>JAVLVB010000290.1:767391-813520 GCA_032876305.1 Orestias chungarensis
TTCTGCCTGCTGATTCCAGAGGAGTGAATGCTGCAAGTCAATGACTCGATGCAATCTGCTGGGGTTCCTTAGATTGGAAACTTTTTCAAATTGATTTGTTAGAATGTATCTTTGATTTTAATTGATTTTCTGTGAAGTGCCTTGAGACGACACCTGTTGTAAATTGGCGCTATATAAATAAACTGATTCTTGATTCTTCCTGATGATTAAAGACTGTTGGGGCAAGGGCCAGTTCTGCTGCATGACATGAGAAGGAGGCAGAACCAGCTAACTGTCTGAAGTTATTACTATGCCCGAGTGTGCCCACCGCCCGACTGGGACTTCATCTGCTTGGATAGACAGGAGCATAATGGCAATGGGCTATTTTTAAGGTGGAGGTTAGCAAAAGGCTACCAACTGGAAAAGAGGAGCGACAGCCTGTTTGAGAGACGGCACTGATCTGAGCAAGCAGACAAGCTGAAGCCGGTCTCTGCTGCCCTGACTAGCAGCTTGCCCTAATTTCAAGGGGTTAGTTTTTTCCAGTTTAATTGACCATTCTCAAATAGTTACCAAACACGTTGCACTTATTCCCACCCTGGGGAAATGTTAAGCATATAAAATACATTAAAATAAAGTATTTTATTTGGAGAAAGATAATGTAATCTTGAAAACAAAAGCGTAGACAATTTTTTTTTTATTCAAGCACTATTGCTTATTGAAGTAAGGTGTCATATTCATATGGAATTATTAGCAGTCCCTCAGAATAAAATCTATAGTATATACGTAAACAGAGGCATATTTACCTAAACAGTACTTCAGATTTTGAAATACAACAGAAAATGCTTTTGATTTTAATAGCATAAATATTATCACCATACAACATGCTAGGGAGGAGAAGCATTCATAGTCAATCAACAAGTCTTCATAACAGACATAATCCAAACATAATCTACTGTACTTAATCTGTCATATGCTTTCATTTAACTAAACACACATACATTTTTTGATATATTCTGGCCAACAAACTGGAGGAAAACATATGGTAATATATAAAGGGTGGTTGGTACAATAACCTTTTATGGTCATTACAGTCTGCGATGGACTGGCAACCTGTCCAGGATGTACCCCTGCCTCTCGCCAGTTATAAACTGGAGATGGGCGCCAGCAGACTAACCCGACCCCAATTGGGACAAGGGTGTACAGAAAATGGATGGATGGGTCATTACAGTCCCAACACCTCAGTCTTACTGAGCACTCTGCAATCTACTAAGCAATGAACAGTGATGGTCAAAGATTCCTCTCTCAGTTCGCAGAGGTGGTTGTTCAAACTGTTAAACAGCAGTGTGCAATTATGTGCATTTTCTTTGTTAATGAGGAACTTAATGAGGGATTTCTTTCCACCACCGAATAAATGTGCTCACCTTAAAGGTTGGATTTTTTTTTCTAGTCATACATTTATTTTTAAATACCTAACTGTAAATTACCATTTAAATTTAAACTAAAGTCATTGAAGTTCATATTTTATTTAATGACTCACTGAACCACTTTTAGAAACGTTCATTTTTGATTAACCATTTTGAAAGGTCTGACATCTAACTGCTGCTGTATGAAATATCCAATGTAAAATAAAGGGGAATATCATAGCATTGGTGTTTGCTGAGATTCTGTTGGTTAAAAACAAAGTGAATTTTCTTATTGTCAGGGTTGCCATAATGACTCCAGCAGAGGTGGATTGCGTAAAGAATGAATGACTTATTGACTGAATGAATGATGAACCGAACATAAACAGAGACTTATGGTAATGCGGAAGGAAGGTGGAAACAAACCAAAGTTAATGTGGGACAAGAACTAGAACGTAAACAAAGAACAAAACTGAAGGACAAGGAAGAGGAGCGCAGAGACTAAGAAACTATGAAAGTAAAACAATGGATGAAAGAACCAGCGAATGAAACCAGGACAGGAAATACATGAGAACCAAAAACAAACTAATAAAACAACGAGGGACGCGAGGAACACTGGAGACAATGAAGAAACAAAAGCACAGAAGAAATAAACTATAGCAGGAACACTTAGGATAGAAAAGGGGAGAGAAAACTAGCACAGAGATTCAGGCGAGCAGAAGGGGAACTTACTGGGAAGCGGTGAGGACGCGAAAGAAGAAGGAGCACAGACCAACAATGAGAGGTAAGGTAACGGAAGATCCAGTTGTGAGTGAATGAATGAACCAGGCTTAAATACTGAGGAAAACAGCGGAGGAAGGAGACAGACGCGCTCATAGCCGGCAGCACACTGGAACGGCGGGCACAGTCACACTTACGTATATTTACACACGCGTACATCTACGTATTTATGACACATAAATATGAAGCATACAGGGCACACACAGGCACACAAGGATCACACACTGGGTTGCGCATGCATGAGCGCACAATGGCGCACACGTTTTTGTCAATAAGCATCCAACACGCGAGATACTAATATGAGCATTTCTGGGTAAAGGTTTGTTACATGGAATGTGCGTGGAGCTGGGACAAGAAAGAAGAGATTGAAAAACCATAATCGATTAAAGGATCTACAAGCAGATGTTTTACTACCGGAAACTCATTTACCGAACACAACAGCTGATGTTTTGTCCACAGCTGTGTTTCCTCATGTATTTGCATCTGGATACATCTCTAGACAAAGAGGCGTAGCCATTTTGATTAACAGAAATGTAATTTTTAATATCAACAGTAGGACTGCAGAGCCAGAAGGCAGATTTATGATAATTAATATACTTATTCATGAAATGAAATTATGTATAGCAAATGTATATGGTCCCAATGTTGATGACCTCTCATTCTTCCATTCTTTTTCACATCACTATCTGATCACTCAGATAACACACTCCTCATAGGAGGGGACCTCAACATGGTTTTCGACACAGCTGTGGACAGGCTCAATAACACAGGGATTCAGCGTAACTGGCAGTCCACAAAAAATATGAAACAATACATGAACGATGTTGGTCTTTACGATCCATGGCGCTCCCAGCAACCCTCCCCCTAAGGATTACACTTTTTTTTCACCTGTACACCGGTCATACTCAAGATTAGATTATTTCCTAGTTAGCAGCAAGAGTGCTACCAACTAGGAAATAATCTAATCTTGTAGAGACTGAGGGATATTTCATCACTCTGATGAATAAGAATATCAAACGACCTTCTAGGAATTGGAGATTTAATATATCATTACATGAAGACTCAAATTTACTAATTTCTATAGAAAAAAATCTGTCTACATATTTGGAAAATAATGATCAGCCTGGTATATCAGCCTGCACTCTCTAAGAAGCTGGAAATACTGTAATGCGAGGCAAAATAATCTATTTTTTGTCAAATAAGAAAAAGGAGAATTCAGAAATTATAGAATTAGAACTTAAAATTAAACAGTTAGAGAATAAATACAGTGCCTCTCTTGAAGAAAATGTATTAAACAATATAAGGAAAGCCAATTTGGAAATTAATGAAATATTAGATAAGAAAACACAGTTTATGGTTCAAAGACTTCGTTTGGAGAATTTTGAACATGGTAACAAATCTGGAAAGTTTCTAGCAAACCAATTCAAAATTAATAATGAGAAAGCAACTATCACGTCTATCAGAGACTCAACAGGATCTGTTACCCATGATCCTGATGAAATTAACTATATTTTTAGGAATTTTTACAAAGACTTATACTCATCAAGCAATGATCCATCACATATAAAACTTGAAGATTTTTTTTCAAAATCAATTTTCCAAAATTACCACAAGAACAGGTCAAGATGTTAGACTCTCATCTTTCAGTTGGAGAGCTCCATGAAGCCTTACTACAGTTTTCTGATAATAAAGCTCCAGGACCAGATAGTTTCCCAGCTGAGTTCTACAAGGAATTATGTACTATTATAGCACAAACATTCTATAGGAGGATATCTGAAATCAAAGAGAGAAAAAAAGTTCCCTCAAATATGAATTCTGCTAATATTATTTTGCTCCAGAAACCAGGGAAAGACCCTATACTCCCATCCAGTTACCTTCCAATATCCTTGATAAATGTAGATCTCAAAAGCTCTTGCTTGAAGACTGGAAAAAGTAACACCTCTTTTAATACATCCAGATTGTGATTGAGACCAGGGGTCCATCCCATTAGATTATTGATATTTATTTAAAGAATAAATGGTTTTTGGTTTCAGTTCTTTATTTCAGTTATATTGACTTTTATTAAAACATTTTTTCAGGCAGAGGGACTGGCCATCCTTCCTGGACAGGGGGAATGTGAGGAAAGGTTAGTTTGTTTAATTTGAGGTTCATTGTTTGTCCTACCTTTCAGGTGTGTCTCCTCAGCAGGGTGAAGCAGCAAAGGGAGACAAGTGCTCCAGGTGCAATTAAAAAGCTCCTGGAGCATACCATTCTTGATTAAGGGGGGTAGTGCTCTGAAGAGTTATGTTAACTTAAATGTAATCATTGATTGACCTTAGATTAGTTTAGTTCAAATAATTTGCATGCATTTAAATAGTTATTGGTACCATTTATTGTTTTGTTAGGTTTGTGTAAATTATTTCTTGTTTTGTTTTGTCACCCCTTTACTTTGTAGGAGTGGAATTTCCCTATGTATTAAAGCCAGCTGGTTTGTCTCACTGGAGGGGGTGTCGGTTCAAATATGACATGCAGTTTCAATAAACCCCATCTCAACAGCAATCTGTTGCCTCGCCTCCTTTCCTGAATGCAGAGCCTCGGCCGGGCAAACTGACAAGTGGTGTCAGAAGTGGGATTTTGGAACAAATGAAGCAATGATGACAAGAGGTGGGAAAAGAACTAATGAAACTGAGTGTCAAGAGAGTACTACAGCTATGAGTGGAGCTGTGGCTGCTACTGGTGCTAGCACTGATGACAAACTGGATAAGCTGGCAAGCCTTGTCAAATCCCTGATGCAGTTTCAAACTGCCCGAGACGAGCAGATTGAGAAGGAATCAGCACGCCAAGAAGAGAGATGGAAGAATTTACAACATCAGTTTCGACAACTCCAGGCTCATGTGGCGGAATTGAAAGAGGAACGACAGCATGATGGTGACAACATGGAGGAGGATCCTCACACTTATTATGATGAAGGAGATGGCCATGATGATGGACAAAGTCAGATGTCCTACCAGCTACCAGCCGCACAGAGGGAGCCAAAGCTGCTTCCACTGAAATCTGATGATGATGATGTTGAGCACTTCTTAACAACTTTGGAAAGGATGGCTAAGGTCTGTCATTGGCCTAAAGAAGAGTGAGCTTTCCGACTGGTTCCACTACTTACTGGGAAAGCACGTAGTGCTTATGTGGTGATGGACATTGCACATTCTCACATTTTACGACAAGGTGAAAGATGCAATTTTGACCAAATATGAGATAACTGCCGACACCTATAAAAGGAGGTTTTGATCCCTGGACATTCATCAGGGTGAGACACCAAAGTAACTATATTTTCGACTCAAAGACATGTTCTATAAGTGGTTCAAACCAGAGAAGTCAACAGTGCAGGACATTTCAGAACTGATGATCATGGAACAGTTTCTGAGGATGGTGAATCCAGACTTGGAGGTGTGGATTCGAGAACAAGCCCCAAAGTCTGCAGAAGAGGCCGCAGGTTTGGCAAAAGTCTTCTTAAAAAAGCAAGGACGGGAACCAGAAGAACCAACTTTGGCCTTGACAACTTCCCTACAAGAAGAAGAAGTAAGTCTGATGGGGGTGAAAGGGGTGGTGCTATAAGTCAGACTCTGAGTTATTCAGCTACTAAGTCATTTTCTGTGGCTAAACCCAGTCCTGCTAGGAACTACTCCTCTTCCAAGGAGGATGTAAGGTGTTTTCAGTGCAACAGGATAGGTCATACACAGTTTACATGTCCTACCACTACACAGAGTAAGCCCTCCCTTTTGTGTTCGGTTCCCAGACCACCTTCCCCATCATTTTCCCCTGAATTTGCTTACACAGTCCCTGTGCTAATAAATGGTCAACGTGAAACAGCTTTATTGGACACAGGAAGTTCAAATCTGTAGTTCTTTATAGCTTGGTGCCAAGAGCGCTTTGGAGTGATGCTAAGACAACAATAAGGTGCATCAATGGTGACGAAAGGCAATATCCTCGAGCTGAGATTTATTTAACTATAGGAGGTCAAACATTTTTATTGCCTGTGGCCTTAGCTCCACCCTAACCCTATGCTGTTATTTTGGGCTTGGATGTTCCCACATTGACTGATTTAGTGTCAGACACAGAAGCTAAACATTTGACTCAAACCAGTGGCCATGACGAAGCACAGTTCAGCACCCACTGCACTCTTGCAGAAAAACGTCCCCATAATGACAGAAGCAGAACTTTCTTCCCCCATCTGTAGCTTGGTCACTACTAGAGCCCAGAAAGCAAAGAACACACTTCAAGAATCACCATTCTATGATGTGGAACTGGAGGTGGGCCCAGTAAAACCTTCCAAATCCAGAACTGAAAGGAGAAGTTTATAGGTGCAATGAGAATGGAGGTGGACGGAAAGATGAAACCCTGCCCTTTATTTGACTTTGATATTCCTTCAGACATTTCTTTCTATCTGAGATCCGACCCAACAATAAAACCGTGGTTTGATAAGGTTATTGAAGTTGAGGGAAAGAAGCAGGGTAAAATAAATGTCTTGGTAGATGAAACTTGTCTTGTGAGGAATGGTGTCCTTTATCAGGTCAAGGTGAATCATAAGCCATTGCTTTACCACAGCAGCTGAAGGAAAAAGTGATGGAACTCGGTCATTCAGTTCCTTGGGCTGGGCACCTTGGGTTTCAGAATTCACTCTATAGAATAGCAAGTCGGTTTGTGTGAGCAGGCATGTATACACAAGTGCAACAGTTCTGCTCTTCTTGACACACATGTCAGTTGACTACAAACAGAGGTGTTTCTAGAGCTCTTCTACAGCGATTACCTATCATAGAAACACCATTTGAAAGAATAGGAATGGATGTTGTAGGTCCCCTGGAGAAAACTTCCTCTGGTAACCGTTACATTCTGGTCATCTGTGATTATGCTACTAGATACCCAGAGGCTTTTCCTCTACGATCAGTGAAAGCTAAACAAGTAGCTAACTGTTTTCAAATCTGTTTTCACGTGTAGGCACTCCTAAAGAGATCCTTAAAGACTCTGGGACTAATTTTATGTCAAAACTTTTAAAGCAGGTTTATCAGTTGTTGGGTATAAAGGGTATAAACACCACCCCATACCACCCCCAGTCAGACGGACTGGTTGAACGTTTTAACCAAACCCTAAAAAGCATGCTGCGGAAGTTTGTTTCAAAGACTGGCTCAGACTGGGACAAATGGCTACCCGATATGCTTTTTGCATATCGAGAAGTTCCACAAGCATTAAGTGGATTCTCTCCATTCAAGCTGCCGTATGGAAGACAAGTGAGGGGGCTGTTGGATCTTCTTAAAGAGCAATGGGTGTCTGGTGAGCATGTGGTGTCCTATGTGATAAAAATGAGAGAGAAACGTGAACAAATGGCTGTATTGGCACATCAACACGTGAAAGCTGCTCAAACTAAGCAAAAAACCTGGTATGATAAAAATGCCATGGAGAGGACCTTTGATCCAAGACAGAAAGTGTTGTTGTTGCTCCCCAGCAGTGACAATAACCTTCTCGATAAATGGCAGGGGCCGTATGAGGTCACACAATGTGTTGGGAAGCTTAATTATGAACTGTATATGCCTGAAAGGAAGAAGAAACATCAAAACTTCCATATTAATCTTTTGAAACAATACTACTGCTCACCACAACAGTTAGCTATTTCATTAACTGCTTCAGTTATCTCAACAGGATCCATTGCAAAGTGAGGAGCGTGCAGAGACTGTTTTGCCCTAACTCTTTGTGCGTGTGGTGGACGATGAAGAGGAAGATTAGCTATTTTTTTTCTGCCTGTAGCTCTGTACCTGTTTCAATTTCTCTCTCTCATCTCCAGCCTTCTCAACAGAAGGACATAAAGCCCTTGTTTGATCCAGAGATGTAGGAAAAACCTGGGTTCACAAGCCTGATACAACACAAGGTTCACCTCAGAGATAAAGCTGCACCTCCCAGGATGTTCTACAGGGTTCAAGAACATCTTGTCTGTCTGTTGCTGCTTCGCTGAGTTGCCCAGGTGGGGTTTGGGAGGCAGGGCTGGGGCTCTGGCACCTGGGGATCTCCTGCACATGGTTGTGGGGTTCGCCTGTGCCCGGGGGGTTTGTGTGCCCTTGGACGTGCCGGCGCGGTCGCAGATGCCCTGGGTCAGACGGACTTTTGCCTTTACTGTCCCCTGGTGGCGGCTGGGAGATGGGGGCGCCTTTCGGACAATCTGGTCCAATCATCCGGGGGCAGTGCCGCTGCTCCAGGTCTTACACACCTTACTCCCCTCTCCTCTCTGGCTCAAGTCCACAACACTCACCCACACACTTAGGGTCTTTGGGGGAAAGGTGTGGTTTCTCCCTCATTCTTAAATACACATCAGTCACTTTTGTACACCACAAATCGCACACCACACACAGGGCGTTTGGGGGCGAGGGCTGTGCTGCAGCTGGAGAGTGGGGATCACATTGCCGGTTGATCTGCTTGCTCAGGGCGGTTGAGACTGCGTCAGTGGTGGCCCTTCTTGTCCCGGGGGCCACCCACAGGGCTGCACCAGAGGATGGTCCCCCCAGCAAACCACCTGATCCATACCTTGAATTACTGTGTGAATAAGTGAGTGAGTGAGCGAGTGAGATTGTCTATTAATGTGGGTGGGGCTGGGTTTGAAACTTGGTCTCCTCTGCCTCCCCATGCTATCCCCCTGTGTGTATGTGGGGGGGTGGGGTTGTGCCCTGTCCCCTCCTCACCCTTTCTCACCGCTTGTTGCTGCACTCACCTGCGGACGGACTGGGCCCTGGGATGCAGGGCTGGGCTTGTATCGATCCGCCCCAACTGGCTGTCTGGGGTCGCCTATCTCTCTCTGGTGTTGTGCGGGCTCTCTGCTGGGCGCTGGGGGGCTCGGGACTTTGGGCCCTAGAACCCTGGCCCTGGCCTGTGTCTGGGCCGCCGGGGCCTGGCGGGACGGGTAAGGTGCTGCTCCTGGTACCGTGGGGGCTCTACTCCGCGGCTGCGGGGGGCTCTCCCCAGGCCCCCTCTGCGATCCTCTGGGCGGGTGCGTGGTGTCCCTGCGGTGAGCTGTCTGATCTCTGTGCTCTTGCGTGGCCCCAGTGTCCTGGGCCTTGTGCTTCCTCTGCTCGCTCTTGGCTCTGGGAGGGGGGTGCCAGTGGCTCTGTGTATCCATGGCTGAGCATAATTCATGTAATACTTGCATCACAATTTCTCCATGCTCACGCGCAATCACACACTATAGAGATCACAACACTTTAACTTTTCCGATCTGTTTATTAATAACACCAAGTTTGCCTCATATTTATGTATGTGTTATGTGCCACATACATTGCTGTCTTTGCTCTGCTTTCTGCTAATTATATCTCCACAGGTATGACTCATTGCCATTTTGCAGTTTCCAAAGGATGCTTCAGGAGCGATCTAGTAGCAGCTAGTTTTTTGGAAAACTCATTTAGAAACTCATTCTACTTGCCATGATGCTGAACAGGACAAGGGGAAAAAAATACATAAATAAAAAATACTGAGGAGGAGGAGGTGGAGCAGTGGAGAAGATGACCAGATGATAAGGAAAAGGTGTAAGTAACAGAGAGAGAGAGGGAGAGAGAAAATAGAACAATAGAAAATGTTAAAACTAATAATACATAATGTAACTGCTAAAATAACTAAAAGGAAAACATATGCAGAACCAAAGCAATAATAGAGAATACGTCAACTAATAAGAACATAAAATACATCAACAACTAACTCAAAAACAAAATTTTTGTTGTTTGGTTTTTGAGTTGAGTTTGAGTTTTGAGACAACAGGAATCTTGACAAATTTTGAACGGCAGGAAAAGCTTATGCTTTATTCCAAAGTTTTATGTGTGATATTTCATTTCTACTACTTACACAAAGAATGGAAAAAATAAATTCAAAAACATGAAAAAAAGGTTTTATATTTATAGTGATGCAGTGAGAAAATCTTGTTTGTAAAGTTGTAGAGACATCTATTCACAGTTTGTTTTGCAGAGCATATGAAATATTAAATTGAAAAATAACTCAGAAAGCTGAAATACCTAGTCACAATCCAACATAACATGCCACTGGCTGGTATTTTTAAAGCAGCCAGTCCAAGAGCTTTACTCATTTTAATGTCTCAACTAACAGGGCAGATAATGAAGACAGTAGATTTTAGCTACAGCAGTTGTACTAAGACAGTTTCCAATATGCATTTTTGGTGTTTCATCTACTAAAACAGAAACTTTTAAGTATCTAAACAACATCAACAAGTAACACTGTATAGTGCCACATGAACAACTACATCTGGCCATCCCTTTGACTTCTTCAACTTGTATATGGAGCCAACAAAACAGAAGAAACAGTTGTATGTTGCAAGTTGTCCTATACCTCATGGGACAGCAAGAGCACTGTATCGGGCTGCTCTTTGTCAATTACAGCTGTCACAAATTCTCCACTTTAAGACGGCTGGTGAATTACAAACTTGCAAAGGTTTTTATAGTTTTCAATATTTACTTATACTTCACAAATTTTTCCCAAGCAAATGAACTTAAACAGGAAGAAGTTGTTGGGCCATCTTTACTACCAATTGCTTTTTACAATTTTTCTTAAACAGCAAAGAAATTAAGTACTCTAAATCACAAGAAGACACAGGGTTCCATTTTAAGGGTTCCAGAATGTAAAGATTTTGATTGGCATTTCCTTCAAAAGCAAACCTGAAGGCTGTTTTTCCAGTATAAAAACCTGAAAACAGCAACAGTATTCAGTTACCAGAAGGTTCTGCTACTTGGTTGAATGTTTATTTCTGTTTATATATAGGTTTATGTACATCTGTTTATCCTCAACATCTATGAAAGGATCTAGAAGATATGAGGAACACAATATGGAACATTAGGCATCAAACAAGAACACACAGCATATAATGTACTGAAAAACCCTTCAAATGGTAACAGCCAAGAAAGGCTTTTTCTTTGATGTGGCTTTATTTTTAACTTTTTAGCTTGACGTGACTTTGTGCCACCAGAGTTTGTCAAAACAAAAAAGGAAGTCCGTAACATCAGGTTTTTGCCTCCATTCATCATTTCACCCTCAAAGTTTGATTGACTGCTACGGTAAACCTCTTTGATCCGTTGTCTATCGGAAAAATTGTCATCTTGTCAGCCGTAACCCCGGTATCAGAGAAGCTCCTGAGCTCATCTGTACGACTCAAACCAAAATCCATCAACAACAAAGGGAAAGGGAAATTGTTCAGGTATTGCAACAGTATTGCAGCAAACTTTGCTCTTCAGGAGATTTTTTTTCCATTCATCTTCTAGTCCTAGTAAAATGTCCTGCCCCTTTATTCTTCTCTTGTTTTTGGGAAAAAATGCTGAAAAGTTAACTTTGACATTTTTAAGGCACCGCTATGTACAACCCTCAAATTGTGTGTTGATCTTTTAGGTAATTCTTCTCTAGGGACTCAAGGTCGGGCAGTAAACTGCTCAGAGTAATCAGAGGGTTGGAGGTGGTGTTGGGGGCGGTTCTGCTTCCACTAGCCTCAGTTAATAGATAATATGTTAAATTTAATAACAGTAAAACAGAAAAATACTGAACAAGATAGTTTATTTGAAGGGGTTGAAGAAAAAAAAAAAACTTTATAGAGTACATGGAGCAAAGAAGCTTACAATGCAAAATTGTATCTTCATGAACCCTGAGACACGTCATCAAATTACAAAAAAACAAAGTAGAAATGTTTGATAAAAGAACAATATACAGTATAATATGTGCCAACATCTCATACAAATGATTTAGGCTTGGTTCTGTTTGATGTTGTGACCTTGCAATTATTTAATAAAATGTGAACTCCTCTATATATACCAATGTATTCTAGAGGCAAATGTGATGTGATCTGTCTGGCAGCTAAAGCTTGGCAAAAACTGGTTTATCATGAGGACAAAGATTTCACACATCATAAGATCTTTGACAAAACCGGTAAAAAAAAAAAAAAGATATGTGTGAAAAATGATTGTCTAGAGGTAAATATATATGCTGTATTTCTGTACTTGAATGAAAATGGAACCTACCTAACTTGACAAAGTCAACTCAGGTTCACCAGAATTTTCATCGTGATGTTTAAGTGAATCGATCAGCATTTCACAACAAACAGGAGAATACCCTGTCTAAAACACCATTAAGAGCTTAGCACAATTGGTTTAGGCATTGTCTAATGGTATGAACAGAACACCCCCCTGCACAGTGAGCACAGTGGTGAGCAAATTATTACCAAGGTTAAAAAGTGTTGTTGTGGTCTTGTGGCGGTTGGATTTGGCGCTAAATCTACTCGGTAATGAACACGTACGCATACGCATGGAGTGACGTAATGACGTAGCTTTCCGGTCAACCCCAGTGTGTGGAAAAACAAACGGTTCTTTGTCGGTGTGCACTTGGAACCAGCTGCAAACCGGCTCTAGCACCAGCACGGAACCAGACCTTGGTGATAAAGGGGTAAGAGAGAGAGAGCAGGGGAAATTGGAGGGGAAAATAGAACAAAAGAAAACACAATGCTAACACTAATAATATTAATAATAAAAATAATAATACACACAAAAGAACAGCAAGATAAGCAAAAGAAGGCAATACATACAATGAAACTAATAACACTAGAAATAATAAAGACAACGATAACTATCAACTACAGAACCAACGCAAAACAACAACAAAACAACACAGATCATGACACATCCTACAGTCCCAAATGTACTTGTGGATGATGGAAGGTTGGAAAGGTTGTCATGAACCAAAAAGAAAACCCATGAAATACCACAATCAACGCTCTAACCAACACAAAGGCAGCAATCCTGATAAGACAGATGGGGGAAGTGGGTGTCCCCATCAATACAGACACATCAACACAAATATTCTGCTCCCAATTATTGGCCCAGTTCCATCTACAATCAACCATTATATCGCACAATATATCGCACAATATATCGCTATGTCCAAAAGAAGGAGGCGGAACCAATTTCCCATTAATAAAAGGAAATAAACCTTCATGTTCACAGAAAAAAAAACAATAACAAAATACATTAAGACCCAAGACAAAAATATGTTGAACTAAGAATCTCTCAGGTTTAAGTCTTATCCTTTATGGTTCACCGTCTTTCTTCTTCACAATATTTTTCTGTGTTCTCAGATTGCTTTGAGGTGTTTGCTAAAACTTTGAACAGAAACAGAGATGAAGAAGTTGGGTTTGCTTGAATAAGTTAAATAAAACCTTATTTTCCCCCTCAGCTTTTTCCCCTAATAAAGAGACAGAAATACAGAAAGAAAACAAAATATAGGTTTAAGTCATAACAGCATTACTATAATTCAATAGCAGATTTATAAAGAAAAGAGAAAAAGCTGTGTAATTGAAGCACCAAAATTTTCCCTCTGTGAGTAAATTAACACTCAGAGCGGCTTCACAGAATTGAAAAAAAAAAGATACGACACATCGCAGGCATTCATTTCCTTCTACATCATTTTGTAGATAAACATATCACAGAGAGTTATTACACAAGAGAAGATATATATATCCAAAAAGATTTCCCTTTTGCCTTCTCAAGATCACTTCTACGCCAGAAACTCGAGTCATTTACAACAAACACTGTCTGGTAAAGATGAATGAGAGAAGTGCATTATGAGGAAAGAGTTGCTGACTGATTCTCTACCTACTATGGAAGTGTTTTCCCTGTGAACAAGTGAGAAGGAAGTGCTGGAAGAAACAAACAAAAAGACAGCGCGTCGTTGCATGCCCCTCTTTTCTCTTCCTACTTCGGCAAACCTCCAAGGACAAAAATAACTCTGCCACGAAGAAGGAGTTAAGACTGTTTGACCTTGATAAGAAAACCGCATTCCTAAATAAACATTCAGTGGTTGTGGAGTGAGTGTGCACACCTTTACTCCAGCAGATGGCGGATTATGCACAAGGTGGATGTCACAATTTTGGGCCAATTTATCATGCTGCAGAGGATAACTTACAGGAAGAGATATATTATTTTTAGATAACAAATAAATAAACTACGTATGTAATGAACCCCAAATGCTTGAGGTTGAGGGTTTCTTCCTAGGTTGTCCACTGGAGATCACCAGAGCACCCACCTGGCGGCAACACTTCAGCGCACCTGTGTGTTCCACACAGGTGTTTTCCAACAGCTGATGACCAGAGCCGCTTAAGTGGAGTGGTGGACATGAGACACTGCTCAACTAGAGGATGACATTTGGAAAGCTCAAGTGAACAGGGAATTGGTTGTTGCTGTATTTCTTGATATTCAGAAAGCTTATGACGTGTTGTGTTATGATGGTCTTTTAATAAAATTGAATCAGATGGAAATTCAAACGGGTAAAATCCTTTTTAGTTAGTGACAGCTACCATGTAGAGAATGGCATTCCACAAGGGAGTATAATTAGCCCATTGCTTTTTTCAATTATGATTAATGGAATATTCAAGGATATTCAAACCAACACTGGCGTAGCACTGTTGGCTGATGATGGAGCAATATGAGGTAAATATATATACTTTATTTCTAACAAAATAAAGCCCATTGCTATTTTCAATTATGATTAATGGAATATTCAAGGATATTCAAACCAACACTGGCATAGCACTGTTGCCTGATGATGGAGCAATATGGAAGATAGGGAGGGACTTTGTAATGAGCAAAATGCAACAAGTACTGAATACAGTTCAGAAATGGGTCATGACATGGAGATTAAGAATATCTGAGGATAAAACAAAGCTGAAGATATTCACTAAAAATAGGATCAGGGTTGATTCAACACTGAGATTAGCAAGTAAAGAATTAGAAAGGGTTGATTATTTTTAATATTTAGGACTATGGTTTGATAGGAGGTTGACATGGGATGCACATATTAAAAAGAGTATAGACAAATGTAAAAAACTATGGAATGTAATGAGATGTTTGTGTGGAGTGGATTGGGAAGCAGATAGAACAGTTCTAGAAACCATATATACAGGCCTCATCATATTGGATTATAGGTGCATGGTGTATGGATCAGCTTCTAAGACATCACTATTACAACTTGATGTAGTGCAAACCAAGCCCTCAGTCTTTGCTGTGGAGCAAAGAAAACCATGCCAGTACAAGCAACACAAGTTGAGATGGGAGATGTCCCTTCATCTCCAGAGAGAACAACTTGCAGATGTGTACTGGGCAAATCTAAAAGGCCATGATAACAATCAGATTGCACAGTCCACTTTGATGCACTGTCAAGAGAGAGCCTAATAAAATAATAGAAATGGACTTAATATCCCCCACTGTTGTGTATCCTGTAATCCTTCTATGGTTGTGTTAAGATCTAAACATTGATCTAGATTTATTGGCAGCAAAACAAGAGGGTTGGGAATTAGATAACAAAGTGATGACATATATAAGGGTAAAGTATACTGATAATCTTTTGATATTTACAGATGCATCAAGATCAGATGAAAGGGTGAGAGTGGCGGATCTTGTCCCAAATCTGGAAATTGCAGTTGCTAAAAGAACGACTGACAAACTGGCAATGTATACAGAGGAGCTTATAGCAATATGGCAGTCATTATATTGAGTGGAAGTTCATAGACCAAAAAAGTCAACAATTGCATCAGACTTAAGTTCAACATTGATAAGTATAAAAAATGTACAGTCTGAATCAAGACAAGATATTGTTTATGAAATTTTACATATATCGAAAAACCTGATCAAGTCTATGTTTTGCAAACATCTCCCTGATGCACTAACTCGGACACAATCAGTTTTGTTTCCTGCACTGATGTGTCATATATCAAAAAACTTGATCACGCTAGACTATCTTTGTCATTTATATGGGTACCAGCTCATGTGGGAGTAGCAGGGAGTGAGATGGCAGACCAGCTTATGATATTTCTTGTGAATTTCGTTGTTGTCTTCTCGTTGATTCCTTGTTGCTTCTTCTACTTATCTCATCATTGATTATCCTGTCTGCCCCGTATGTTAATCCTCTCAGTAACTTCTCCCTGTGTGTGCTCAACCCAGATCATCCACCACGCCTACCCTTGTGCAATACTCACCTTTAACTCTGGATATCAGTTCCATTCTGGTCATCACAACTCGCTTGACTCAGCTCAGTCTGTCTGCTCCAGCTCCTGCAATCAAACCTTCAGTTACCCCATGGACACCAACATCAGGATCTCAACCCGCGGTCTTCATCTCCGACTAAAAAAAGATCTCCATCATTAATTATACTCACCTCTACGTTCCCCCAACTTCAGTGCTCCTGGTCTCTCACGTTGTTCCTGCAGTTTCCTGCCGTTTCAGTTAACTGCTGTTAAATAAAACTTATTTATCTGATTAATCTTCTCCTGAAATTCTTCCTGTTATATGTGGGTCAGAAGGCTTAACAAAACTATGACAAGAACAACATGAGTGTTAGCAAACAGATGACATAGATGCATATCCTGAATAAATAACGCACTAAAATAAATCCAAAATCCTCCATCATATATGTATAAAAAGAGTATGAAGAAGCACATCCTCACCGTGTATAAACAGTAGAAGATGCTTGCTGGCAGAATTGATTAGGTGAGTGGACAAAGCAGAAACCTTGGTGGACAAAGCTCCAAAAATAGATTGAAGCCAGAAATATGAGGAACGCATGGGTTAAAAAAGAATTCTTACCCTTGAACTTCTGTCCCATGTTTACATATTACAGTTATGGAACTCCACTTTTGTTTATAAATTGAAAACAAGCAAATCAAGCTAATATTTAAAACAGTCAAGATAATAGTCGTTCGAAAGAGAGTAAATATCTAATCAAGTTTATAGCCACCAATAGTCAAGCTAACAGCTACTGAAATTGATGCCTTTTGTACCATAACAGTTTGTGCTCTGAAATACTTCCACATTTTAGCCTCAGATCCCTGGTTACCGATATTTGGAATTTGAAATTTATAACAAATCTTGGCCAATACTTTTGAATCTCAGTCACTCTTTTAGATTTGTAAACACAGTACATAAAGCATGTAGAACTAAGTTTATTCTGTTCAGTTAATAAGATTAACACCAGACTGTTTCTAATAAAATCATATGGCTTGAACACTAAAGGGCAAAGTAATTCTAAAGGTAAAAAACCTGATTTGCTGTGCTGTTATAACTTACAGGTGTATAATTAGGACATTTGTTTTCTCATATCGGCCCATGCAGGCAGCAGAACCTCACCAGCGTGGCATTACCTTGGTGGAAGTAAGTGAATGCTTTAACAACCGCTTATCTGCAGCCATTCAACACTTTTGTTTGTTTTTAATCAATACCTGTAAGTTACCTACTAATTTCTCAGAAAGAAAAAACCTTGGAACAAACTTTTATGTTCTTTTTTTTTTTAAGTAGGATTCTCCTAAACATATATTAATTACCAAGGTAGTTAGCAAAGTAAAAAAGGCCCAATTATTATTGATTATAATATAGTAAGACACCATGGTCAGTGAACATAATTTACTAGCAAATTTGGTAGTTACAAACAAGTCTTGCTAAACTTTCCAACATCCCCAATCATACAAAAACAAGAAAACCTTAGGACATTCAGAAGGTGTGAGCTGGTAGCAGATTTTGTTTAAAAAAACATGCTGAATGCATTACACCTTCACTTCAAATTATTTCACCTGCAACATAACACACGCCTGGGAATCTGTAATTCTCATTTTCAGTAACTAGGTAAGGAAGTTTGACAGAAATGATAGATTTGACTCTCCCTAAGGAAATTTGTCACAGACACATCCAGCCTTTGCATTAATAAGAAAATACAAAGCGACACTGCCTTTATTGCCTGCTGACTCACACACTACTGTTTTACATCGTCCATCTGTCAACATAAACAGAACAACAAGTTTTTCATTGCAGTAACTGCACTCAGAGGAAGGGCGGGGCTTTCTGTTGTCTTCAGGCAAACACGCGGCGGCAGCGACAGGGGATTGTTTGGCAGGGATTGATGTGAAGCGTTGGAAACGTGAAGTGATGATTTATGTAATGCGAGAGGAAATATACCACAGACAGCCTGTGAGGGCAAATCACATTTTTTGGTTTGATGTGACATGATTATACAGAGGGATGCAATATATCTTGCCTTCTTGAAAAAAAGGTATTTATGGTCAGCTTTAAAACATACATGTTATAAAATGGCAAAGCAATCTTGACTTATTAGGAAGATATAAAATTACCATATGTCCTAAACTGTTGGCCACAGTTGACAAGGACTGTTTGAATTTCAGGTTCTTTATATATTTTTGCAGCCAATCCTCTATTTAGAGATTTCCCTTAAAGTCAGGCACAGAACCCAAACGAACCTTTGAGAAAAGACATTTTCAGGTACCAGAAGTACAGGCTTGTAGATTGAATGTTTTGTTCAGCCTTATAAGAAAATAGTAAGTTCTAGGATTTCTGTATGTTGCTGTTCTAATATTAAACAACAAAAGAAATACAATACAATAAATGCTGTGCCAACAATGTTTGTTGCAGAAAATGGACTAGATTTTTGGCTATTTGGCCCTTCCAAAAATATGGAAAATCAGACGTTTGATAACACAAAACAAGCACATTCTCTACTCAATATGTTATCCTTAAAGCCTAAATGTATGTCATATTCATTTCACCTTCAAGTAAATAAATAATTTAAAAGAAACACAAAAATTAAATTTTCCATAATTTTTATTTTGTAAAAGAAGAAATGCAACTAAATTGCATTTTGAATACATCAATTAAGCTAAGCTTACTAACATTTTTATTACCGTTTACCTGACACACTTAACATGAAACCTCTACAATTGCCTTAGATACATTGTAATTTGTTTTTCTTTCCTTCAGGAGTTCAATTTCTGTTTCCTCTGGGGTCATCAGTGCTCTTTCTGAGCCCTGAACGATTGCAGCCTTGTTTCACCTCTGGTCGTTCAGCGCCCTATGGCCCTGTCTAATTTGTTTTCTCGCCTTGCAATTAAAAATGCACGATGGGAGGAGAGTTTGGATCAATGACACCTGGCGGTGACTGAAATAAGGACCCATCTTTCTGTTAATTTATCAGTGGACATCTACGGTCTATCCATCCACATACACGTCAGACCCTGGGCTAATTAACTTAACTTCATCCAGTGATGATCTAGGTCCAGCTAGATGCTTCTGTAAATAGGTGTGTTTGAGTCACCGACAGGTCAAGGTTGATTCAGTTGTTTATGCAGTATTGTCTTTACAGATGGAGGCTTTTGCAGGATATGTAAACACACAGAGGTGGCAAAAATCAGAAGACGTCACCCATGAAGGACTGCAGAGCAAACAAGTCTGGTTGTACACTTGAAAAGTTGTTAGAATTCCCTCATTCCATTAACCGTCCAACCCACTAGAAGACACAGGGAAAGGTATCAGTTTGCAAGAGAAAGATTGTAAATGTTTACATTATTTTAATAAAACATTTCCATGTTTCCCTTTTTATTAGTATGAGTCATAAAGGATAAATCATGTTCAGATCCTCTACTATTACTTACCGATTTCATTGAAGTCCTAATGTTTTCTTGTTATTTTCAAAAATACTTTCACATTCTATTCCTTTAAAACCACTAGTCTTCCTTGTTCTCCTTATCTGCCATCCCTTGGCCTTACCAGTGTGGGTCATTTGCTAAACCCTTCATGCTACTGTCTACTTTGTAAGTAGCTTTGGATAAAAGCATCTGATAAACAAATCACCTGCTCTGTTTCTTATGATTTAGTCAGTCGACATGGGGTAATTATTTCTAGGTGTACCATGCACTTTCATCTCTAAAAGTCCTGTGTTTTGACTCCTGATTATTGTCTACCCCAATATGATGTTTTCTATCTATGTCATACTTTTGATGTTTAAAATTGGTACTTTGCTCTACAATTGTAGGAAGTATTAGTCCCCTTCATTTGTTTAAATGGAAAACCAACAAATGAAGTCCCATGATCCATTCAGTACTAATTTTCAACCACCATTAAAACTCCCATGTTCTACTAACTTACAGTCACTTAAAATATGGAGAAAATACAAATTCAAACTCTATGCCCATTTTTCATTAAAGGGACTGTGCTTGTGTACAGCTGAATGTCACTTAGGAATTGACAGGTGTGTTTAAAAAGTGAAAAGATGATGAAAACATAAACCAACTAAACACAATAGTGTGTTGGATGATGCAATCAAAGTCTTTACTGGCACCGTTAATCAGATTCCTCAGGGAAGCATCACCACCAACATCTGCTTGCACATGAGCCACCATATGCTGGGCCTGCAGCATCTTTGGGTGTGTGGCAGCGATGGTATGGATGGTTGTTTACACTTCTGTATTTCTGAGTATGTGCATCTGTGTCATTAGTGCAATTAACGGCTCATGAAGAACTGAAGACTTGAATATGTCCCCCGAGTGCTGTGATCATGTTTGTGCTGATGAAGCAGATGCTGCACAAGAAGATAACTATGTTTGTTAAATGTGTGCCCTCAAAACATGACAGCAATTTTTTAGCTTGTTTTTTTTTTTTTTACAATAAAAGGGAAATTAAGTCTTCCAGGATATATGTATTTAGGTCTTCTACCTTCAAATAGAAAAGAGGTAAATGTACAAAGCTAAAAAAGAAATAACAACAAATACATGAATTTAGGTTATTTCTGTGTAATGACTTTCATGAGTTATTTTTTTCCCCAATTTAAACAAAAAATATTTTGTTCTGGTCTGTTGGTAAACATTTTCCAAGCAGCCACACTGTTTTCAATCTATTTTCAATGTTTTTCCAATGTTATTAAATCAAGTATAAAAATAATTTGTATGCTTTTGTTTACAGTCGACTCGCAGTCAAAAAAACGTAAAAAGCTACCGGTAGAGGCGGTATGATGGTGTGGGGCAGTATCGAGCTTCCTGCAAACACAAGGGTTATCTTTATTTTTTGCACTGGAGACAATCACTGGTTTAGAAAAAGGATGTCTAACTACCTTGAGGAGGAGTTGTCAGACCATTCTGATTGTGTGTTTTGAATGCTGTTGCTGCCTTTTTTTCGTTAAATGGCTAAAATGGTAAATTGAGAGTATCTCCTGTTACTTTAAACTTTCATTGTCAAATCCAATAAAGAACACCAAACAATAGACACTAGCAGAATAAGCTATTAGGCATTGGCAGGGAGAATTTATCATGGGTGCAAACAGCATACTGCACTCTGCTGCTCAAGCCATAAATAAATTCTCCCTAAAGTGTGGCTCCATTTAGAAAGAAATTAACAGGCTTTTCAATAGTAAAGATTTATTTCCATGAAGCTTAGCTGCAACAAAGAAATAATCGGCCAAACACATTTTGTGCTATCTTGTTTATTTTGACATAATGTTAATCTCGGCTGCCTCAGTCTTTTTAACTTTGCAGTATCTGTGGTTTGTGAATCTCTCCCATAAACTTGCAGTTCCTTGGCCATTTCAATGTAATGTTGCCATACTGGGAAGCATATTATTAGGTTCTGAAAATATTATTCTGCAGCCAAATTAAACTGGACTACCTTTTAGCCTAAATAGTGTATCAATTTGAAATATTATGTAGCTGCTTCATACCCTTTCCATGACCTCTTCTTTTTTGCTCTTTTATTCTTCCTTTCATTTTCCTTACACCTTTTACTGGCCATCATTATGGCATGAAACATACGATTTGTAAATTATGAAGGTGGCAGCTTGTTTATTATTACTAGAGATTTGATTCTGGAAACTGAATTAAAAAATTCGATAGGACATCTGGTATTCTCATTATTTGTTGCCAAATTCAACAGTGCCTTTAAAAGACAAGTTTTGGCTTTCACTGTTGTGATATGCTTGTTCACTTACGACAATTTGTAAGGATTTCTAAGAACTATATTGGTTTTTTTGAGCAACTAGCTCCAGGCAAGTGAGGAGAGGAAAGTTTATTTCTGTGGCATATTTCCAAAACAAAAAAATGTGTCATATATGTTAAATATGACTATATTACAGTTAGTTCAGTTAAGATTTTTCTGAACAAATAGAAAATCTTGAGGAATGCAAAAACTGAATGTTTTTCTCTATGTGTGGTTTTGACTCTGGGATGCAGCCGCACTCTTGATTTAGTGCAACTCTCTTACTGTCTCTCTGACTTTTGAGATGGACCTGAGAACAATGTTGTATTAATGAAATTTGGCTAAAGATAAAGCGATGGATACGTTTCTCAAGATCTTCCTAGGACATTGGCCCTTTTAACATGGAAATGTTCTTCCTGTGACACAAGGCTTCTCTTTATTGAAGGAAAGCTCAATTTGGGTAAATATTAATATAACTTTATCCCAAAGGCAAATTCACCATTTTTCCTTTTTGACCAACCACAGCTCTGTCCAAACTTAGAAAAAAAAGAAAAAAATACCTTATCATCCAATGAACGCAAAGGCCAACTAAATTCTGATTCTTTTTTCCTTTTCTTGATTTGAAGTATAAAATTAAATAGGTTGATAACCTCAAAAAATAATCAAACAAAAGTGTGTATTAGTTTCAAATAAATATCACTAAACAAAGTTTTCTTTTAGAACAAGTGTTACTTATTAAATCAAAATCATTTAAGTCATTTAAAGTTAACCTGT
This sequence comes from Orestias chungarensis, assembly GCA_032876305.1. Classification (NCBI taxonomy): domain Eukaryota; kingdom Metazoa; phylum Chordata; class Actinopteri; order Cyprinodontiformes; family Cyprinodontidae; genus Orestias; species Orestias chungarensis. The sequence continues at coordinate 790,118 of JAVLVB010000290.1, forward strand.
TCCAAATTAAAGTAGCATTTTTAACAATGAGCAATAACCAAATATATACCACGTATAAGCAGACATACATAAATACCATTTAACCAGTTCACATACAGTATTAAGTTGTTTCAATTTCTTAGAATCTACCCGTCCCACCAGTTGCGTCTTTGGATCATCAGGGGTCGAGGTTGTTTTGTCAATGCATGCCTTCCAAGAGGGGTGTGTAGGTAAACTGAGCTCTTTTCAAACATTTCCTTATGCACTTCCTGTGGGTGGATCACTGAAGATGTTTCAGGTGAAGAGGTTGACCTCTACAGCTTGGGAGTGCATCAGTTTGCATGGTATAGAGCTTTGGTCTTGACACAACACTAATAAAGGCATTGGCAAATGCCAAACTTTACATTCTTAAAGATTAGAGTAATTTAAAACACCCAAGTTCAATAAAAGATTATCACGTGAAACGAGGAAGCAGGCAAGAAGTTTACCTGACTAAAAGTGTGTGTTTAAGCTAATAAGAATGTCTGTATTCAATGTTAATCAGTGTGAGATTTAGACTTGGTTAAAATAAGTAAAACCCCTTGAAACTAATCATATGATTAGCGTAGGGAATTTAAAAAAAAAAATTTCACTTCTTTCCTTGTTTCGTCCTGCTGGGCTTTACAATACCATATTTTCTCAAACTTCCATTATTTTTGTAGTGTAATAACTTTCTATATGTTTCTGTCAGTTTGATAAAAAAGACAAATGATTTTGGGGAATTTATTAATGTCCTAAAACTAACAAATATCTGTAACTTTCCTCTGACTGAGCACAACATGTTGGTGCCTTCATCCGTATCCATCCATTCTCCTCAACATCATGACCTCTGCTCCCCACCCCACTCCTACCTCACCATTAACTGCTTTGACCTTTTTGTATGAGCAATTAACCCAGAGCATTAGCTCTGATTAAATGTTTATCGAGCCTTTAAGAAAAGAGAGTCCTGTGGGGAAACTGTGAAAAGGTATGAATATTTATCTGTAGCATGAGCAAAGGGATCTGTCATCAGATGGAAATTGTTTCTCCGCTGAATCTGTTTGATGCATTTATGCATGCATTGATTCGCTGCATTGACAGTGCTGCAGTAACAACTGGAACTAAATTAAAGAGGTTAATTATTATCTGTATATTGAAGCACATGCCAATATGCAATGATACAGTTTAAAAGGAGAATTTTTATGTCAGCAGTCTTGTAAGAAAAAGGTATTTCTTCCCCTGCAGATTCATTCTGGGTTTTTTTTCTCCTTTTTTATGCATAATTATTGATAAACATAATCATAATAATAAAACATATATATTTTTTAAAAACTTTTTAAGATGTAAAAATATAAAAAATACTAAAAATATTCCATCCAACTTGACCCTATGTGAAAGGATTATTGTTGCCCTGTATAACAAATGATCCTGCATCTAATACCAGGCCTGATTTCTACTAGACATGTCAATCAGATCCCTAAAACAACATTTTTTTCCAACTTGAAGTAGGCCTACACTAAACATACCCTGTAGTTAACTATCTCAAGAACAGATGATAAACAAATGCATTGGTATCTATACATTAGTTTCCTAGCAAAAACTTTGAGAGTGAATCTTAGTAAGAGGCAATATTTAAAAAGGAATAAAAAAAGAAAACAACTGTGCACCTTCCCAGGAGTGGCCGGCCTAATGAAATTAGATCAAGAGTGGATTATCTACACACCCACGAGGTCATGAAAGAACCCAGAAACATATATGAAGAGTGCAGGAGTAGGAGGAGAAAGAGTGTACGGCCCCAATGTACTGGAAAAATTCACTCTGGAAAGACAGTTTTCTCCTTGGTTCTACATTTCTCAAACCTCATCCTAAAGGGTTAGGTTATTTTGAGCTATATCTAGAGTTAAAGCTGATATGGGCGTAGGCTGCTGGAGGACAATCTGACCATTTTGCCTAGTCTGCTGCTTTCTTCTTCTAAGTTTTACCCAGTTTTCATTTGTTACTGTTTTGTCTGTTTGTTTTTTTCTCCATAGAAGATACACCTGATCTGACGTTTTGTTAGCTGTGACGCTTTCCTGGAGGAGCCCATCGGCTAAAAGTTTGCTGCCAGAAACTCACTGTTCTCCCTCTCTTGTAACTTTGTAAACAGAGAGCAAACCTACATCAGGTCCTCTGCTGCTTTTGTCAAACCCTCAGTCTGTCGTGGGCCACTCATATTCAGCCAGGATCTGCTAGAGGTTTCTGCCTGTTAAAGGAGAGGTATTTTCCTCTCCACTAAAGTAGTAAAGTCAACAACACAACGTGAGCTATAGGCTTCTATATAGGCTGATTAGGATCAATTGGAGTGTTTGTGTGCCTGAACTTAAACGGCGTGTTGTGAATTGACACTACATAAATAAACAAACTATTTCAAAGCTACATTTAAAACCCTGCAGGCCGACCTTGCCTTTGTAGTGATCAGTGTTCATGAGAGAGATCAGGAATAAACCAGAAACTGGACAGAAATCGCATCAAGAGGAGAGACACAGCAAAAACCACTGGCACATAAAAATTCTGTGTGATACCAAAAACTTTGAGGAAAATATTATTTCAACTGATGAGACCAAAGTGTTAACAGTTGCATTTGGCGTAAATTAATACCCTAGATAAATGTAAGCTGCCTATTTTTAGTTCTGCATCTGCACATTTACTGGATCAATTGCCGAATCTTTCTGTGGAACAAAACTTTAAATTATTTGGAGAGAATGTGCCTGATCTTGGATATTTTTTTATAGCATATCCAAAAGAATGAAAGAAAATGAACCTTGGAAAAGGTGATATTGGCGGGAGCTCTGGAAGGTGAGGAAAAAGGATGAGTTGCAGCCGGGAATAATAAACAGACTTGTGGTGAGTCTCGTACTTGCGAAGATGTGTTTTACACCAGGGAGAGGTGAGTGGGTTGAGGGTTTACTTGCTGGAATCCAGAGAGCTGGTTGTCCAAGGGGGTTCTCAGAACAAGTGCTGAGAGAGGCTGGAGCGGGCAGACCAAGCTGAACCAGATGAGGAGTGGAGACCAAAGTAAGGGTTGGAGCCAGGTTTCTCAGAAAATTGAGCACAAAGGCGACTTGCAATTGACCTCGGAGGAGTACAAACATGGTTTTACTGCAAGAGCAACGAGGAATAAAACGTTAGCATAAAAACTAACAAAAACAATAAAGAAATACAAGAGATCTTCTAGAGTCTCAAAACTGGCGCTGAGAAGAATAATGTTACCAGTAGTAACAAACACTCAGGCGAAGTTTAGCTGGTCCACCGCTGCTCTAAGGTGCTCCAGCTCATCAGTGATGGAAAACACGTTCCAGCCAGGATGGAACTGTGGCGAACCCCAGTGGACAACCTGGAGAGCAGAATTCCCTCTACCCTGACAGTTAGCTTCTGTGGTAGCGCTATGACAATTTCCACGACACGTACCAAAGCAATTTAAGATAAATTTGTTGTTTGAACTATTAAATTGTATTTCAAACACCAATAGATTCAATAAATGATTTCAAGTTTTTTTATTTTATTTCAGCTGTTCTCTGACAAATAACAGGTGTCCCCTGTACAAGATTACAATAATAATAATTTAAAAAAACAACAGAACAGTCGAAAATGGTAATTGTTCAATGAAACAAGACGATTTATTAGCAAAAACTTGAGCGTTGTGACAAAAAATACAGCGAGAGGTAAATCTTATTATGGTAAAAATAAATAAATGCATGATTGCTTTATGAAGACTGGAGCTCAAGAACCTCCCAATATAACTCTGCAATAACAAATTTGGCTAAAAGGAAGCTGAAAGTCTTCCACTATGAAAAAGCTATTTGAAAGTAATCTTGGAAGCTTTGGCCACTTCCAAGGGTGGCACAACCAGTTATTAGGTTTGATGAAAGTGCTTTTTCGCATTGGGTTGTGTTGGTTTAGATAGCTTTTCCATTTGATAACTAAATAAAATCATCATTCAAAGAATGAATTTATTATTTACATAACTTTTCAAACATTAACGACTAACAAAAGAAAAAGCAGAGATTGCAAGGAGGAAAATAGTTTTTTATAATGTCTACATTGCATTACTATCCCCTCTCCCTCTGCTATGTTACTGCATTCTGTCTTCTAATTTAGTCCACTATTTTCCATTTTGCCTCGCTCTGTCATTATACGTTTGTAGCCTGAAGTGCTCATTCTTTGTCCTTTAAAGAGAGGCCATAGTGGCTCAATTAGATAGACACTTTAATCTGATGCGAGGCGGGGGCATTAATAGTTTCTGCAGAGATTGCATGCTTTATCATTATAGGAGCACGACTGAAAACTATATTTTCCTTCTTATTTTCCCCAGCGGTTGAGGCAGCTTAAACGCGACATGGTGTATTATGTACCATCTCAGTTTAATTTCAGCAAACAGCATTTAGGCTGTGCAAACGGTGATTGGAGTTGTCAGTCACTTATAAACTGGCTGAATGTGGGGGGAAAATGTAATGAATTAAAATTCCTAAACAACCACACTAATACAGCTAATTTAGTCCTGACCAACTTTCAGTTGGTCAGGACTAAATATTTTCTTTGAAAATTCAGGCAAATTAGAGCAGAGATTTGACATCTTTCCTTAATCTCTGGTCAATCTTCTGTTGGATTCCTTTTGAACCATTTTTTATTTATATTATCTATTGAATCTAAAGAGGATCTTTACATTTCTTCATGGCTCCCTTTTGGGAGCCCTTGTTTGTAAAAGGTTTTACTCTCCAATAAATCAACAGCTTCACTTATGATGTGCAGAAATGTTTTTAATTTTAGTGGACACTGTGCAATAAAGGCTTGTTAGCTAAAATCAAGCAAATATCAAAAATGCCTTTGGATCTGAAAGGTGATCCAAAGGTTGCAGGTATACCAACAAAGCTCTTAAGGATTGTCAGACACAATTGCACTTTTTCAACCTTGATCTATGTTTCAGATGGTTTAGTCGTCTACCAAGATGGCGCCGCATGCTTGGCCAATAAAGCCTGATTCTGATTCTGATTCTGATTCCAAGGTAGACAGGCAAACATATTGCCTGGCAAATTCCAAAAACTAGCAGAAGATTATCCTTTGCCCTCCGAGAATTTCAGAGCAGTCTGTATGACCAGAATAATTTTTTTTTATCTTTTAGAGATGTATTGAACAACAATACAAGAAGACTTAACACCAACATCTGACTGAATGTGATGGGGTAAATGGCCTGTACTTGTGAAGCATTTTATCAAGTCCAGAAGTAGCCCTGTACATTCAGTCATTTATACACACATTTACACAGTAGTAGGAAGCAAGGGTGCCATCTATGACCACCTCCAACAAGCAAGACAAACAACGAAGTGACACAGGTGGAAGAAGCCATCGTCCCCCTCAATGTGTTGAAGCCCCCCCACCCACTTAGGCATTTAAGATTAAGGGAAGGGAGGCTTCTAGCTGATTACGGAGTGTAAACCTTCAAAATACTAGTGGAAAAATACTAAAAATGTTTTAAGAATGGTTCACATGCTGGATTGAAAATAAAATTTTTCCTTTCCATATTTTGTATTTTCTGTTGCAATATTTTTTACCAGAAATTAGTAAAGCAAAATAATTACGATTCCAAATACCAAACTTAACTACAAATCCCATACGAAGTCAAGATTCTGACTGGATGTTATCTGGAAATAAAAACACTTTCAGATACTCTAGTCTATGATTTATATAACACTCCAGACTTCTGACACTGTAAAGAACTATTGCCTTTAAATCCCATGTATTGTATTGAGGCACTCTAAAACACCTGTGATTAGACTGAAACAGATGGGCTTGCCCGCTAAAGCCTCTCCAGCCAAGTTTCCTTATATGTTTGAAATTATTTGGGGAGGAGAGGACCAGTGAGAAAGATCCACAGTGGCAGTGGGCCTGAGCCGGGCGTCCTCAGCCAACCACCACGTTGCAAAGCAGTAAACAGATATGACAGCTCTCGGCAAGACGGGGCCCTCAGTCACAGCGTTTAATCTCCCCGGGCGAGCTCTGTCCTGCCTGCTTACCTCACTGTGTTTTTTCAGAGTAAAACCCCGGCAGCTCATTTTAACACCAGAGGAAAGCTTTATATAATTCTCACACTTTCACAGATCTCATCTTCCTAAATGTCTGCTAAGTTGGAAGAGAAGGGAACAGAAAAATATGCCAGTCAGATTTCTCTTCCTCTTCCCCACCAGCAATCTCTCTAAATGTCCCTCTTTTGCGTTACCCTCACCCTCCTCCTCCTCCTTCGTATGTCTACAGTAATGAGCAGAGCGGCGCAGAAGCTTTAGCTCTTCTTCCTTCTCTTCCCCCTTTGCTCAGACCTAGCCTCTGTGGGAGAGGGGTAAAGCAGCGGGCTGTTTACTTGGCTTTCACTCTCATTATCTGCAGCAGCGAAGGTCATGCTGTCGATACACCCGGGCGTGCTGCTCTTTAAGACGCCGGGTCTTTCAGAGGTAGTGGGTAAAATAATCAAAAATTAGGAGCACTTCTGCCGTAAATGTTAATGTCAAACTGCACGCTCTACAGGTTGCCTTGCTGTAAATGTGCCGGGTGAAAACAAAGAGGAAATAAATGCTGATAAAATACTCATTCACGACTGCTTAATATTTACTTCTTCCAAAATATCAACTTTTGTAAATTTGTGAAAAAACTAGCAAGTTAGATGGATTTCATAAGAATTGCAGTGAGTCAATATTTGCTAATTATTCGTTGGAACATGTATCCAAGGTATTTGTGAAAAAATTAGCCTATGCAAATGTTTTCTTAGAGCAATGCTAAAATATATTTTTTTAAATGTTGCAGGAAGCTGAAATATTTACCCATAATGCCACTTGGCAAGCTATCTGCTGGGGTTTGGAAAGTAGTCAATACAGGAGGAACATTTATTTTCCTTGACACTGATTGGCAGTACCCCGAACAGTGAAGATGAGAAAAATAAACATTAAGGAGCTGAACTAAGAAAAATAAAAAGGGAAATGACACTGATATGTAATGGAAAAAAAATCAGTTATCAAGAACACAAGAATAAATAAATGAAATACAAAGAACATGCCTGACATAATCACACCACATAAGCCATTATATTTATAGAGGAATAAACTGAACATTGTGAGATATGCTGAACAAATGGCACGACAATGATCAAAAAACAAAACAAAACGCAAACACCCTAGGATTGTGATATTATCAATAACATTACTAATATTTATTAAACAATATTATCGGTGTCAAAATGACTAGCTTTTTGTGTTTAATCATTTTGTCTTACAATTTCTTCTTTTATCAGTTTCTTTGTTCTGAATTTAATAAAAACACCTGCTTCATTAAGCTTCCCACTGCCGCTCAAAGTTAGTAAAGCAACTCCGGCTCGTCATTTAAGAATAAATAACTGTTGAGGGTGAAGGGTCTGATGTGGAACTGTTCTGCTAATATTCAGGAGTACAATCAGATTTCAGCAGGTCAACATTGTGCCGTGTACAAATGTCAGCGTCATTTAGTTCTTCAGAATCCTCCCGTCTCCAGGTTCTCTCTCCCTCTTGTTCGCGGCCGCTGGCTCATGGAAAGGTCACCTGCTCAGGAGGATCACAGGCTGCCTCCGCCTGATCTCTTCATGATGGAGCTGACACTCTGTAAATATGTACTCGTGCTGTAGTGGCCCGACCTCCTGCACGGCCTACTATAAAAAAATCTGGAGCAGCTCTCACATTGCCAAAATTGAACAGGGCTGTGAAGAATAGGAGCAAAACTGGAGAGCTTCTCTTCAAAGTAAGTGAAGACGTGAGATGAATCTTTTATTCTCAGCAGTGGTTCTCTTCCTTCTGTTTGCTTTTATTTTGACTTGGTGATTATCAAGAATTCTACTTAATTAGGTTAATGGTTTTGGATCAGATAAGATTAACACACTAATAGTTATACCTTCCAAAGAAGTTTGTTTTAAGTTGACACTTTAATATAAGCTAAATTGAATAAATTATGAAATCACTCAAATTTTAGCTCAAAATCTTTTCTTAGCTCAAGATTTGAGGAAAATAATTTCTAGACCACCTAAACTTTTGTCCATCTGTTAGTACAATATTTGAATGCCTAAATGTGTCAAGTTCCTCTGCTCAAACATGTATATGCAAGTAAAAATAAAAATGGCCATGAAAAAGCCAACTTTCAAAGCAGCAGCTACCTGACATTTTATATCATCATGTAGACTTAAAGTATCTAAAGTGAAGCATTTGTTAGGTGGATGGCTCAATTGGAAAGTCACCTGACTTCCACAATGGGTGCCTGGGTTTACATTCAGGATATACATATACTTTTTAAGTTGCTTTGGATAAACATAAAATTTGACTGAACCTAAACCTTCCTGACCTGCTACAGGGATGTGAATGAGTATGATGATTTTGAACCAGGACCAACTGTAGTAGCCACTATTTAACCTATAGAGGGCAGCACTAAGACAGTTTTAAGCTAAACATTGCATAATTAAACAGGTTTACATGAAACTGTAAACATTTTCCTGTAACATGAAGATAGGAGCCTTAAGGACCAGTTTATACACTTTAACTGTATACAAGTTGATTTTGGGGTTCGGCATTATAGGGAAAACCCAAGTATGGGGGTGACAACATCATTTTAAAGACATAGCAAAAGATTTGTGTTTTAGCCATGCAAAAATCCTAAGAATCACCATCAAAGTATGGGGTGAAGATTGTAGAAGTAGACCCAAAACATGCAAGCCAGGTTTAAAGGGCAGTTTAAAAGAAAAAAAAACACTGGGAAATTATGCAAATCTTTTAATGTCAAGAAAGTATTAAGGTCTCTCCGTTTGGTATTTAGCAAAAAAATAAATAAAATCATGACTGACCTAAAAGAGGTAAATTTAGTCTAATGTAATGTGAGACAATGGGAAAAAAAAATAAACGGCCATTTGGATTTCAGATTTTTAAGTAATAGGCTCTTTCAGTTGTTAATATGTTGGACTAAACAAAACAGATTTGGAATATTTGGTAATAAAAATATAAATAAAATAAATTGAGCTATGATTTAAAGATGCAACAAAGAGAATACCACAAAAATGAGTAAGAAAAAAACAGCCTTTGCACTGGCTTGATTGTAACATGCAGATAAAACTAAATACTTATTACATGTCTGAAGGTTCCAGTTAATGCCAGAGTGAAAGTACTCTGAATAATTGAGACAATAACTGAAGTGTTCCCAGGCCCCAGAGGAACATTATTAAACACATTTTACACACTTTTTGTTTGGTGGGACCACTCAGCTCCAGTAAAAAAACTTTTCTTATAAATAAAATGCCTTCTCCTTGTGCATCCTGGCCCTAATGAAAAATGCGCCTCCTCTCTAACCGATTACCATTTGAATGGTCGTGCTGTTCATCATATGCATGCAGAGAGTTTGGGATGTCAGGTAGAATCGTTTCCAACCACAAAATGTTTAAAGAATGAAACACGCAAATAAGAAATTAGGCGATCAGGATCTTACCTGTTTTATTGATGCGATTCACAGAATTATCTGGCTATAAAACTCATGAGAAAAGCAACAGCAGCTCAGAAGGGATGCCGAGAGCCCGAAGCATGAATCATTATTTATAAAAAGGGCCCGTGTCTTATGTGCATTAGTGTCGAATACAAAGTGTGCTGCTCCCTTTCTCCTCAGGCAGCGCATGAATATAAATGATGGCATTTTATTCTGTAAGAATCCAGGCACGAGCTCCGCACTCGCTTAGACCCTCACATTATGTAGCTGTCTGCACAAAGCCAACATGCAGTGCAGAGAGACGGATGTTGAAAAAAGGTCTCTTTTAAAGAAGCTTCAGTGTCCACGGTATGTGTGTGCATCTCTGCGATAGAGGGTCGTGATGGGTTCTTGTGCATCTGTGTGAAGTTGCTTGGTTGAGTTGCTGCAGATATATGAAGGTGTGGAGGCGGAAAGAGTAGTCTGTGTTTATTCACAGGAATCCTGCAACCTCTGGAAAACTTAGGACGTTTCTGGAGTCATTTATAGTTTCGGATGACTATGAAAAACAATTGTATCTTTGGCTATTATCCCAACCATCCATTCATTAAGTTATCCAATATTTGTCCATCCAGCCAAATACCCCACATTCCTCCATTTATCCAGGTGTCTGTTCATTCACCCATCAATCTGAATATCTAACATCCAAGCAGTCGCAGACCAGCAGGCAAATATTAGGCTGGCGCTTCCGGAATACTCCCGGTTCTCCGTATGGCCAGTCCGGGCCTGCCTCCATTACAGTAGCAATGTTTGAACATCTTTGTTAAGCCAGAAAATAACAATTTTTTAAAATTCTTTTTTGGCTTATTATCAATGGCATGAGCTTCTGAAGTAGCATTTGAAAGCCAGCATCATTCATTCAATGGCCTTCTAAGTATTGTTGGTGCATAACATTTTTCTACAGGTAGAGGAAATTATTGGAATTTAGTCAGTGTTGTAACCTGCCTGCTTTCATCACTTCTGGGGAATAAACAATATCAAGTTTTGGGATACTGCCCTTGTAGAGAAAGAGAAAGATAACACATAATAATAATAAATTGATAACAAAGTTACAACAGATGTAATTTAAAATCCTTCCTTGTCATTGATGTGCATGAAAGAACTGGCTAGTCCACAAAATATTCATAAATTTCAGATGTGGTATGATTCCAAAACGTGTTCCAAAACTTTGGATCCTTTTCTGACACGGTATTGGAGAGGATTTTGTTTTCAATAGAAAAATTTCAATGGAAAATCCCATAGAAAATGACAGCCAATCAAAAACGACCGGTGGTGAAAAATTGCTGGCTGTCAATGCGGAAATAAAATTTACGCAATGACGTATATCACTAATGTCCCCACCCACCCGACCTGTACAACGTGCGATCATGTTTGAATTTGCGCATGCGCAGATTGTTGTTTAGGAAGTAAAAAGGGACGGACAAGACACATCATTCACCGTTGAAGAGAGGTTCTCCCCGTACAGCAGCGAAAATGGAAGCTCGCAAGAGAAAAACCGTGTTCGAAGTCGATGAGAAAAAAAGACGTGCGCGCCCCCGATATCAGAGGCCGTTACTGGAGAGGTGGCGCATGCGCATTGTTGTGAAAATGAGAATGAGCTGAAGATCCTCTCCTATATCTTTAAGCAAAACGAATCAAGGTCTAACCAAATTTAAAGCGACATGAATTTATATTAATTTTGAAAGACTTTTTCCTAACAGAACCGTTTTTGTTGGCTGTAAAATCTGAATACTCACAACAGGGGGATTACGCAATCTTTATGCAGAATGATTAAAACCCAAGAACAAGAATTGTCAATCCATATTGTTAAAATTTTGGGGTTTTTTTAATTAAGAAAAAGGAACCCTGTAAAGGTTCTAAAGCAAAAAGTTAGCTTAGATTAAATGATGTGGAAAAGTTGTTACTATGTGGGTTGGGTTCAGTAACAACGCCTCTATTAAGACGTCTGTATTATTAGTGGATTTAAAGTTTCTGAACTTGTGTTGTGAACAGAAAGACATCCTGTTTAAAACCAACTATAAACATAATTCAGTTGTTGTCATTTGTGTTTTCCCGACTAACACCAAAGGGCTGAAGGTGTGAACTGAAGAGCCAGATTTTAGTACTAACATTTACCTACTGACCACGTCTATGTATTATGCCTACAGGAGTACTTTATAATCCATGCAGCAAGGAGCAACTTTTTGTCTTTCTCTGGCATTCCTTCTAATATCGGTCTCAGTCTTTCTCGCTCACTTTCCTTTCTTTTCTCTTAGGAAGGTCTCAGACATAGGAGTCACAAACCACATTAACCTTTAAGAGCTAAAAATCAATGTCCTGTTGTTAATTTGTGCTAATTTCCTTCCACTTAGGCTTCCTCTACCCTCCCACCCTTAATTTTACAACATCTGCTTGCAGCTCTTGAGAACATATGGCGGCCCTATTACCTGCAAGCCTGGAGGCATTAAACAGTTTTGTCGTACTTTAATACATACCTTCTCTGGCCTGAGGCCAGGTATGCAGCAAAACTTTTATTTTGTTTTTACATTTTCCATTGATGGAAAATATACGAGGACAGAAAGGAGTAAATAAAGACATAGTAATGCGAAATGTCCTTTTCACTTAAACCAAATAAATCCAGTTTGGAAGATGAGATGGAATTTTAAATATAGGATTTTGTAATATAATTGCTAGAGAAATTAGGGAAATAGAGGGGGTAAGCTATTACTTTAATATGTGATTCTGAGGCTCTGTTTACACTTCTTAATTTTTCTACATTTTATCATGCTACAACAACAAAAGGAGTTTTTTTTTCTTTTTACAGTGGTGGTGATAACTGACTCTAAATCAAACCGTTGGTCTCATCTGAAAAGAAAACCTTCATTTAAATTGGTCAAGGCTTGCAAAACCCTGAAAATAGTTCTTCCTAATGCCTTGCTTTTAAGAGAAGTCTCCATTTTTGCATCACAGACTAGTGCAGTGCATGATTCAATGTAACATTGAAATAAGTGACTATAATGTGAAAAAAAAATTTGTATGAATATTTTTTGAAAGGCATAACATCTTCTGTGGAAAGAGAAATTGCACTAGTAGGAGAAAGAAGAAGAGTCGGGAACGTTTTTAGCGAGAGCAAAACGATGCAAATTATAGAAAGACTTAAGGAAAACTTGTGACAAGTAGCTGGTTGATTATAAGGAAAAATAAATGTTTTAACCTTAGTCTTGAATTGTTGATTAAAAAAATAGTTCAGGACAGTTGTTTTAATTCCTAACATTTTCTGCCATAGATGACTGAACTTTGCAAAAGTCTAAAGGATTAATCTTTATAGCTAACAGCTAGTGAACACAATACAACTCTGAAGTGCCTAAACTCACAGAGATTCACATTTAATGTCTACAGAAAGGAGCTACTTAAAAATTTGGACCATTGTCCGGATTTGTTTATCAGACTGCTGCAGCGTCACCCGCTGACCTCCTCGATGTAGGTGAGCAGCGAACAAGAAAAGGCCAAATCCCACTGAAAGCACCATCTGAGTGCAGAGACTCAGACATCTGTTTTTGCATAATAATCATCTATCAAGCCTGTTTGTTTGCTCATAGGCTTGCAGGAGAGTGCCTGCAAGTGTGTGGCTATGTGTTCGGGGTGCCTACTTAAAAACCAGCTGAAGAGTTTTTACTCTTGTTAATGCTGTCACACCGTGTTTAGTAGTCGGTCCTGGAAAGCAAGAAATAGGACTTGTATCAGAGATTTTTGAGTTCCAGTACTGATTGTTAATATGGTATTTAGATATATGAGGAAATACAACTTGGGTAATATAGGAGGATACTGAACAGTAGTTTTAGCTTTCTTGTAAGATCCTACACAGCTCTAAATAAGAGTTATAAATCAAAGAAAGTTTAGCTAAATATATATTGATTGTCTTGTTTCAAAAGGTCCCTGTAGGTGAAATACCGTCTATGACTAAACTTACATTCAATGTCCTTTGGTAAATACCTGCACAGGAGTGATGAGGAAGAACTAAAGAAGAACATAAGATATAAACTGTTTACTGCATCTTTTCTAGAAAGCTTTGGAGAATATTTAAATGGACCAGACTGACTGCACAATCCAGGAGAGCACCCCAACCATCAGACAACAAGACAAAAGAAAATACCTTATCTCCTAAACGTGGATGGATGTTGTGTGTTGTGCTCAATCTGGTTTATAGACAAAATGGAAAAATCAAAGGTTTGTCTAGACTGACCTCAAGGTTTGGATTAATTTTACTGATTTTCTAAACATCTGGATGCATGTTCTCTCTATTCCTGGCAATTGACACTGTTTGTTCTGAATGCTGACCAGAACTAAAGGTCAAAATACTCTTATTTTTCAAAAGTAACATTCATATATTAGCTACCAGCCATAGAAAAGTCAAGCTAAAACCCCTCAAAATTAAACTTAGAGCTAATCAGACTTGACTATTACATCTAAGAATTACTCAAAGTGAAACTAATTTAATAATCAGATTCGAGCTATTAGTAGTAACAGTTACTCAAAGTCACTACTAGTCACTACTAGTATAACAAGCTCAAAGCTTGTTGAACAGAACTGAAAACCAATTTAAGCTATTATAGTCAGGCTATCATCTATTCATGAAAGCCTTACATCCTCCTACCTTTCAATGTTGAGGACCTTAATGACAAAGACTGTGGGACTAGAGCAAAATGACAATTTAATTAAAAGAACAGACCAAGGAAAGCAGATTCAGGACTACAGAGGATTACACATCAAGTAAGTTAACCAATGAGGACTGAGGATGATTAGATTTTACTCATGTTTCTAAATAAGAAGATAGGAAACCGATGTAAAAGAGCAGGAAACTCAAGCACTGGGGTAATTGTAATTAGCGATTCAAAGCATAGAAGAAAAAAGCACAAGACACAATGATAGGAACAAAACAATTAAAGTAAATTCAAACTAGGACATTTGTCGCTGCTTTTTAATCTTCTTAAGGAAAGTACTGTACAGAATAATTTCTATTTCGAGTGACTATTTTCTTCACAGGTCCGTTAAACTTTGCCTTCAATTTCTAAGGTTGGAGTAAGATGCTGACTTCTCTACTCTATACAAACCCACTGAAAATTAAATGGGGAAAAAGCCATGGTTGCTGCAAGAGACAGAAACGGTCTTAAAAAACTAGAATGTATTGATAGGTGGGGATTTGTTTAAAAGCCTGAAAAAGGTTGGATTTACAAATGTATACATACAGGATGAGTTTAAGATTTAAGATTTAAAGAACAAAAATAAAGCTTTAGTTGAACTTTAACCATACAACAAAAATACACTTCATTTGTACATCTTGGATGGATCAACTGTTGTGGAGAGCTTTACTGTGCTCAGTCTTTCTCCCTCTCAACTGCTTCCCTCTTACCCCATCATCCCACCTTCTGTTTCTGTGTTTCACATTACAACTTCTGCCTCTATTGTGGTTAATAGTCAAGTATCTGCCTGCGAAGCTGATGAGGCCCATTAGTGTGAGTGAGCCGCAACAAAGGAGGATCACAGCTCTGCAGTGTAATGTGATGAGCTTCTTCTCACTTATCAATTCCAGGAAGCATTAGAGGAGTGCAGGAGGAAAAACTCTCATTTCATACACCTATAATTAAATGACACAGTCGGCTTGATAGTCCCTGGACCATTGTGAATCCAAATTACACAATGTAATGAAGGAAAGCCCTTTGAAATGAAGGTTAGGCTTCAGAGACGCTTGAACTTCTTAGTACAAATTCAGGGAGGTAGTAGTCATTGGATAAAAAAGAACAAATACTTGCCATTTAACTTAAACCATCCCCAAAAATTTTTTCAATGGTTGTTGTTTAAGGTTAAGCAAGTTAAATGGTTAGCCAGATTAAATAGTAAGTTAGTTAGAAATCAGAATTACGTCTTATAAAACTAGTTTCTAGTTTAAACCTTAAGTCATTGTAAGATATTTTGCATTATGGTGTTTTACGGCTTGTTTCTTTTTTGCTTTTTTTACTGCTAACCTCATCATCACAAGACAAGGCCAGCTTGAGTTACTGACCCAAGACCTAAGGATTGATTAATTCTTGTTTTAGGACCTATTAATAATTGTTAGAGTATAACTCGGAATCCAAAAGTATTTGTTTCAAATATTTCTTTATATTAGATCAACTAAAGAAAATGTAGTCATTCATGCATTTTCCTTTCACATTGTGCTTTCCCTGCTTTTTCTTGTTGTTTGGTTTTATGCCAGTTTGTTTTGTCGAATTGAAAGAAAGCAGAACTAAAGAGTTACAGCCCAAAACAGAGTGAAATAGCTCCAATAGTCTGATGTAAAACAGATGAACAGACACTTTCAGACAAGCCCAGCACTCCCATGGTACTAAACCACATCCAGACTCAAAATTCATCCTCATTAGTTTCCCATGATGACTTTAATGAGCACATCATTGGGAAGGTTTGGCTTGGCCAATGTCCTCCGGGTCCCCTGGCATCACAGGCCCAGGAGCCTCTCTGGATGGCGGGAGCTGATGGAGCGACATTCATCATCGAGCACAGGCGAGAGGAGATGTGAAGGCGAGACAGGAGAGAGGAAACAAAACGAGACAGAGAGGAAGGAGAAGGACATGGAATAGTGCATGAAGTGGAGGGTCTCCCAGAGGAGTGAAGAGCTGATGATTACTAGAGCCGCATCCATCATCCTACAGAGACTGAATGAAGGAGAGGAGAAAAAAAGAAAGAAAATCGAATGACTCACAGATTGTTGCTAAAGTTTTAGACTTTGTAACAATATTTTTTTTAAATGCCCACAGGGTTCAGGTAAGGGCCTTTTGTTACAATTAAATGATAAACACCAGAGCAAACTTCGCTTTTGTTCAAGGATAAGTTTTACATGACTTGCTTAGATAAATCTTGATTATTTCCCAATATATGAAAAGAAAATTTTATTTCTTCTTATCAAACCCATATTATTAATAATAATTTATTTTTATCTAGTGGACTGTTCAGTGAGACTGCAACATCATAGAAGATATAAATATTATTTATCAGTCATTCCAGCCATCAAGTCAGTCATCGGAAATTAGACCAAGCCATTGCAGTTGCTTTTGCAACTCTATTGCAAACTCTGGAGGTTTAAAGGGAAGTTAATTGTTGACTCAACCTTACGAAACCGTTGGACAGATGGATGGATTGATAGATAGATTGACTACCAGGATGGTAGATGGACAGATGGTTTGAAACAAACTAAGGATAGATGGATAATCTGGAAAATAGAAGGGTGGAAGAATTGAATTAAATAGATGAGATTGGACGGATTAATGGGTGGATAAATGCATCGATGGATGCATTGTTTAATGGATAGAAGAATGGGTGGAAGGATTGACTGATATTGTGGCCAATATTTATACATTCTTTTTATTTTTTTCCCATTCTGATCCCGATCTCGACAATAATAACAAATTCCATTTATGTTCCACTTCTTCTTTTACTGTCAACACAAAGCACCTAATCTGTAGAAGCTCTGAATATTAAATTAAACTGCTTACTGAATATGTAATTCTTTCCTTTGTGACTTGTTTTAAAATATGCATTTTTTTCTAATAAAAAAGTATATTTGCTGCGACTTCTGTTGTGCTATATTAAAAAAAAGGTTTATAACAAAAGGAAGAAAAATAGAAGCATCTAATAAGATATTAATGCATACGGTAGTCTAGTGTGTGTAAAGGGAAGTCATAATAGTATTATTTTAGAAGAGGAGAGAAAAATTACTGGAGCATGCGTTAAAGCACTGACAGACACAGTAATTATTTACTTTACATTTAATGAAACTGGCAGAAGTATACTTAACTTCTATGTGCTTCGTTTCGTCGGGACTCTGTCCTGTCGTGGCGGCTCTTTTGTGTAACAACGGTCATTGTGGATCAAAAATGTGTTTGAAAGCTTTGATGTTATGTTACGTTTGATTTGAAAACTCAAGAAAAATGAAATAACTGGACAATGAGACCCTTGGAGGACACACAAAGAAGACAGGAAACTTGGAAGTATCAAAGCCTAAACCAGCCTTTTTAGTCCCCATTTCCTGCATTATCACTAGCCAAAGGCCAAAAAGTTGAAGTCGCATTTCTTTAAAACTCTACAAAAAGCAGGTTTGCTCATTGATTTTCTGCTTTGGGAAATTTGCATGTTCAGAATCGGTGGTGAAATGCAAACTCTCATCCAGGGACATGGTTTCATAAAAATATTATGTAGCTCCTCAGGCGTGGCCTTGCTGCTCCTTATAAAGCTGGTAAATGCAGCATTTGGGGATTTTACTTGGCATTAGATGAATTGTTTGGGTCAGAAAGAGTAAAACTAAAATATACAAAACCACCTCACACTTCCAATATGTCCATTTTCACTGACTTTCAGGAGACTTTAAAAATAAAAAAATGCGTCCCTGAGCATGTTTTAAAATATGATTTGTTCTACAGTTTGTCAGTTTCCAAAAAGAGATATTAAAATGTTATGTGTCTACAGCAGGGGTGGGCAATTCAGGTATTCAGTGTCCTGCAGGTATTAGAAGTGTCTCCACTTCGAGTCAAATAATCAGGTCTTTAGCAGAACTTCAGACAACTTGACTTATACTGGGGGGCTTCATCCATCGAATTCAGATGTGGTGGATCAAGGATAAATTAAAAAGTTTTAGGACACCGGCCCTCAAGGACTGAAGTTGCCCCCCCCCCCTGGTCTACAGTATTTAATGTAATATTCATGGTGATAGAATCAGAGTATCGAGAACAACTTCTGGCAGTAAATCATCAGACAAAAAGTCTGTTCTGAAGCAGCTGGATATAATCTGAAATAGCCAGAGAAATTTAGGCCATAACGTAGTTTAAAAAAACTGCTGTGTTCTTAAGTACCTAAAGCAGCAGTCGTGTTTTACTGAGCAATTTGGCTGTCGACCAAGAATGTCATGGTCTGGGAGATGCGGTGGTGAACAAAAGAAGAGAAGATTAGGTCAGTTGTACCTGAACCTCTTCTCTTTTTTTAACTGCATTTTTGGTTGATTGGAAGAAGCTTACCCCACTTTGAGAAAATACAAGCGACTCCAGTATTTGAAGGGGTTAGGGACCACTACTGAATAACAAAAACAGTGCAAATACTTGAGACCCTCTTTAATAGTTTTATAATCACCTATTTTTAGCTAAAGATAATTATTCATTAATACATGCAGTGGAAAACGTCTTAGAACTACCCAACAGGCTAATATGCACAGTCTTCAAGTGGAAAAGAAAAAGGAATGCCACTCAGGAATTTGGTGCATTGCTATCAACAGCCAATTGCTTGCCAAGTTTCATTTTGGGAAGGTATTTAACCTTCCCAAGCTGGATTTCATTTTAAATATTTCAAATATTCTCTATGTTAAAAGAAACAAATTAGTAAACTTAATTTTTCTTGTTTCACAGAAAATGTAAATATTGAATCCCAAATAGGCGGGTAGACCGTTTAGCTGTGCCCCTTGGCTGGCTAATGATGCTTAAAATTCCCAGTTGGCACTGTATTAAAAGTTCCTTTTCTGTACAAAAAAAAGTAGCGTACATTCGATCATCTAGTATGACTTAGTTGGGTGACCTATAAAACAATTTTTTGATAGCGATGCTATTTTTGATAACTTAAATAATAAGCAACTCATCACCAGCCCACATTCAACAACCTCCAGTCCATGTGTGCAGTGGAGGGCAAAGAGAGATTAAACAGAGAGTTCCTGCAGACATGCTTTACAGAAAACATATTTTTACCCTGAGATAATGTTCAGCCAGACTCCTGTAAAAAAAAACAAAAAAACAGACAGGACCTACATTCAAAATAAACCCTAAAAATAAATACTGCGAGGTGTATATTTAAATGTTTTAAATGTTAACTATGGCTTACTGTTTTACTATACAAAGCTAATGTAATGATAATAAAAAGACATTTAAACCTCTTCTTAAGGCTTGTAATATATTTATACACACAGCTGTGTTTAATTTAATCAAACAGCTCTTGCATAAAATTGTTGGAATATTCTAATTTAATGATTAAAGTCAAGGACTTAAGTGCATCTTTAGCCTCTCTGAAGCTTTTTGTACTTAATGAACCAAGCATGAAAATTATTATTCAGTAATTTTTTAATCATTGCTGTCAGCTTTTTATTGGTATTTATAATTAGACTAATCACACCCTTCATTACGCCTTTTTTTTCAGAAATAGTGGGTTACAGCTAATGGGTTTGGACCCATTAGTAGTTATCCTAAACTTGTTTTGTTGGCACTGGTATATATCCAAGAGAAAGGATTTTGAAAATGGAAAAGTTCAAATGGAGACATGTATATCATCCTGCTGTTAAATCTAACAAGAAACACATGAAAAGTGCCCTTATAGTAATCAGTCAACAATTTAAATAGATATTGGTAAGAATATTTTTTGTGCACAATTTTCATGCCTTAAATAATGATTTCAGGTTGATTCAGCCTCTATTATGGCAGAGAGGCTCTCCGCTTTATTCAAATTGCCTTCCCTGTTTCATTCAAGGACGTCAGACGCTTTGCTTTTCAACATCCCGTGTAGAGACAAGTTTCTGCAGCTAAAGAGGGATTTACTTACAGTGCAGCTGAAAAAGGCAGTGCCAAGGGTCATGGGAGTGGGAATTTCAAATCGGTCTCCCGACCGTTTAACGCGTTGCACTTGGCATTAGTGTGAAATACTAAATCTCAAAAGGACGTCCTTGATCGTTTTTCCACACACAGAGCTAAACGTGAAAGTAAAATAGTTTACACACATTGCCCAAATGATAAAAACTTTTAACATTAGGCAAGGTAAGGCAAGTTTATTTGTATAGCACATTTTCGTGTACTAGACAATTCAAAGTGCTTTACATAAGAAAAAAGATCAGAAAATGAAACAATAAAATCAGCTTTGAATTTAAAAGAAATAAAATAAAAATAAAAATAAAACAATAATAATAGTACTCAGTTGCTATATGCACAGTTAAATAAGCCTGTTTTCAGCCTGGATTTAAACAACGGCAGAGTTGAAACCTGTCTCACCTCTTCAGGAAGACTGTTCCAGATTTTAGGAGCATAAAACTGGAATGAAGCCTCCCTTTGTTTGGTCCTGACTCTGGGCATCAGCAGGAGGCCACTACCTGAGGTTCTCAGAGTCCTGGCTGGTACATATGGCTCTAACTTGTCAGATATGTACTTTTGGGCTAAACCATGAAGAGGCTTGTACACAAGCAAGGCTGTTTTAAAATCTATTCTTTGAGTGACAGGAAGCCAGTGCAGAGACTTGAGCACTGGACTAATGTGGTCATATTTCTGGTTTTGGTCAGAACTCGAGCAGCAGCATTCTGGATGTTCTGAAGCTGTCTTAAGGCCCGTTTAGAAAGCCCAGTGAGCAGGCCGTTACAGTAGTCTAACCTGCTAGAGATGAAAGCATGGATAAGTCTTTCTAGGTCTGGTTTAGAGACTATTCTTCTGATTCTGGCAATGTTTTTAAGATGGTAAAAGACTGCTGATGTTACTGAGTTAATGTGGCTGTTGAAGTTCAGGTCAGAATCGAGTATTACCCCAGGATTTCTGACCTGATGTTTAGGTTCCAGAAGGAGCGTCAGAAGGTAACTAATGACACTTTCTCTTTGTTTCTGTGGGCCACAGACAATGATTTCAGTTTTGTCTGAGTTTAAATGGGGGAAGTTGTTCTGCATCCACAGACTGATCTGTTCAGTACAGTGACACAATAAACCCACAGGCCCATGTTCTCCTGCTGTCAGCGACACGTAGATCTGAGTGTCATCAGCATAGTTGTGGTAGGACACATCATGGTTGCGTATTAGCTGGCACAATGGAAGCATGTACAGATTGAATAAAAGGGGTCCCAGGATAGACCCCTGGGGAACCCCACAGGTCACACCCATTCAGTCGGAGACGCAGTTCCCAATTTGAATAAAGTAACACCTGTCCTCAAGGTAGGACTTGAACCAGTTTAGAGCCATACCCGTGATTCCCACCCAGTCTTTTAACCTCAGTAATAAAATCACATGGTCAACTGTATCAAAGGCGGCGGTCAGGTCCTGCAGAACTAGGACAGAGAGTTTGCCTGCATCTGGGCTTAGGCGGATGTCGTTTGTCACCTTGATCAGAGCTGTCTCAGTGCTGTGGTGGGGCCTAAAGCCTGACTGGAAAGCATCAAACACATTGTTAGACAGGAGAAAGTCACTCAGCTGTTGGTATACAACTTTTTCCAGCACTTTTCCTAAGAATGGCAGGTTTGATATGGGCCAGTAGTTGTTCAGTACTGTGGCATCCAGACTGCTCTTCTTTAGGAGAGGCTTAATGACAGCAGTTTTCAAGGCCTTTGGGAATATTCCAGTCTGAAGTGAGATATGGACTAATTGAGCAAACTGTGGAACTGTGGAAGCAAACTGCTCAGCACAGACTTTAGGAATCTAGTGGGTAACTCATCCAGGGAGCAAGTAGATGGACTCAGGCTGCAGATGATCTCTTCAACGTTTTTATCGGAGACAGGTGTGAAGTGTGTCAGCTCCATATGTCTAACTGGGAGTAGAGGAGCTATGTCTCTCCTGGAAAAAATTGCATTTACTTTTTCATTAAGGAATACTGCAAACTCCTGACATTTAGATGTAGAAATCAGTTCCATGGGATAGAGACTGGAAGGTTTGTTAATCTGCTCACTGTAGCAAACAGGACACGAGAGTTGCAAGATCTTGTGAAAAAACACATCCACAACCTGTTGCATGATTCTAAAACTTTATGCTTCACAACAGACATTTGGAGCAGCAGCGTCAGCCCACTGTCTCTTATCAGTCTCCACAGTGGATCAACGATGATTTTAAGCTGTAGAGGGCCATCCTGCATGCAAAACAATTCAGAGGTTCGCACACAGGTCAAGCCATTGCAGATGAGTTTCATGTTATGATTCAGACATGGGGCATTCAGAAAAGTGCAGTCCATGTTGTGTTACGAGATAACGCAAAGAACATGTTGAAAGCAATGTGTGATGCGGAGCTTCCGAGCCTCCCGTGTGTCACTCACACCCTTCAGCTGGCTGTAAACGAGGGGCTGCTGGCTCAGAGAAGCGTAGCTGATGCTGTGGCAGTGGGACAAAGAATTGTGGGACATTTCAAACACTCCGCTTTAGCCTAATCTCACCTGGAGGACACACAAGTGCAACTCAATCAGCCTGTTAAAAGACTCCAACAGGATATCCCGACCCGCTGGAACAGCACTTATTATATGCTTCGATCTCTCATTGAGCAGAAGAGAGCACTCGGAATATTTTGTTCAGAGCACGAGCTTCCTGATAATCTCAGCCTCACCGCTCCTCAGTGATAACTCTTTGAGAAAACTTTGTCTGTCCTGGCTCCGTTTGAGGAACTGACCCAAAAAGTGAGCTCAGGTGATGCACTTGCATCTGATGTCATTCCTGCTGTTACTGTGCTTATGAGACTTCTGACCAAGGAAACGGACGAGGATCACGGCATTAAAGCAATGAAGAGAACTTTAGCTGCAGCCGTCAAGAGGCGCCTCTGTGACGTGGAAAAACACCCACTGTACTGCATCGTGACGCTTCCCGATCCGAGGTAAAGTGTTCTGTCTGTGTGTGTCTGTCTGTGTCCCCTGTGTGTGTGTGTGTGTGTGTGTATGTGTGTGTGTGTGGTCTTTCTTTCTGTGTCCTGTGTGTATGTCCGTCTATGTCTGTGTCCTCTGTGTTTGTCCGTTTGTGTCTTGTGTGTGTTGTGTTGTCTGTGTGTGTGTGTGTGTGTGTGTGTGTGTGTGTGTGTGTGTGTGTGTGTGTGTGTGTGTGTGTGTGTGTGTGTGTGTGTGTGTGTGTGCG
>JAVLVB010000290.1:815178-855568 GCA_032876305.1 Orestias chungarensis
ACCTGGCGTCGATCAGACAGGAAGTCCAGGATCCAGTTGCACAGAGAACTGTTCAGGCCCAGGTCGCGGAGCTTCATGTCCAATCTTGAAGGTACAATGGTGTTGAAAGCTGAGCTGTAGTCTACAAACAGCATTCTCACATATGTGTCCTTCATGTCCAGGTGAGATAGAGCAGTGTGGAGTGTCAGGGCTATAGCATTACACATTATAGCAATGGTGATTAATAGGCTAAAGCAAGAGTGCCCAACCAGTCGCAAGCTGCCGTAAATTAAGTACCTGGTTGTGCATCTTTGCAGCGTTCTCCTTCACCTGCTGATCTTCGGTGAGATGAGGTAGAGAGCGGAATCTGGGGTCTAACGCAATGCAGTCCAGCAGATGGTTGTCCCCAGGCCCAGTGTATCTGTCTGATAGATTGTTGAAGAGGGCTTTCTTCATCATGCTCAACTGTGGTGGAGTCCTCCTCCACAGGCAACATGCTCTGCTCAATCCTATGCTTTAAGGGCACAATTAGAGACACTGTTGGGTTTTGTTCATCACTTAGCATGGTAGTGACTGTTTTTAAAGGTTTGAGATGCTTCATGACGTCCTCGGCATCACGGATGTCCAAGTTGTCCAGTGTGTCGATTTCACGGGCGTTATGACAAACGTATGGGCTAAGCAGAGCAGCAGCTATGGCCAGTAGCAGGTCGAGATATCACTCCAACATGTCCAGGCTGCTATTCCAGCGTGTGGTAACGTCCACAATTAGCCTGTGCTCATTGATGTCCTGGGCGAGCAGTATTTTTTGCTTCGCAGCTAACACAGCAGTGGCTGAGGGGCTCCGGTGGAAAAAGTTCACAATCCGGCAAATGCGACCCAGCAAGTGCACGACGCACGGCACACTCAGACCAGCCTGGGTCGCTAAGTTTAAAGTATGGGCGAAACACTTGATGTGCGGCGCCAGCCCGACTTCCCTCACTGCCACATCCATGTTCCTCGCATTGTCGGCGACCACAGCGATACCTTGTTGTCGCCTTTCCAGCTGCCATTCCGCCACCGCCTCCGTTAAAACTTCAGCTAAGTTAGACCCAGTATGTGACTCCAAAAGAGGTAGATTCTCAAGCACAAAGCCAGCTAACTCCAACTTAGCATTGATCACATGAGCAGTGATACTGATTTAATTTTGTTTCGCTCTAGATGTCCACCCGTCAGTTGTGATAGACACAGTATCTGCCCTCCGGAGAACCTCACATGAGCTCTTACCTCTTGGTAGAGTTTTGGCACCACCACCTGGCTGAAGTGCTGTCGTGACGGGAAGCGGTATCTTGGCTCCAGAGTGTTCATTAACAGCCTAAAGCCCTTGTTTTCAACAACAGAAAATGGCCTCAAATCTTTTGCAACAAAATAACCAATTGCTCTTGTAATTTCTTGCGCCATTGGGAATCGTAAATGCCGCTACACAGATGATTTAAAACTGCTCGGTGAATCCCCTATTTCAAAGTTGTTGCCTATTGTCGGCATGTCTTCCCGCCTTCTGAGCCCCGTACTTACGTATCCTACTTTCCACGTATACGCGATTAATTTTTTCTGTCAACCGGCGATAATAGTCACTCATTTGTACCGATTTTTAATTGTGTAATCGGTTTAATCAAATTAATATTTTAATCACTTAATTATAAATAAAAGTTCTCAAGCTACAAGCACAATTAACTAAGTTTGCATGAAAGCAAAAATTATATTAATTATGTCTTCTTCAAAAGTTAAGGATCCATCCCAGGTCTTCAATCAAAACATATACAGCAACATATTTTCCTTTTTATAATAGGTATTTTTACTTCTGTTAAGGTTTTTGTACGTTATAAAAAACTGCGGACATTCTCCCATGTTATGTAAGCAAATTTGGTCAGTAGCCTATATGGATTCAATGATGTTAGGAATCTCATTTCCCTCCAAATTTTATAATTATGAATTCCACATGAATTCCATTCATATCAAAATGCTTTTATAAAGTGAAAACTCAGACCTGGGCGTCATGATCTATGATCAACTGACCTTTGCGGATCAGGTTGCTTCTGCCGCTCGATCGTGTCGCTTCTCTCTATTCAACATCAGGAAGATTAGGCCATATCTAACTCAACATGCGACACAACTTCTAGTTCAGACCTGGGTCATTTCCCGCCTTAACTACTGCAACGCCGTCCTTGCAGGTCTTCTAGCCTGTGCTGTGAGACCGCTACAGATGATTCAGAATGCTGCAGCTCGCTTGGTTTTCAACCTGCCAAAGCGATCGCATGTCACACCCCTTTTCACTAAACTCCATTGGTTTCCCTTTGCTGCACGGATCAAATTCAAATCACTAATGCTGGCATACAGAGTGTTTGATGGATCAGCACCCATCTACCTCAACACCATCTTAAAGCCTTACGTCACTTCCTGCCCACTCCATTCCTCCAAGGAGCGCCAACTAACGCGACCAAAACCTCGTGTAGGTTAATCAAAACTCTTCTCATTTGTGGTTCCTCGCTGGTGGAACGACCTTACGTTCACTATCAGAGCATCAGATTCTCTTTCTAGGTTCAAGAAATCTTCCGAGAGTATCAATTGGCCTGAAAGATCTAAAAGCACTTATTACCCCCCTTCTGTGGTTACCTAAATACTGTAAATGAGTGTCATCATTAATGTTTAATCCTCTCCTAGCATATTGCAGGTAAATTGCGTCGTAGTTCAATGTTAAACACTCTTTTTGTAAGTCGCTTTGGAAAAAACCGTCAGCTAAATGCATAAATGTAAATGTAAATGTAAGTCATCAGTGATCGGTTCAGTACAAAAAGCTAGCCTCCTCCTCCCAGTGCCAGGTCACTCATTAGGGTAGGAAGTGATTTCCGTTTTTCAAACAGAGATCTACCTGTTTTTCATCTGGTTTATTTTTCTGTTTGGTTCATATTATGGTCAGTTATAGGTATTGCTCATCATGCAGATTGGTGAGTGTGTGTGTTTGAGAGAGGGCGGGTTTGTGATGTCTAATGGTTGTACGACAACAACAAAATGTGTTGTGAGGATAGTTACTGCAGGCTGGAAATGATCTGTGGGGGTTTGCGATATTGACACTGGACTGTTATATCTCAGGAGGTTGGCTACTTGAAAAGTAGCTCTTGGGACCACAAAGGTTGGGCACCCCTGGACTAAGGCAGCACCTGAGGATACATTGCAGTCATTAGAATCAGTCATGCTAAAGCATGGACACAACTGAAATGTGCAGGGCACTGAGCTTTGAATATGTGGGTTAAGGACTGCTGTTTTTAAGGCTATCTTGGGTTCTTATTTTGACTTAACTTTGTTCACTCATCAGACAGGGTTAAAAAAGTAAAGTAGCAAAGTTATTAGAACCCTCATCAATGAATCCGGCCAACAGCTCATCAGTGCAAAAACCATATTTTAAAATCGACTTGCATTTAAAAAGTAGGGTGTGTATTCTTTCATCCTGGGAAAGAGTGGACCTCTGGCTGAAGAGCTGAAGAAGGAAAAATAACTTATAATTTCTGAAACGCTGAACTTTGGTAATTAAAAGTTTTTGTATTAATATACAAAGGTTTTAAACAACCACTCATTCTGTATCATAGTTTCCTGACCCTAAATAAGTTACAGTCTTGGATGGGGGGAAGGTCAAATGATCCTCTTTACATCATGGCAATTTCCGTGAGATATTGTGTTTTTCTTCCATTTTGAGTATTAAATTGCATTTAATTGCTAAAAAATACTTACATTGTCAATTTTTCTTGATAAATGCAGAAAATCTAAAATGTGCTTGAAAAAGATGATGGATTTTCATGGGGGCCTGGATCTTCTGCATTTAACAGTATAATCCATTGATGAGTTGGAAGTTGCTAACACTTGCTTGCAAAAACTCTCACAAAATGTTTAGGGAAGCTTGTGGACTTCCATCCACACTACCTTCCTTAAGGTTGTTAAAATATCACACTCGGTTTATTGATTTAGCAACAGAGGAACTCCCAGACTCCTGCTTGGATTCAATTTCCTTTCTTACTCATTAACTCATAGTCCAGTCATTAGATGTGGGCGGTTCTGTTTGGGTTGGCTCAGCATTTTGTGTCGTTATAGAGGAAGATATACCATAAAATCCGTGAATTACCGCTGTTGAGTTAATTGGAATTTTGTCACAAAGCTCTATCTATGTTTTCAAGCTGTTTAACGAAAATTATAAGAGGGAAAAGGTTGTGTTTGTGTGTTCTGAGCTGCAGTAGTAGTTCCCATTTGTTACACCTAAAGCTGGCTGGCTATAATTTCAGTAATTCAGCTTTATTAAGTATTGATTACCTCTCTTCAATTTTCTCTAACTGCTTTAAACTTTTAATGACACCAGAAGACCCAGTGAGATTGACGATGAAAAAAAATGTTCCTAAGTGTTCTCTCTCCCTGTGTGTTTGACTGACTCCATCTTCTTCTAAAATAGATGAGGGTCAGTTTTTAAGGCACTTCAGCAGATAATTTCAAAACATCTTTGGGTTTCAAGAAGACTTTCACCATTAATTTATCCAGCCCTTTCTCTGGCCTTATTCCTGAAATTACTCATCATTTTTGACAGTGAGAGTGGAATGCTGCTGCTGGCGTTGGGAGAAATGCCAAGTAGTAAAGTTATACCTTTAATTAATTAACAGAGTCTGTGAACACAATGGCAGCTTCTACTAGCCTCTGTTATAAAACTGGTGTTATGTCAACTTTTAACAAAAAGAGCTAAAGCATGTTCTTTTCGGTAAGAGAAGTTGTGTAGTTATTAGCCAACAGATGTTTAAAGTTATGACAACTTTTACTGTTTTGTCTAACTTGTAGATTCTTGTAGAATCCTGGCAGGCTCATAAAGAAAGTAAAGTTGCTTTTTTACTGGTTGATGTTTCTTAGTCCTTAGTTTGGGATTTTTTAAACCTTCCCCGAGAGCTTTTAAGCCCCTTAGGTCTTATATAGGTCTTAAAGCTATAAAGTCCAATGCATCAGTATTCATAAATTACAGCGCTTCCTAAATACTGAGTTCCCCAAGGCTCCTTTCTCAGGCCGTTGGGATTTCATTAATTATGTGGATTTGTTTTGTGTACTTTGCCTTTACTACATGACTAGATTGATAAAGGCACTGCTTATTGAGCATTTACATCAATTTGATTCACTGTTTCTAAAACTAGTAGGAGACATACTAGTACACAGGCACCAAGGTATAACTGTGGTTTGTAGAAACACAAAGAGCCTGACAACTCATTAGCTAACAGGTTTTTAGTTTGTTAACTAACAGACTGCAGACTGTAAGATTTGTTGTTTTCTTCTTTTATGTTTGCAACGAGACATGGGACCTCTATTCTGAGATACGCTTTGGTTTTGGGAGAAAAGGTATAGAATTAAGCATATAGGATTGACACCTCAAACCAGATGTCCAAACCACTACAGAGTTACTGTTCGCAAACATCCTCCTTTTCAAGTAAAGCACACAGGGCTGTTCGGCTTCATAATGGCTGGATTCTCCTGGTTTCACAGCTTCTGACTGTAACTGGTAAGCGTAACTGTTTCTATTGTTCTGGTGAGACTTAATAGTGAATACTATGGTAATCTGCTGGGTGATGTCTGGTTTCCCCCTTCCTCTGCTTTATTTCCGGATTACCAGTACGGATCTGTCCTTTGTGTGTTATACGGCTAAGAGGTAAGGACTGGCATGGCTAGTCTACCAATTGCCCCATAAATAAAGACTCATATAGTGTTCTGTACAGCTAACGGCTTGATCTTTTTGTGGATTGACTTGCTCAGATGGTGGTGCTGTGGCCTGCTAGCTTAAAGCTATGAGATGAGCTCCTCTGCAGGCTTTCCCATCTGGATGTCACTTGCGGCTGTCTTGTCTACCTGAAGATTATTTTAAGAACGCTTGGGCTTTCCCCTGCTGTCTGGGGCTTTGAGTGCACAGTTTTTAAATTAATTTTTAAACATTGTATTCTTTGTGATGCCACTGTTTTATTCAGGCTGTTTTGTATTTATTTCTTCAAGGAACCAAAGCTGTGTGGTGGTGGTGCCTCGTCTTGTGTGCATTGTGTTGTAGCATCCTTCTTTTTATTTTTTTAATTTTTTTTATGTGTAGGTTGACCTTTTTTTTCCCTTACTGTATATCGCCCCCTTTTCTTCAGTCCTCCTCCCCACTAGTAAGACTCAATTTTTAAGGAAATTAAACTTTGTTCAGCCCAACTTTAGTGAGCAATTATTCAATAGTTTTATTTTTTGCCATTTTAAAAATACTGTAAATTAAAAGAAACAATATAGTCATTGATCTGTTTGCCACATTAATAAACTTTGTTAAATGTTTTGAAACATTTTGAATCTTGTTTCCTTCTTGCAGTGAAATCAACCTGTGTCCTTTTAATAATTCAACTTCCTGGAGGAACATTCCAGGTGGTGATGCTGGTTTTCATTTTCCAGTGTAAAATGATCAGGGTTACACAATTTTAAATAAAACACAACCAAGGCTACCACACAATGTTGGCTTGTTTAGATTATTTTACTTATCTCATATTTTTTAACATACGGGTGGTTGCTCTACCTAGAAATTTGGTACCACTAAAAAGTTAAAGAGTGAAAGCAGGAGTGTATTCAGAGGGATGCAGAGGAGCCATAAGGAGGGAACTAGGAAAAAAATGGTAACTTAAACAGCATGTCTTGATAGTAAGTTGCAGGTTTTTACCGAAATCTTTTGTGTAGTCAATAACACTACCAATTAATGCAATCACATCACACTTGAGTGTAAATGATTCACCACCCCAGAGCAACTGACATGCGCAGATGAAAAAGGTACACGTCACACAGACATTTTTCCACAATGTTTACAGGAGCAACAATGATGCCACAGTCTAAGACGTTATAAAAAGATAAGGAAGCAACGAAAAAATGCAAAACTCGAGAAGGTTTGCTTCAGCCATTGTTTACATACATATTTTCCTTGTTTGGATTCTTCCGCTGCAGAAGTATGACCCACATTCCACATCAATAACAAAAAAGTCAGATAAAGGCGACAATTGTTCAAGCTGAATATGTGTCATTTGAGTACCACGTGATTGCATCACAATATCTTATGCTAAAATATATATAAAAACCACTAGTATCCAGAGAGTGTCAGGTTCTGTCCTTTCAGTGTGCTTTGTAGGTTGGCCACAGGGGTCACCCGAGCCTCGCCCTGGTGCACCTGATCACCAGGTGCACCTCATCACCAGTGAGGAGTCTTTGAGGGTTTAAAGGAGCGGTGGACTCACTTCTCGTCGCCTGAGTATTAGTTACACTGGGTAACGTACATCTCTGAGCCAGCCTTCTCGTTGTTAAAACTTAGATCTCCAGTGTAGTTTTTGTCTCTAGTCTTTGCTGTAGTTTGGTCGTCTCTAGTTGCATGTTCTGTTATTTTGATACTTTTATTATATTGTTACTTTGCCTTAATCCCCTTCGCCATTCACATCGCTTCCTATGCTCCCCTTTTCCCAGGTCATCGCTGAGTCAGTATACTCACTCTACAGAAATTTCGCCGGTCAACTCAGTCACCTGGTGTCACCGCTCCTTCCTCCAGCTCGGTCTGCTCGCTCCAATTCATCCTTTCTCCGCCGCACACGACCCCTTGGACAATCGACCAAAGCGTTACTGGAAGGACAACCACTCAATTCTCCTGGCGAACATCAAGTAAGATCGTTCCTGTTCATTCTCCTCATCCATTTTCTTGTACAAGACTCCAACTCTGCTTACCTCACAGTGTCTCCGGTTTCCCACGTCGTCCTCTGTTCCTTCAAGTACTCTTCGTCTCTGGTTCCAGCCTCTACGTCCTCATCTCTGGTTCCCGTTGCCGCTGGTTTCCCGTATGCTGTTTATTCCCCCGGGTCCAAGAACACATCATCCTTAATAATAAATTATTATTATTATACTCCTGAGAGCTCTCTGGTAAATGTGGGTCCGCAGACTAAATAGCATGACAGAGAGGAGAAATGTACGAAATAAAAAAACTCAACATGAACTAATGAACCAATATGGCATGACTTTACAGATAATGACCCAGAACTCCTATGGTTGTAAGCATGGCTAGCTTACAAGAAGATGAAATACTTTAACAAGCTATAGTACAAAAGTAAAATGTAATCATTGCAGTCTTTTTCTGTGCATTACGGCACCCTACAAATAGTTAAATAAGCAATGATATTTATGTCCATATGAAGACAGTGAATGTATTATAAGCAATAGGCTTATCATTTTAGTCATTTTGTCGGACTATTTCTTAACACTAACAATTGAAAGTGCATTATTATTGTAGAGCGAAGAGTAATTACTGAATATTAAGTCAAATAATTGTTTGTAAGCCAGAGTTATTCAATGAAGTCTAGATATTTAAAATAAATATTGAATCATGCATTTATGACTCAAACAGGAATTATCATTTCTGTCTGTTCACTACAGTTTTATAGCCCGAGTAAATACATTTAATCTAATTTATCCCCTCAGCTGTGTAATTATGCTGCTAATGCCAACTCTGTAGATGCACCTAAAGCATGACAGTTAATGTCAACAACCATCATCATTAGAAGAATATGAAGATGTCAACTTATGTAACTGGAATAACAGAATAAAAGCTGCTACCATTGGGTGGCTGGCAACTCACCCATGTTGAGACCACAAACTACTGCCTGTTATGGCGTATAGGGGAGCGTATGTGTGTGTGTGTGTGTGTGTGTGGTAGTGGAGGGATTGTGGTTTGTTTCCGTATTGTGATGGTATAAAATCTATAAGTGGCTGCAATATGGTTGTCAAGCAGGTTTACTATCTCCTTACATCCACAATTTAATAACACCTTTAGGAAAAAAATGTTTTCTTTTTTATTTCCCTTTACTTGATAAATATTTCCCATATTTATCCAAAATAATTCCTTAAATGTCTCTGAAAGGAGTTTCTTATCTATTATTGTTTTTATTTGTTGATAAGCTAAAAAGGCACACAAGTGTGATTTGGTTGTACAGTCAGAAAGACTGCAATATCGCAAAAGATCTTTCCAGAATTCTTTTTTTATTATTATTTCTTAACTAAAAGTATATTAGCAGTTGCATGTGGGAGCTGGATAAGCTTCTGTTCAAGCCTTGAGGCAACTTCAAGGCTCTTTTATCCCACAGCGTGCCAGTTTATGAGAGTATAATCAAACTCCCACCTCATAATAATAGTGCATACTGCATACTCCCATAAACACCGCCTCCACATTTTTTTAAAGCAAACCTACAAAATAAAGGCTTTATGTTTTTAGCGCGGTATTGTACTTTTTTTGTTTTGTTTTCTGCTGAGATTGGGGCTGAGGTGTTTACATTTGAAAAAAAAATCAATTTGTTCATTTTAACAACTGAAGAGGCATAATAGAGGTAATCAATCAGACACATTGCTAAAGACATCTTACAACTGTTTTGCTATCTGCTCAAAAACTATAATATGTATTGATATGTTGTATACATTCCATTTTAGCTGTTTTGAAAACTCTACTTAGAAGATAAATTTTGCCTCTTTGGGTTGCCAAGGAACTGCTGAAAGTGACATAAAAGGTAAACTTTTAATTTTCAACTGGACATCATTAAAAAACGAGGGGAAACCAGACTGGTAATCTATCTCTTTGATTCCCATAACCCGTGATGCCTTGCAGAAATTGAGTGGACATACAATTTGGCAGTTGTACATGTAAACAGTCTTTTGCTGAGAAAACGGATAAAAAAGTGAGGATATGAAATTTTACTCTTTAAATGGATGATATTATAGCTGCAGGTTAATCTTTCAAATGATAGCAGGATGATCAGAATATATTAATTATGATTACATATACAGTGTATTTTCAAGGTGTTTGGATAATATCTAAAGGTAAAGATATAACCTAATTTTAAAATTTGTCAACGCACAGTTTGACCTACAGTGTTACACAGGGATACTGACCAAAATACGATGTGCACATTCGTTCTACAGGTACCCAAATGGTACAGTCTGTAGTAAGTGATGGAAAATGATCCACTGATGACTGAATGTTTCCAGTTTCAAGAGTCCAATGTTCAGCAACAATCATCTGAAGCCACTGGTTAAGCTTTGTAGTTTTAAAGCTGCAGCTATGGACAATAATGTAGCGATGTTTAAATATCTAACCTAAGACAAGGCATGTCCATACCAGTCTGAGATAGTCAAAACATTGAATTCAATATTCAAAAATCAAGCTAATTAAATCAGATTAGTCAAGACAATTAATGAGTTTTCAATTAGATTCAGTCTGTTAGCATCATTGCTAGGAATGAGGTGGTTAGACTGACACTGTGCAATAAATAAGTTGTGAAAATCTTCCTGTAATAAATATGGTCAGAGAGGCTTCTGAACTTTCATGAAGAAAGGCTGGGACAATTTGGAGAAAAAAAAAACAAAAAAAAAAAAACATTGCTTCTCCACGAAAAACAAAGTTGAAAACAGAAGTATAAAATAATAGATTGTGTTTCATAAATTTCAGTGGGAGTGTAACTGGAAATCATTTGAGGTGACCATTGGTGTTTCAGTGCCTTTGGACTTTATCTTCATTTATACTTCAGGCTCAATGCTTCAATTCATGAAATTTCCGCTGGCAAGAATAGCAGCAGGACAAATATGTTCATAGATCTGCAGAACCTGATTACAGATCTGCTTCACAGCACAGAACCATCAGAAAACAAACAGCACACAATTTTTAGCTTGATTAAACCATATGCAAATGGCACCTGCAGAGTAATCAAACACGACTCAAACCCTAACCCCACCCATCCGAATGTAACAGTTTGTATTCTACCTGTATTAGGTGCCTGCTTACCAGATCTCATCAGCAGCATATCTGTCCCCTGTGCTTGTTTTTGCCATTAGGTTTGCAAAGAGGCCATGAAGGACAGTTACCGCATCACATGTTAATACATGATGTAAGGATTGGCAATGCTGGGGTACAATTATGATTGGCATAGCACTGAATGGATTTACTTGATCCTAATTTCATCTTTTAATTGTTTTTTTCATCATAATTGGTTAAAATAGAAAAAAAAAATCCAAAGGTAAATAAAACATTTCTGGCAGTTCTTGATTTAAAAGTGGCCTGCTTCCACTGTAAATCACAACCACAAAGAAAAATGAGGTGATACTGCCTTCTGACCTTTATGAGATGTAACTAGTTCGGCTACATCTACCACATATTTGGCCAGTCTTAAAATGATGACCTGTCCAGAGGGAGCTTCACATCTCACCCAGTGACCGCTGAAGGTTGGCACCAGCATTCTTCTCTTGCTTGCTTATCTTGCGTTCATAAGTGTGCTGTGTCTGCCACACCAGTGAAAGCCGCAGTTCTAAGCAACGTTTGCTAGTTTTTAAATGTCTTCAAGATACAGACAGAAATCCCATCTTAAAGACAAAAAGAGGCTCATCGATGGGACTAGCAAGACAGGAAGTCAGTTTCACAGGTGGCATTTGCTAAACAACACAAAGCAAGTGTAAGTCCTGGTATGGACTTTAAAAACAGTTTCAGCATTTTTCTAATCTACCCTGTAACCATTGAGATATAAAGGGGAGACAATCACTTCATTTAGGAACCCAGAAAGCTGGACGACTTTCTAGGGAAACTGTGGTTTATTCCAAAATGGTGTTTAGGTAAATAAAAATGTAAATAAAAATGTATCCTACTGGTGATTATGATAACAAGCTAAAACAAATGACATGGCATGAATACGGCATTACTACACAGTAATTAATTGTCTGATTTTGAATTGCTTCTTTGAAAAGGAAAACCAGGATGATAAAATTTTTGCCCTAATCCTATGTTAATTTTGTTTTTTTCAACTTGCCTGCAAGGTTTCACAAAATGAACATGTGTTATACATATTTAACATCAAAGCTGGAAATTCTGTTTTTTATGGTAAGAGGAACTTTAGTTAAAATGGAAAATCAGGAAAATAGGCATTCAGATGTATAGAACAATCTATGCAAATGTTTTTTTTGTTTTTTTAATCACAAAAAAAGCTGAAGCCACAAAAATATCAACATACAGAACTGATGTCTTGCAAATGAATCTTAGAAAATCAACAGTTTTTTGAGTAGCTCCATTCAAGACCTTACGTAGGTTATTTACAGAGACTGAGATACTCCAATTATTTATTTATTATTGAAAATATTTTACTGCTAATAAAAAAAACTAATCAGTAATAAAAAGGTGTACATATCACAAAATGTTATGCCATGGTGATCTCAGAGCTTCCGCAACTATAAAGAAGACTGTCTGATGACTGCAGTCACAGACTATCTTTAAAAAAGGGTATACCCAACTAAAGGGGATGACTAAAGACAGCTGCTTATTCGCAGTTCTGTACCCAAGCATAAAAAAATCGTTTTGCTTTTTGTGTAGGAAAAAACAAAACACAAGCACAGCCAACAGTGTTTACCGCAGCCTTGAGGGAGCTGTGAAGAACAGTTTTGTGGAGATTCACAAGGCATGGACTACAGCTGGAGTCAGATCGTCAGGATTAAAACTATTGCATTATGTATGAAGATTACTACATTACTGTACAATGTGTAAGATATACCTTAATTTAGACCCAACTGAACATTGGGTTTTCATTAGATATACTTATATAAATGAACAAAAATAAAATGCCACCAAATCATATTATAACCTTTTTATAACATTGTGCAGCAGAAATCAGCATTGTGGAGGCCTTATTCCCATTTTAGGATTGGAAGAGACAGTTAAATATTGGAATAGATGGCTGTTATGTTCTGATTTAATTGAATTTTAGTAGTAGGGGGTGTATTTCTGATGGCAAATCCTAGGATACACATGGCTTTGGCATCAGTTTTTTAGACAAGCAGACTGGGAAAGTGTCATATGGCAGATGTCCCCATGTTAGCAAGCTGTTGTAAGCCAGACAGATTATTTTTATTGTCTATGCCCTTGCTGTAATTGCCCTTCTGTCTGAAGTCTGCATCAGTTTGGGAAACACATGAAGAATTTTCTAGAAATGTGCATCCATCCAGCAGTGTCTTCGATTCAGACTGTTCATTAGGAACAGTTGGCAGTCAGATGTCAGCATTCGTCTCCTTTTTACCCACAAATCCCAGTGTTTTGGCAGTATTTCCTCATTACATTCACAGCCCTAACAAACCTCAAAAGAGTTTGGTTGTCAAAGGTCTGACCTCAATTTTCAGACGTATTTTGTAGTTTTTCCGCTTCTGCGAGTAAAGACTGCTGAGGAGTTGCTGTGACATTGGGCAGGCTAGATAAATTTTCACTGATGAGTCCCTGTGAAGATGCCTAGCATTCATCATGTTGGGAAGGCAACTGCCTTTTTTCTTTTAATTACAGAATAATTCCCTGAATAAGACCCACATTAATTGCAAACAGCTTATTCTTCTGAAGTGCCAGGAACCTCTGTGCAAACACTGCAGCAAATTCAATCTTTTAAGTGTTTTCTTCATATATAACAACTAGATTTAAACAGAAGAGACCAGAATATTAAATCTACA
The DNA here is from genome assembly GCA_032876305.1 of Orestias chungarensis. NCBI lineage: Eukaryota > Metazoa > Chordata > Actinopteri > Cyprinodontiformes > Cyprinodontidae > Orestias > Orestias chungarensis. The sequence goes on from JAVLVB010000290.1 coordinate 828,715, forward strand.
TGCAAAGATATTGTCTTGATAAGATTGACTTTGGGCAAATAGATTCAGTAATCAAAACAATCTGGCCGATCCACTCCACTACACATCAGAGAGACTCGCAAATACTTTGGTTGTACTGTGAAATATAAGCATATCAGAACAGAACGTTGTGTCCGCATCTGGTAAAATATTTTTTGCATGACAAGTACCGATCTTTCCTTTTGAGATGTAGCAGAACAAACTGTAAGTACAGGATACAGTAGGCTATTGGGTGTTTACAGGTGACTGTGATCCCTAAACCCAAGGCTGCAAGTAAGGGGGTGTTTTAAGGGGTGTTGAGTGGAGTACCTAGGAGCAATATGATCTTAGCTGTAATAGACCACAGTCAAGAGTGATAAAAAAAAGAATCAGGGATATTGTTGTGCTTGCAAGTAATCAGATACAAACTACCAACTACTCAAACTAATAGTGGTTAAGTTACAAGCGTGTAGACAGAGAATATGGCTAACATTTACTCATACTACCTCCTATATGGTCTCAAACATGCAAGCCACTTAAGCTAATAATAATAATATTAATAATAAATCATATTCATAATGCACTTTAAATTTAAGGTAAATCTCAAGATGCTACAGAAGCTAAAAACAAACCTCGAGATACAAGTTATAAAAATAAAAAAAATTTAAAAACACAAAAATCAGAAAAACCAAACCAAATAGGTCACAACAATATTTTAAAAAACCTTAGTAAATAAAAATGTCTTCAGGACTTTTTTAAATTCCTGTGCACTCTGTGGGGTCCTCAGGATCTCTGGAAGGGCATTCCAGAGCTGTGGGGTGACTGATTTGAAGGCCCTGTCTCCCATGGTAGAGAGCTTTGCTCTTGGCTGGTTCAGGTGGTAGGTGGACGTGTCGGAGCAGAGGCGGTGTGTAGCGTGAGGAGTAGCCACGAGCAGTTTCATGTATGCACTGCTGGGTGAGGACACAGAGTTTGTATTGGATTCTAAATTGAATAAGAAGCCAATGGAGGGATATGAGGACTGGAATGATGTGGTCATATTTGTGCCTCCCCGTCAGGACCCGGGCAGCACAGTTCTGAATGTGCTGTAGTTTTTGTTGACTACTGCCAGATATCCCAACAGCTAACAACTAATCAAACTAGATGCCACTACAATTTAAACTACAAGACATTAAAAGGTCAAGATGAAAACCAATTACCTAGTAGATATTCAAAGTGTCAGCCATCTTAGGTACAATCCATTAATGCTGCGTTCACACCAAATGTGTTTTAGACATCAAAAACACGACTAATGCTTCAGGTTGGATGCATTTTGTGCATGTTTTGAGTTTGAGATACTTGAAACACGCTTGACACGCTTCAAGAGGGTTCACTCTCTCCCACTCTCATCAACGGCCTCTCTGTACAATGGTGGATGAAACTGGGAAAGGGGCTTGGCTTTACTGATAACAAAAGCAAGAGAACACCGTTATCTGGTGGCTCTGTGCAGTGTCTGGATCCAAGAAAAAAATTCAGATAATTTCTACATAGACTTTGCATGTAAACCAGAAGCTCTTAAAGCTCCAGATGAGTTTTGTGGGAACACAGCATAAGAGTGAAATTTCCAACTAAAACTAACATAGGGTGACCATATTTGATTCACAAAGTAAGGGATACTTGGCTTGGCCTTGAGATAATATTCAAACGGGCTTCAAACGAGTTAATGAAAATGCTTTTTTACACATCAGTAATACAAAAATAAGTTCTGCGATTAAAATCATGTGAAAAACAATGATAGATATCTGATTTTAAAAGTAAATAAGATACTAACTCAACAATCAAAAAATAAAACAATTATTGTTTTAATCTACTGTTTGAGAACTCTAGCACATTTATGAAACACAGAAACCTATGTGCCAGCTTGCAATACCACCTGCCAGATTGGTTAGTAGAAAACCTTTTCAAATTTCATCTATGAAGCTGCATTTCATATTTGTGCATGTGTGTGCATCGCAGCTCTATCTGCAAAACGGCCTCTCAAGAAGTACATCACTCAAAGCCGTAGTACCGTAGTATTCTGTGAAAGCGGCAGTCAATTTTACCACACGCTTAATGTTCCTGTGAAAAACACTATAAACATGAAATTTCAATAAATGTGTAATTTTTTCCATGAATTACACAAACAGGAAATAAAAAGTGGACATGTCTGTGTAAAAGAGGATGCCTGGTCTCCCTAAGCAAACAGAAATGCCAAGTAAAGCTAAAGCTGTGTAGATCAAGTTTACAGTGAATGATCTCGCTGCTATTAGGAGTCAAGAAAATTCAGCCTTCTGCTAATTGGAATCAAATCAACACCTACTGTGATTGGGATTCTGAAAAACAACAAGTTATACTTCAGTTGATAAGAAATGCTATTTTTTGTGTAGATGATTTATTTATAAGCCAGATTATGGAGAGGAAGAACAGTTTGCTAGAAAACAGGATAAATTCCTGTCAGAGTTCTGTCAACATTTTCAGAAGCTAAACGCCAGGCAGTCGGCAACACAAAGTATTTGTTAGAAAAATACCAGACTACAAGAATCAACTACTGTTAAAAGAGTAATGAAATGTAAAATAAAACCCTTTCTATAAAACATGTGCTAACAGATATATTTGTTACGTTCCTTTGACTGCCAGAAATACCCTACCCTACCCTACTCTAGGATGGTCAAATGTTGAAATGGCTCAGGCTTTTGTAATTTTACATGCACATACTAATTTGATTCTCTTGTATCTTGTGTTTTATACGGTTGAATTCCCCATAAGCTGCTTTCCCATACTTTCTGTTTCCAACAGATAGAACCCCCTTTTCTAAATTTCTTTCACTTTTTAAGAACAGTATATGACAAGAGGTTGATTTCTGAAACTTAAGTCTATGCTGTTATTTTGGCTATTATCAAAGATCTTTTTCCTTTGCGACGATCATTTCTACAAACTGAGCTCTGGCCTAGAGTTCTATGCTTATTCAGTGTTCATCCAGGACCTGGTGTATCGATTGAATTCTAATAACTTTCTTGGGCTTGGGACTTCTCCGGAGCCAGCCATTAGCAAGTGGGGTCATCTGTAATGCACACTTTCATGAACTTTAGTTGGTTTGCTAGCTTCAATAACTTGACATTGTTCATACTAACCATTGTGAAGAAATGTAACCTTGTTTAAATAAAGCTAATCATTTGACAGTAGTCTAACTCTGAAAAAAAGGCCATCGATTAAATTTTATAAGGTTAATTTTATTACTTTGAGGCAACTTTATTTCTATTCAGAATGTGGTTTAATGTTGTCAATGTTAAATTACTTCTGTAAGAAAAAATAAAAGGTTTCTACAAAAGGGCAGATTCTATTTTTGCAGACTAAAAAAAAGGAACTGAGCAATATTATAAACCAATAATGTAGAACAGGAAACAAAGTACTTTTCATAAATTGTAGGACATTTTTAGAATCAGAATCAGAATCAGAATCAGGCTTTATTGGCCAAGTATGCTCACACATACAAGGATTTTGTTTTTGCTTACACAGAGGCTTGCAGTGCACGAAAAATAAAGTAACGAAACATTTGTAACATTTAGCATGTGTAATTTATATTTTTTTAAAAGTGCAGTTTTGTGCAGTATAAAAACTATAGAAGTTATAAAAATATATAAATAAATTTTTCAATTGTTCATGAGAATAATGGAAGTTGGAAAAAAGCTTCTCTGTAGCCTGGTCGTATGGGTCTTCATGAGGTATACAAACAATTTCTTCTGAGAGAGGATTATTCTTTATATAAGGCAACTTCCCCTTTTCTTTAAAATAAAATCTATGCATGTAGCCCAAACAGATAATAGAAATTTAATTCACAAATCTCAGAAAAAAATAATTAAATAAAAAATCTTGCACTAAAAACTTTTGAATGCACCATGGTGCAATCACTACGCAGCCTGAACCTCAGACTAAAGGAACAATTCGTCTTCCAACAGAGAAATTACCTGAGAATCGCAGAAAAGATAACATAGGAGTTCATTCATGAACAGTTTATTAATCTTCCAGTGGCCTGGCAATAACCGATGATTCAAACCAAATAGGTGACCATTTAACCCTACTGATCTATGAGTGGAAACTGTAGAAAGGCTTAGGAGACAGTACCAAAACAGGTGTGCAAAGCCTGTTGAATCTCCCTAGATGACTTAAAAGTGTGCTGGTGCCAAAAGTTTTCAAAAGATTAATTAGCAAAGGCTTTGACTATTTATGAAATAATGAGTTAATAAATTGTTACCTAATAAAAAGATGCTGTATGTAGATCTTTGGAAAATATACCACTTCAATCTGTTTTAGAAGAAATATTGCGCAACACGTGGGTTAGGGGGAAAATTAATGATCTGTACTTTTGGGTAGAAATGAAAAAAAAAAGGAAATTGTTTTTAAACTTAAATATTTTAAAGCATTTTGTGTTTTATAATGATTGGAGGAATTATCTAAGCTGGTGGATTGTTGTGTAATGAAGTATTTATGCCATGAAAGGCACCCAGGGAGGATGTTCAAACTGTTCTGCAGCTCTCTCATCTGAATAATCTCTTCTGAACTGAGCCTTCTGTTTACACAACACATCGGCCTCTAGGAGGGCCACCTGTGTGTTTCCACACTTGGTTTCAGGTCATATGTACCGACCGCAGGTGGTCAGATCAATTGGACGCATTTAATTACTGTTGTGACAAATGGCAGAGGCATTTAACAGGCTTTGCTGAGCAAATGATCTCTGTGATTGCAGCAGGGGGAACGTGCCATGATTCACGTTGACAAACCATGAATTATTAAGCTGCCAGAGTTGCCTGACGCCCTGAAGCCATGTTTCTTTTTGTAGATGGGAGCCCGGCGGGGGCAAACAAAGACAGCACAAAAAAGGATTTTGATGCAAACCACCTATAAAGCTTAAACTAATGGACATAGGCTGAAGGTTTGTTTTCAAGGTACCTGGGGAACTATTATGATTATTTAAAAAAAATATTTGTATTGTCATTCAGACTAAATATGATTATCTCTTTGAATGTTTGTGAAGAAGATTTTTAAATTAGGGCTGGGTTAAACCACTTTCTGGCACAGACATGTTTCTCATGAATACGATAATTTATCAAAGTTTAATTCAACCTGGGTTTGCTTTCACATATTTACAACATACCACTGCAGGAATAACTGCAGGAAACATTAAAAATTGAAGGCCAGGGTTGCATGGAAGAAACTGATATGAGCCGAGTTTTCTGACAGATCAAACATTAAAATAGAATTATATTTGTGCTCTGGATTTTCATTTTCTAAAATGTTGTGCTCTGTCAGATAATGCCACATGCTTTGCCATTTCCAAGCAAATAGGGAGATGCACCTTAAATTGGAAGCCCGGTTATTTTCCAGATGGTCCTCTTTGGGATTGTTAGCCTCTATTAAAGCACTATATTCACCATCAACATTCCGGCTATCCATGTGAAGCACTACAATGGAACTTTTTTTATTTGTATTTCTGCAAAAGGTCAAGAACATTGGAAGCTCAAGTTTTGATAATCATGTTAGACACTACCAGGCCTAAAAAATTTAATTTATTCAAAAATAACAAAAAAAGTCATAACATTTCTCTTTTAAAAAGACACTTTTACCTTATGTAGCCATCTTGTTCATCCTTATAAAATACACACAGTTATTTTTATTAAATGGGCATAGCTGATATATTTTTAAATGTTAATAGGAACTATTTGACAAGCTTTTTTTAACATATTAATCTAGAAAAGTATATAATTTAAAATCAGAATCAGCTCTGAGAGGGGTTTCTTTTGTCCACAAAGACAAGGAATTGGACTTCAGTCTCACTTTGCCTTCAAGTATTTATAGGTGGCTGTTTTGTGAACTGTTTCTACAAAATTTAATAGAATGTCCTTAGCTAATGAATTATACATCACTAATACATGACAGATACTAACCTGTAAATACGATTTACTCAATTGAAAGTGTTCTCAACAGCCTATAGTGTACTGTGTTGTCAGTATTGTATTTAAGCGAAAAAAAAGCCAACTGCCTAAAAAAGCCTTTGAGTGGTTAGATTCATCAGTCTGTGTCGACATTCATTTGGTTTTAGGTCATTTTTAAAAGTCAAAGTTTTTTTAGTTTTTTTAGTTTCCACAGCTCTGCCAATAAGGAAATGTGAGGTGAAAGTTCCCTCCAGCAGGGTTGCAGAGGGCTCCGATTACCCTCCCTCAGCAAGCTGCTGCCTCATTCTGACCTAATTATCACTAATAATTGCTTTGAATACCCCACGGTCAGGAAAGTCAAGAGGATAAGATCAAAAATAACAGTCAGCGGTTATTTTTGTGTTACATTACAAGAAACTGTGGTACAATATAAAATCTTCCAGAAGCACCTACCTTGTAATATGTTGATTGTGTACTGTACTGTGTTGTATGTGTCAGCAGGAGTCTTGTTCTTGTCACTTCCTCAGGTATCCAGTAGGGGTCACCAGTCCTCGGATGCTGGAGCTTCCTTAACAGGTGCGTCTGGTTACCTCTGACGAGCTGAGGCAGTATAAGAGGAGTGGGGAACCAGCTACTCGTCGCCTGAGTATTATCTACCACTGGTAATCTTATCCTCAGTGCCCCCTGCGTTCTATTATTCTAGTGTGTCTAGTTATTCTCTCTTGTAGTTTCTGGTACCTTGATACTAGGGCTTTTGTAGAGTTTCTTATGAAACATTTTTGTGTTTTGCTACCAACCTCTCTCACCATCAACCCTCATTGTGTCTGCGTCCCAGGTATCTCCATCTCATCTACAAGACCTCCAACAGTTATCTCTTTGGTCTTACTTACCATCTGGTTCCAACTCCTCTAGGCTGAAGCTCGATCTGTCCGCTCCAGCATCATCACCATCTGCTGCTCTGACCTCCTCTGGATCCAACATCAACCTCATCTCCGGAAAAGACTCCCTGCTGACTCCTCCCTGGCGATTCAAGACAGCCATCCCAGTAAGATCGTTCCTTTCATTCATTCCACTCACACACGACTGTACTCACCTCACCGGTCATCACCCTCAGAAGTTCCCGGTCTCCCACGTCGTTGATGCCCGTTGTTTTCTTGCCGTTCCCTGCTGCCTCGCTGTTTCCTGTGTCACACCATACCTGCAGTTCCCGTTGCCGATTTCTGGATTCCCTCTTCCCATATCCACCTAAACACTAAACCTTTGTAAACCTCTCCTGAGAGTACTTTGTTTATGTGGGTCCGAGGAATTAACAACAGTATGTGAGACGAGTGTGTCGTGTTAATTGTTATTTGATACTCTGTAACCCTGGCAAAACAATTTCCTTCGGGATCAATAAAGTCTATCTTAACTTGAATTTAGCATAATTTTCTGCCAGTTGTGTCATAAGAAAACACTTCCAATAAAAGATGTTTATCTTACAAAGGCATCCTCTTACTTGGCCAGTAGATTTGCAGCGGGACTTTACCATTTCTCATCTACAAGTTTCTGGGCATCTGTGAATACTTGGCCTGATACTGTTTTTAGTTTGGTCTGGCTAAGAGACTGATGAGTTGTCAAAACATTGGGTTACATGAAGTTTTCACAATAGCCAAATGTTGATTAGTGAATGGTTGCTCAACTCAGTTTCTTCCAACATACGTTTGTAAGTTGAGACCTATATTGTCTTGCAAAAGTATTTGGCCACCTTGAACTTTTCAACCTTTAGCCACATTTCAGGCTTCAAACATAATATGAAATTGTAATTTTTTGTAAAAAAATCAACAAGTGCAACACAATCGTGAAGCGGGACAGGATTTATTGGATATTTTAAACTTTTTTTTTTGAAATAAATATCTGAAAAGTGGGGCATGCAACCAGAACCCAAAATAATGGAATGCAAGGGAACATGTCAGGTGATATTGGCAAAAATCATGCAACCACAGGAGTATGGAGAATTTAAAATGTATTTGTTGGTGTAATTCATGGGAAAAAGACTAACTGAATCAAGTTAAAAGTCATGTACAGGGAGGATTATGTTTTAATGTTTTCTTTTGCCAGGGTTGCAGTCCCTTAGGTCCAGTGAAAGGAAATCTTTACCCCACGGCAAACCAAGACATTTTTGATCATTTTATAACCTCACCTCACTAGTGAAACAGTTTAGGGATGGCCCTTAACCATTTCAAAATGACTAGTAAAGGAAATTGTTGTTGAAGAACTTGCAAATTTAGAAAGTCCCAGCCTAACCCCCTAAATGACACATTTGGAATGATTTAGAGCAACAAACCTCTATAGAAATAAGTTCCTGACCTTACTTGTCTTTTGGAAAAATTGTCAAGCAGTCCTGCAAACACTAGTTTGTTACGATTCTGGCCAATGTTTCCTCTCTGCCCATTTCCACAGCAATTTGCATCATCTCTTCCATCTGCATGCTACCACACAGCCAAATCATGTTTTGCACCCATTTACCAGGATTCTCATACAGCTCCCTGACAGACAGCACCAGATTATTGAAAGCCTAAGTTCAAGTATTTCTCTAGCAATCATTTCCTGACTTGTCTTATATGACCAAAATTCTTCTGCTTTAGATTTTCCCCATCTTGCTTCACACTCTTTTGATAAATCACATGCCATCTTTCTGGACTCCTGCCTCTTGATTGGATCCATTCTGCCTCAATCTGTGTGTGCCTGATTACAACCTTCTTAGCTCTGTCTTTCCTTCCGTCTCTCTTTCACACAGTTCAGCCTTAGCCTGGGACTATCTGAAGCAATCAGCTAATCAACCTGTCAAGACATTGTTTTAAATAAATGTTCTCAAATATTCTGTTTCGGTTAAAACTCTGTCTCCTGTCATAATCACAATCCATTAAGATCGTGTCATGGTTTTGTCTAAAGCTCTGGCCCACATGCAGGAAGCAACTCAGGAGACAATTCAGATTTTAAGTGACTTATTTATAAGTGTAACAGGTATATGAATGTGCACTGAAGAATCATCGGGCTGGAAACAGAAGGGAACCGCCGAACTTCTACACAGAGAGGATCGGTGAGTTGATGTCGATTTAGCTGAAAGAATCTACAAAACGGTGGAGTTCTTACCTTTTCTCAGGTAGATGTCCGCCCGGGGAGAAGACCCAAACAGACAGGCTTCAGTTTATGGGAGTGGCTGAAGTCGGGGGCTTCAGAGTTGGTTGGAGCTGCACGGCTGATGCTGAGGTGGACAGGTAGTGCGGTCGTGTTTAGTGGAGGACTCAGAGGAGACGGAAGCAGTCTGAAGTGTTTTATCAGTCCTTTTCTTGCAAGGTTTGAGAATGGAAGCTCGGGTCTTTTCCAGCAGGATCTTAAGATTGGTGGAATACCTGGTTTGTACACACAAGAAGTGGTTTTTGGGAATCCCACAAGCGTTGTAAAACAACAAGATCATCATCAAAAATACTTGTGTTAACTCAGAGGGCTTAGGAGTACTATATAAGGTAAACACTCATGTGCTGAAAGACGCTCCTCTTATCCTCCACAGTTCAATTATCCTGATGAGGTGCACCTGTGGACTGTAGAGGCTGCCAGCTCGGCAAGCCCGGGAAATGCCGCTTCCAGGACTCCCTGGAGACAGAACAGGGGAACACAAAACCACACCCAGCATAAAACACTGATACCTGATACATAGGGCTCCACAACATATTACAAATTTATTATCACAATATCAGTGTGTGTAATATCCATCTAGCAACTTTGAGTAAAATATATTACTAAATTACAAATTATGGATTTGGATATTACATACTAATGTCAAATTTAGCCTGTTGAACAATTCACAGCAACACATGGCGACAATGGACACAGACTGTTCAATACACTAAAGGTCAGAGGTAACAAGGCATACATATTAACCTTCCTCTAGTGTTAACTTTCTGTTACTCTTTCTTATCTTAACGGGTCGGTTTTGAACCCTGTCTTAAATGACCCTTAAAATACCCTAGAAACAAATCTTTATCCTACAATTTGTTTCTTACCTCTTAGTTAACATGTTAGGCTTCCTCATCCATGAAATTATTGGTCTAAACCTTTTTTTGTGGCCCTGTGGGCCTTTCTTTTGAGAGAATACCCCCATCTTCAGTATGAAAATATAGTCAAATGAAAATCAAGAGAATAATATAAATTTAAAAAAAGGTTGTTATAGATCCTGACTATTACTGAAAGGCATTAGAACACATTTCCTAAATGTAAAAATATATATTTATGTGAATATTTTTATTATTAGCTATAGTAACATCTACTGTGTTACGGGTCAATTTTGACCCATATATAATTACTTCAAGAAGAAGGCAAAAAATAGGAGATATTTTATTGAAATAGAACTTTAATACAAAATGAAAAGCACCAGTAATAAACAGTAAATAACTAGTATTAAATAATAACTAATAATAATAAAAATAATAATATGTAGATTTTCAATGTCAAAAACACAAGAGCAAATCAAACCGTCCAAAACCAAGTACTGGTTTTGTAAATATTCTGTGTGCAAGAACATTCATGTCTACTTGTGCAATGTTAGATGCATTAGTGGCAAAACGTGACACTTTTTGTGTGTGTTTTGCAGAGATATTTTTTGCAGGTGAAGCAAAATTTTGTTTGTCCTTATTGCTACGGAGTAACTGACATCTCTTTCTTTTAGAATCAAATGGTCTCACTGGGGTCGTGGCTGTTGTGGTTGATGTTGAGGCTGCAGGGGCTGGGTCCCGGGGCACCCGTTCCCTTTGCTCAATGTGTGCCTTGACAAGGGATCCTTCTAGCTCCTCAAGAAACACACTTTGCTTGTTTTTTTTGGTTTGAGTTCCACCCTTTGTGAATTTTGTTCCACAACACAAATGCATTGTATGCAGATACATCGAGAACGTTGTAAAATACAACCATTGGCCATCTCCTGGTCATTCGCTGGCAAGTATAGGTGGCAGTCAGCTTGTCCAGGTTGTCCACTCCTCCTTTGTTTTTGTTGTAGTCCAGGATAATTATGGGCTTTTTGTCACTTCCTGATGACACAGCTGCATCTTAGTGAAGAGTGGACATCAGAATCACATTCCGTCATTTTTTTGGGAAAGTATGAAACCACAGTGTCTGTAAAAACAAACTTTGAGGAAAGTGGAGCCCTGTTCTTCACATGAAACATTTCAGGGGGCAGATCAGGTTAATTTTTTGCACCCATTTCTCCCAAACATCCCTGGTGGGAGCAAGTTTGTCAGATTTTGCTCTGGTGTCACTGTTGTGAAATCTGAGGACTCTTTCATATGATATCATATGAAAATGTTGAAGTGATGTTGTTGCCCGGAATATATTCCTGCCTGTCAATGCATCCCAGAGACAATCAGTGGCCTCATTGCTGGATTTGTACACTCCAGCAAGGAGAAGAACACCAATGTAGGCATCCAGATCTTCCTTGAGAAGGTCATTCCACATGTTGTGGTGAACTTTTTTTCCTTCAAGGTTTGTCATAGCAATAATAACTTTTTTTTAGTGACAATGGCATAAACAGATCATAAAATGTCTTGATGTCACTTACTCTTGTCACAGCAAACCTTGTGATCCCAGGGGTCATTTTGATAACATATGCAGCATCTGCCCTGCCATGTATGTCAGGAGGTACTGAGCTCCAACAGATACCGCGTTTGGATTTTAATCTTTCGATTGGAGCCCGAGCAGCTTCAGCACCGATGACCTCCTCATCAGACTGATCAGATGAGTCTGTGTCTTCCGGTTGATACGCTACATCGTCTTCTTCCTCAGACACCTGCTCATCTGTATTAGATTGCTCCTGTGTCCTCTGATTCATTATCATCAAGTATATAATCTAGAACTTGACCTACATCAAATCTTCTTCTCATTGTTGCATGCTGTAAGCTGCAGATGTATATTCTGCCAACGCTGAACTGATTTGGCTGCCCATGCCTGGGCATGTCTGTCCAGAAGGCCCTAACTCAACCTCAAGTGTTTAGAGGTAAAGCTGGCTGTGGGTTGTTTGTTTACAGTGCGTTTTGATATCAGGTTTGGAATTTATTATTGTTTCTAGCCTTAAATAATACCTGGGTCAAAATTGACCCTAACAACAGAAAGGTCATAATCTTATCAAGAGCATTTTGTAAATTAGTAAAATATATTCATATTTATTTATTTTGTTTAAATAAAATTTCTAGACAAAGTAACAAAAAAACTGATGCAATAAACACATTTATGTAGTATTTCTATGCATTTAAACTTAAAAATGGGTCGCTCACGACCCTAACACTGACATAACTGCAAATCATGAGCTGACATCAAATTAATACCTAAAATAAGCATTTCACTACCAAATAGCTTTGGTAGTTCAATGTACTTTTTGCTAGACCGAATTATTAAAAGTCCACAGTTAAACAAAACATAGCCTTGCAGGCAATTCAATACCCTTATTTTTAGCTACTGGGGTGGAATGATGTCATAAAACAGGTTGGGACAAACCTGCATTAGATATAAGACAATACAGACCCACATTCATTTAAAGCACAGCATGGTGTATCACTAATTGATACAGGAGTAACCTCAAAGCCTTAAAAGTAAAGTCGTCTCTCAATGTCACTATAAATCAGCATAGTCTCCTCTTTAAAGCATCCTCTGGTAGCTTTACTTTGTACATGCTAGAGAGATTGGAGAAAAATACTTTAATTTGTGTCTGCTCTTCTGTGCACTGTGCATTCCACCCATCCGGAGGTTTAAGTAGGTCAGTGTAGACTTGCATGCTTATGCGGTGATCCACATTTGGCTCCTGCAGGTCTGGTTTGTATAAACATACAAAAAAAAAAAAAAACTAAGAGCATAGTGACAAATTATAAGTTCACTATTTTTTAAACCTTCATCTCACTTATCTAACAGAGACAGAAACAAAAGTAAAGTTTAATTTATTTTTGTTGTCAATAAATAAATGTTCCACCTCTCACATTGATGGCTTAAGCCCCTGTCTTCCGGTCTGGTGAACCCCATTCATCAGACACAGCACTGCCTTCGGTACTGAGCTGGCTCAACCTCAATCTGCCCTCTACATTTGAAACACAATGACGGCCACTCTGGTACATAATGATTTAAGTTCTCCTAGGGAAAGATATATACAGTGCACTTACCCGCACTGACACACACCCTTCTGATTTTAAGTGATAATGAGCTGAATTAGATCATTCAGACACACTTATAGACGGGACAGTATGTGAGCCGTGGTTATTTCAAATCCCAGAACTGATTTCAGATGCAGCATATGTGAGGGCTTGTAGCAGACCCGACCTCGAGCTTGTTAACGGACAGTCAAAACAGGAACAAGTGATTCAGGGTTTCCTTATTTTATGAAACTGCTACAAGAATATTTTTCTTTTAGGACCTTACATGCATATAAATGGAGACATATATAATTTGCTAATACAAAGCAGTGAACGAGAGCTAATTTTTATTTATCTATTTTTTTGCATTCTGCCGGTGGATATTTAGTAGGAAGATTCTTTCAGTTACAATATCATATCAACCTGCCTACTGTCTCGTTCATTGCCCAGTCTGACTAATTTTTAGTCCGGGTCGGTTATCAAGAAGGTTTGTGTTAGTAAATTCTCTGGCTGTTAAGTATGAAGCCTACAAACATGAGCTGACATTCAGCTTGACCACAAATATTTATTCATGTGTTCTGAGGCGACAATGCATGAGATGGGAAACGAAAGCTTGATGCTTTATTTATAGAGAATGTATATTTTAAAAGGTTTATACACCTCTTTAGTCCACATCACTTTACATGCTGACTGAATAGTCTAATGTAGAAGACACCCAGTGTTATCTATAATAAAACCAGGAGAATAATACTCTCTCAACTGCTCATAAATCAGTCTCACAATGAAGATGAAACCCAAATGTTAAATGTTTGCTGTCCCACTAAGCAACATTTATTTATTACATTTAAAACACAATGAGGCATTTTCCTTATATTTCCTAAAGATCCAACCAACCTGACATAACATTGTTAACGGTGTTTCTGTTTCCTCATCAATTATAAAAGTCAATTGCAGTTTTTGTCCAATGCTAAATAAATTAATGGAAAAAGATCCATATGAGTGATTCAGTGATCCACAGCTGGAGCTTGGGTTAAACAGTTTGGGGCCTATTCAGTCTGACATGGAGATCCAAGCGATCCTGAGCCTTTTATCAGTCTTACTGGCTTCTTCCTGAAAAAATAAAGATTACAATCCTCAGTGCTACAAGTGCCTCAACCAATCACTGTGCTTGAGCGAATGCATCATGGAAGTTAGCCAATCAGTAACAATGTATAACTGAAAAAAATAAATGATTAAACTATAAACAAACCAGTTGGCATTTCATGTTTTCAAGAATTTGATAAAATCGCAGCATATTTCAAGCATAGAGGAGAACCAGTTTGATCGACATACCGATATAATTGAATTTTCTTACAACAATACAACACTACAGAGGAGACCTAAAAAAAGCTTAATGCGTCTTTGAAAACACCATATCAAGAATTTTAAATAAAACATGATGCCAAGGTTATACTGCAACCCTAATCTTCAATACTGGACAACTTCTAAGGACATAGAACCAGAGTTTTGCAGATGATCCGTTTATGTTAGAGTCTCCTAGCCGAGTCTCCAAGCTTTTCGTCTAGCAGTCTAAGGCAGATTCGGCTCCACTAAGTGAAGTCAAGATGTTGAACTGGACAATGTAGGGGTTTAACTTCTGTACCTGTAACCATGGGGTTAACTTCTGTACCTGTAACCAAGCAAAAAAAATTGCATAAGCCAAAGGTAATAGATAAATATTAACAATCTTAATAATGTGCCATCTCAGAATCATTTTGGTTTTCTAGCTGTGTCATTTGTTCCTCTTCTATAAGTAACTTGTGGAATGCTTCAGTAGGAATTCAGTGAAGATGGCTGGGATTATTGGTGAAATGTGAACCACAGTACCTATGATTACAGTTGCAAGAGTTTTCCCTATGGAAAAACCTGTTTTTTTGGTTTTTTTAAGTTGTGGTAAAATTTTATATACAGTCATCCAGTATTTATGCTGATGTTTTTGCTGGCAATTTTCCTCCTTATGCATACTCACAAAGGACATACTTTTCTTGTTTGATATACAGTTTATTTGACTATTAGGCTCTCTGACATGGCAAAAGAATAACAGTGTTATTTCGGTTTAGCTCATTAATCTACCAATAACAGCAAAGCACTTCTAACCCAGGCTCTTGTGATGAATGACAGAGCTGTCATTTCAACTCAAGCAGGCTGAGCAACACGTGCCACAATTAATTTTCGCTCCAGTTTTCAAAGTGCTGACAGCGGCAGGGAGAAATTAAATGTGCCATCAAAGCTAACCTTAGCTTTATTCCTGTGTGAACTTGGTTGTGTTTAACATGCTGAGGTCCCACAGGGCTCCCGCCAGGAGAGACGAATCAAGAGATGCTTCAATTCACGTTCCGAGTGAAGGTCGGCATTCTGCTGGAGAAAGTTAATTTGATATGAAAATCCAAACGCTGGGGCCATCAGAGCCCGATGTGACACTTGTAGGCTGTAATTTGGAAATAAAGGTGTCAGACTGAGCTTGAAATCTACTTGTCATTGATAAAAATAATGATTACTATTCAACCTCAGTCCCATTTCACTGTACCTGATCTTACACAAATTGCCTGAAAACAATGTATAAGATTTACCTTCCAAAAAAAAAATGGAAAATGTATCTGAAAAATTTGTTCTCATTAAGATTTGACACCCGACACTTATGGTGTATTGCTGCTCTGGGCACCACAGAGGGAAGAAGAGCTGTCAAATTAATCACCCACATGTCTCTTCATCTTTTCGTCACTTGCTTTATCTCTCAACACTGACTTCGACCTGATGTTCCTCTTTCCCAGGAATGTCATTTTGTCAAATGAGGAAACTTCCAGAACATGAAGTGTAACTGATTAAAAATCCCCACTGAAAGAAGCCCCAACTGTTGAGAGATTTTCTTCATTACAGCCAGACAAGGATGATTATACTGGCTAAGGTGAAATATTACCTTATTTGTATCACAGGAAAACAGTAAGTTTCCTGTGGTAAAAAACAAAAACAAAAAAACAAAAGGTGAATATTGAAAATGTTCTGGTTATACACGTTTACTCAAATAAGTTGCCGCCATTACCACAACTAGATTGTGATATAATAACAGCTGTCTAAATACAATTGAAAAATGCCAACAAAAAAAGAGTATATGGACTAGTTTAGCCAGGTATCAAAAAAACAAAACAAAAACAAAAAAACTGAAAGATTAGTTTACTTGGACCCCAATTTATCTTAGTCCTCCAGAAAGCAAATTATCATCTAGAAGCCCCAACAGCTAGGTCTAGTGCTAAAGTGGAAAGCTGGCCCAATGAAAGGTGTGGAGTTCAACTTACTTTTAAAAATAGGGTGAAACCTTTTGCTTGGCTGCAAGTTGTTTCCTTCTAAAATACCCAACCTATCAGTTCTTTCCCCAATTATCTTTCCTTGATGTGCAACATACCAATAGGGTTTAAGTAACTAGCAGGCACATATTTAACTGACACTAAATTATTTTCTGTGAAAAATGATATTACTTGAATATTTTACAACTTTTGGGATTTCTGTTATTAAAAGCCAAAACATCTTTTATTTTACAGGACAATTTAGCTCAGCCATAACTCCTCTAAACTGAGTTGCTTCATCTATATTTAAAATTTTAAAAATACGTAGCTGTTTCCAACACAGAACTAAAGTAGTCCCTGACTAAATGACTGCACTTCCTCTTTGGGAGTTTGAGTGAAGGTTGACGCCTTTTCCAAATGAAAATTAAATGAGTGACTTAAATGTTTTAAAATAGAACATTAATACAAAAGGCAAATTAAATTTAGGAAATGGGGCGGCGTGCTGTGGTGGTGTAGGGTTTAGCGCGACCCACGTTTGGAGGCCTTCAGTCCTCGATGCGGCAGTCTCGGATTTGATTCCCGGATCCAATTACATTTGCCGCAAGTCTTTCCCCATTACCTGTCAGCCCATAAGGGACACTAGAGCCCACTTTCATATAAGGGACAGAAGACCCCCTGGAGGGGGAAAAAAAATATGTATACAAAATGTAGGAAATGAAGGATAACCAACCTAAAACGCGATTCTTCTTTTTGTAAAGGATGCACAGTAGAGTGCAGGATGTAACAGCACATTTCTGTATTTTATGTTAAGTTATAGAATATTCCCACTCAGCTGCAGTAATGAGTCAGATTTTTAATTAATTGAAAAGCCCTGATGGATCTCAGCAGCGGCAGATCTCTTTTAGGCTGTAAATGTACGCTTGTCACATTCCCACAGATTATCTACATTTTCTCCTCAGTGGGGAAACTACACATATCATGTCTGTTAATGAACTGAGCGTAAAGACTGACGTGTGGCCCTACATACTAATCAAGGCACGAGGTGATGAAAGCAGGGGGAGCAAACGTGCGAAAACTGAAGGACTCAGAACTTGTTAAGTGGATTTTTAACACCAAAGCTGAGATAATAAGAAGGGGGCCTGTTAGAGGAAACTTGAAGTAATGTTAAATTTTGAAAGAGTGACATTAATTCCTATTACAACATGATCATCAGCTGAGAATGTGACATTTCTAACAAATGGGGAAAAAATATGAATAGGCTGTTTCCAGTAACATGTTTTGTCTGAATAGGGCTGAGATTTAATGTAAACCGCAAATCACATTATTAGTTAGATCTGTTCATTTAGTTGTTGACAAAATAAAGCCAATCACAAGGCAGCAGATCAATGAATTTAGCTCTATAGACAAAGTCAACAAGAATTGCTGAATAAAATTTAAATTGAGGGTCAGAATGAAGAAGAAATGTATGTGTGTTACTTTAAATTTGAGGCTGCCCACCTGCTGGGAATTTCTCTCACTACCATCTTTTATGTTTTCAGACAGATATCAGTGAAACAAAAACGGTCCGGCAGGTTGGAGCTGCGTTTACAAAAAGTGTATAAGACAAAAATGTGCAAAATTTCAAGATGAAAGGACTGCAACGGTAGATAAAGTAACCACAATCAAGATAATCAATGCAATCTTGGACTAGATGAAGTTCAGCGGCAGAAAACCACATCAAGCACCATTCAGACATTTGTATAGCCCTACTTCAAGGATATTTACATTGTAATTAGTCATTCACCTATTCTCACACTGGTACTGATGCTAAGTCAAATAGTACATGCTATGTTTCAACAAAGCTTCTTAAACATTAATATTTTCTGATTAACATGATTGATATGCGTTTGTTTGCTTTTGTTCTCCTGGCTCCAAAGCAAATTATCACCCTTTCATGTAAAGCTTTGTGTTCACCAGTATTGTAAAATGTATAGCTTTAAAATAGGGAAAAATAAACATTTCCCCGGGTTGATAGTACAGACAAATGATTACTGTGTGTTGCATCATATATTATTGAGCTAACATTATGATTTCTTTATCTCTAAATGGTTGTGGCTGATCCGTGTGTTCAAATAGGTATTCATAAACCCTACTTTTAGGCTTAGTGTTTGCATTGCAGCTCAATATAAGCTTTAAAGTTAGAATGTTTGTAACTTCTTAATTGTGAAATATTTTATACTTTTTCTGACCCAATTTTCCAAATTACTAACATTTTTACAAGTAACTTTAAATGCTTAAACACACATGCTGTTATGAATATTTTTCTTAAAGCTTTAAAGACTTAGATGTCTCTAAAATAAAGGGCTTTGGAGACTCCTGACTGAGAAATAAATGTAATTACTCTAACTTAAAATTAATAATAACATCCTCGCACTTAATATTATTAATATTCTATCTTTCTTTTAGTCTGGTTTTATAAAAAAAAGGCAAATCATTGCGACCTTTCCATTTTGATTTTGGAAGTCTTGAATTTGAACAGTGAATGACTGATTGAAATAATCTTAAACTGTTAATGAGGACATGCAAAAGGCTTTTATCTGTCACAAAGCAATAATCTGGTTTTCAAATTAACTTTTTGGTCCTACTATGTGGTTTGTTAGACTCATTATCATCCTACTGTATGCTACTTTCATCAGGTTGTGCACTTATTATAGCTAACTTGTAATGGTGCATGTTCTCAAAAAAAGGTTCCAATTATGTCAACGAGCATACATGTCCAGCTGATGACCACATGTGTGTGGATTAAAAGTTCAAATGTAGTCTTTAATTTGAGGTGTCACCAAACACAGCTTGAAAACATTTTCTTGGACAGGTCCTTGTTAGGGTAACTGCACATGTGGAGAGGTGGGATATAATTATTGTTGACGTGATCATGGAAAAAAAAAAGCAAAAGCTAAAAGATTTCAGGAAACATATTTTTCTTTCTTTTTTCTGAAGGTAACAAAAGACAAACAAAGAGTTTGGAGTATTTAAAATCATTGTTTAACAATTCCCCCTGTGCAAAACTGCAATCAGGGAATTTTGCATATTTGAGTATTATCGTGTCTTCTAAATTGGTATGTGTATTAAAGCTAAACTACATTCAAATTTTAAAGATAGTCAAAGATAATCTTACTTTTGGTTTTGTTTACCAGGGTGGGTTAACCTCACCCTGGGTGTCAATGTGTGCTGGGAGTGGTCCAAATTCCAGGGTAGAGGTAGCACATCTTCTAGGTTGGACCAAAGGTGGACAGCCTTCAGTGCAGACTGGCTGTTGTGAATGGTTCTGGGTAAGACTTTCTTGTCTGGATCCCAGATCCATTTGTGGCTGGTGTTTTGACGTTTTGCGTGGTTTGGATTAGCTTTTTCAGGATGTAAACTTCTCAATAACCTTCGGTCATGACTCTTTGGAGTTTTTGCCGTAACAGTTTCTAGCATGAATGTGTTCCTGGGTATGTATTTTGTGGGTCTTCCTTGTTGCAGGGGCGCACTGTTGCAGAGAAATTTGCATGCGGGGTATTGGTTGGCATGCATCTGCTCAGTGTAGATCATCTGGTTGGCTTTTTTCAAGGTGCTTTTTGCTACGCTTGATCTGTCCTGTATTCTCGGGCTGTAATGGTGGGATGATACTGTCTGGTGCTGCTCTGGCTGTCATATGTGGGTGCAATGGGCCTTGCATCATGGGGCACTGTGATTTGTTGAAATGTTTGCTGGAGATCCCTGGTGGTTAGTATACGCCTGGGGGCTGTTGCCTGGCTTAGCTTTGTCATCGTTGCTGTTGGTGAAACCAGCTCAGATCATTATCAATGTCACCCAACTCTTTTAGTTACCACTGAAGGGCCGAAATTCTGCTTCCTTAATTTCCCCACCCACTCTGAAGACGTTACTTGCTTTTCTTTTTAGATCCATATACCATATAGAGTTATTACAGCCCCATCAAGTCTCTCTGCCCTGAGCAATTCCTAATCCTGTTGCTAGTGGTTTCCTGACAATCCATTTAGAAAAACGTTGAATGCTTGTCTGTTTCGTCTGGCTAAACTCTTGGGTCCTCCAAACGGTTTTTAACAATTGCAGTGCAGACCTTAAGGCTCACATTGTGAAGGGAAATTAAGCTGAGTGTCACATCGGCACTTGGCACAATTTTGAGTTACATACTGGACATGTTTAAAAAGAACAACTTTCAAAAAGCTAGCAGAACTACATTTCAATGGCAGTTAAATCTGAGAGTAATCTGTATAACAATACAATTACATGAATAAATGTTTATTAAGAATATATCTCATGGGGCTCATATAGATTAGGAGAAAGACTTTGCAAGGATAGACTGCTCTTTCTGGTTTTGGACCAATTAATTAGGAGGTGCTGAATAGTTTTTAGAAACATATTTCCGTTCTCGTACAGAACCCATTTTATCAACAGCCGGAAACAAATTCCTTGTGTGTGTAAACATACTTGGCGAATAAAGCTGAGTCTGATTCTGATGATTCTGATTCTGATTCAAAAGACACTGCAAAGAATTATAATATAGGGCAACCTGCCCAACCTTTATTGCCTAGCAGCTCTCAGCAGTTTTATAATAATTTATACAAGGGGCTGTGAATACCAATCTGATGCACTTGATCTGTTCATGCAGTGTTTTGCAGCAAAAATAAAGGGCAGAACAAGAGCTGAATGTTCATCATTTGATTTTAACACCAGACAAAGAAGTCCTCTTTGATCAAGACCGAAAGGTCAACTACAACAGCTGTCCTGATGCGCTGATGCAAGACTTACTTTTCTTCAACCCAAGGAGAGGACGCCAGCAACAACCGGCTACCCAAATGCTTGGAAACCACATAACATTCATTTAGGCAAAAGCTTTTCTATGAGAAAAATGAGGAAACTTGAGCTAATGTATAATACTAGTTTCCATTTTGTAGTCACATAAGATAAAAATAACTCGCATATCAATTTTCTACTATTTCTATATTTTACTGTTGCAACAAGTTCGAAGTGAATCTGCCTTAAACTGTTTAGCCACACAGTTATTGAGAAAGATAAATATTTTTCTTTATGTCTAGCTTTTCAGGTTGAACTATAGCTATATTTGTTCCTGCAAATATCAGATTGGCACCAGCAAACCCATAAGGATAAGCGGGTTAGATAATGGATGGATGGATGGATGGATGGACGGAAAATCAAGCTGTTTTGTCATCCTTAAAAGGTCTGTTTTTCTACTTGGATGTTTAACATGTTGAAGTGATGACAGCACCATTTTTCCCAAAATTGAAAAAAAAAATAAGACACTCATCTGATAAATGGAGGATTTGGCTATCTAAATTATACAGTTTAAACATGAATTTTGATATTAGCTTTCATTTTAGCTCGTTATGTCACATAGCATTTAAAGACTCATTTTGTTTTAAGCCACATTTTTCAACTTTAGAGTTGTGCAATCTGTACCTTAATCTTTAGCAGATTGCAAAAAAAGAGTGATGCTAGTTTTGAGAAGATTCTCATTAACGGATCAGGCTTATGGTCACTTAAACTAACAGAAATTCAGACTCAATAAAGACTCAAACCAGAGCCTATTTAAATAAGAATAGTATCCAACAGCATTTCACAGCTACTCAGGCTTACACACTCTCAAAGTAAAGCTAATTACTATTTGGAGTAAGGCTGATGCTTACCACCCTATTTTGGGACTTGAGATGTTCCTCACACACTACCATCATACAGACCATTCTTTTGTTCATACCTATCTTTATGTTATTTTGTGATAGGATCATTCGGAATAAAATTTTCTTTAACCTGCACGTGATTGTATGGGTGTAAAAAAAATTTTTACCCACAAACTGTATGAATAAAGTTGATTCTAAAAAGGATTTTAACACCTTTTCTGGGTAAATCTTACATAGTGTACCAAGAATCAGGAAAGCACATAGCCAGCATAGCTATTGTAGGTACTTAAGCAAGTCAAGAACAACTCAAGGTAACACATTTAAAGTGTAACCTTATCATTCTCTTAAAATCAGGCTAATTAAACAGGGAAACAACTCAAGCATGTGTTAGGATCAATTAGCATCAGTTTTGTTGACAGTAATAAAAGTTTTGCACTAGAGCAGAGTCGAAGGGCATCTTTAGGATGATCGAGACACTAATAAATAGTTTTACATAGTTATGATGGATACAAGCATCCTCCGTTGTGTAAGTTATGTTCTCAACCTTAGAGAAGAGAGCCGCTTATGGTTTCCATTGAAATAGTCAGTCAAAAAAAACAGATTATGATGGCTGTTGGCCACCTATAGTAATTTCAGAGGAATTTTAACTACTACCCACTGGAACCGGCTTGAGGGAATGATTTGCTATGAACAAAACTGGCTCCTTGAATCTTAAATCCAAGTAGGCTCTAAGGTTATTAACCAAGCTCAATTTAAGGTCATAAGGTAGTTTTTAGCCGCCCCGCCTCAAAGGAAGCAACAACTCATCTTTTTCTTGCTTGTTTTCTTGTTTGATTTTACAACACCTACAAGTTGTTCATATCCACAGTTCAGTGGAGGGGAAACTGGCATTCTGCAAGCTTTTTAAATATTTACTCACATTATGTTCTTGTAAGCATTAGGCAGACTGCACAGTATCAAATATGCTGGTAAATGTAGCTCTGCTTAATAGATGAACAGTCTGATTTGGCTTTTGTGCTACCACAGATGGTGACCCCTTTCTTTAGCTTGATAGTGATGACTACAAGAACAAAGGGAAGTAAAGAAGAATTGGAAGCAGAAGGGTTGATTGGAAAAATATGTGTGTTATATTTTTCAGGACATACTGATCTTGAAATAAACAGATGTGCCATCTGGCTAGCTTTTAACTTATTTTCCTACGGTTGTGTAGAAAAAAATAAAAGTTTTAACACCACTATAAAGCTTCAGTTTTGACAGTTTATTAGTTTTAGGCATGCAGTGAAGAAGGTTGAGGTTAATGGCAGTAAATGACAAAGTCTGTCTTCTTTGCATGGCTTTGACTGAAGGAAAGTTTCACAATGACATTAACAAGACAAGTCAAAGTATAACTTATGAATATTTTGCTGTTTCTTAATCCAGGAGATATATAAATAAGAAGAAGAACACGACTAGGTCTTGAGAATTTACATTATTAAATTTTTTCTATACATCCTTTTGGTTTAGATGAACAGAATCTTTAAATCTAAATCTTAAAGGATATCAAAAGCCAGGTTTAACTCAAAGTATTTATTTGAGGTATATATAGAATTATTAGGAAAACTTGATTACATATAAGTCTGTAACATTTTAAGTAAAATCAGCCAGAACCCAAAAACACAGCCAAAAACAAGTAGATGGTTAACAAAAAGTTTTATTTAAAATAATGGTGTAGAAAGGGGCCCACAGGGGTCAGTAATCCAGCCGTGGGGAAGGTAAATTGAAGGGACTATGAGAGGCCTAGGCGGCTCAAGGGACAGACAGATATCAGGGACAAAAAAAACACCCACCAGAGGCTGAGTCGTGGAACAATCCGGGTCTTGCACGGGAGGGTCGCAGGTAATGAAAATCTGATAATCAGAAAACAAGAGGCAGGGTCAGAGTGAGGCAGGTTTCAGCAGCAGGGGGTCAGACCCATCCAAGAGCAAAGGGACTAGGCAAAAATCAGTGGTAAAAAACAAAACAGGCAAACAAATCAGAAACCTGAAAACTCTTAGTAACATGAAGCAAGGCTTGAAAGCTGTGACTTGGGGCAACAGACAATTTTGCACTGAGCTGATGACAAGTAGCTGTATAAATAGGGAGCAGCACAGTGCAGATGAGGGTAATGAGTAATCAACACAGACAATGAAGAGCTGAAGGGCTGGAAACATGACAACATCTCCTCCTCAAGGGGCGGCCCTCTGGGCTGGTCCGGATGTTGGTAATGGAAGTTGCTGATGAGGCCCTTAACCAGGATCAGGCGAGAAGGTATCCAGGACCTTTCCCCAGGTCCCCAGGACCATTGCCCTTCCAGTCCACAACGTATTGGATGCCACGGCCCCAACGTCTGGAACGTAGCCAATGTCTCACAGTAAATGCAGGAGCTCCATCAAGAAGTCGGGGGTGGTGGACTGGGTTAATAACCTTGGCAATATGAAAAGGGCCCACAAAACGGGGTGCCAACTTGTAATTTTCTACCTTGATGGGTAAATCCTTCGTGGATAACAACAGTTTCTGACCCACCAGGTAACTTGGGATCTGTGGTGATTGGCATTATGGGCATAAACAGCAGAGGTCTTGTATAGAGCCGCTTTGGCCTTTCTTCAGACTCTGTGACAACGACGTGCCGATAAATGGGCAGCAGAGAGAAGAGGCAGCTGATAGTCATAAACAACAGCAAATGGTGACAGACCTGTGGCACTTGAATGTAATCCATTTATGGCGTACTCTACCCAAGGTAAGTTCTGAGACCAGCGGCTGGGAGCATCCATGCAAAGGATTCGTAACTTTGACTCAACCTCCTGATTCATCCTCTCTGTTTGGCCATTCGTCTGAGGGTGAAAACCTGAAGAGAGACTGACATCAAGGCCGAGAAGGGTGAAAAACCCACCCCAAAAGCGGGAAAGGAATTGCGGTACTCTATCAGAAACGATGTTGCGAAGGATTCCATTAAGTCTGAACACTTCTCGGGCCATTACATCAGCGAGATCAGGTGCTGAAGGTAACTCTCTTAGAGGAATGAGATGGGTCATCTTGGAGAATCTGTCAACCACAGTGACGAGTACAGTGTTACCTTGAGAGGGAGGAAGGCCGGTGACAAAATCCATAGAAATGTGGGACCACGGTTGATGTGGAATTGGCAGAGGCCTTAGTAGACCGGCTGGGGAACGTCTGGAGGACTTTCCTCTGGAACAGGTGGCACATGCTGACACAAACTCACGTGTGTTCTTTCTGAGTGTAGGCCACCAGAATCCTGAGTGGACCACTGCTAGAGTCTTTGATATACCTGAGTGACAGAAACGTTTAGAGCCATGACAGAACTTTAGACACCATCTCTTCAAGAACTAACAGAAGACCCTTAGGACAGTGAACAGGAGGTGGTTGTTTCTGATGACTCTTCTTGAGCAAGATCTCAATACTGGTAAGCCTAGTCTTGGAGGGAAAAATTTATTCATGGTCAACAAAATCAGAAAGACAGACTGGAGGCTGATGAAGTCTAGAAAGGGGATCTGGTTTGACGTTGCTGCTGCCAGGTCGATAGGCCAGGTTAAAGTCAAATCTACAAAAGAAAAGTGCCCATCTAGCTTGCCGTGGATTCAGTCTCTTAGCAGACTTGAGATATTCCAAGTCCTTATGGTATGTCCACACATTAAAAGAATGTGTAGACCCCTCCAATCAGTGCCTCCATTCCTCCAATGATAGCCAACAGTTCTTTGTCTCCAACGTCATAGTTTCTTTCGGAGGCAGAAAGCCGTTGACAAAAAAAGGCACAAGGATGTAATCTGGCATCATAAGCAAACCGTTAAGACAGGACTGTGCCGACACCAGTGTCTGAGGCATCAACCTCCACCACAAAAGGGTTAGACAGATTTGGAAAACGTAGAATGGGAGCTGAGGTGAAAAGAAGTTTTAACTTACCAAAAGCTTGTTTGGCCTGTGAAGACCACTTGAACTTGAGTCCTTGTTGAAGTTAGTTGATGAAGAGGGTCAGCTACAGAACTATAATCCTTGATGTAACGTAGATAAAAATTGCCAAACCCGGGAAACTGTTGAAGCTCCTTCACACTGGTAGGGTTGGGTCACTCCAAGACTGCTGCCACCTTAGATGGATCCGTGTTAATCCTGCCAGGAGCAATGACAA
Organism: Orestias chungarensis; assembly: GCA_032876305.1. Lineage (NCBI taxonomy): Eukaryota > Metazoa > Chordata > Actinopteri > Cyprinodontiformes > Cyprinodontidae > Orestias > Orestias chungarensis. Next base: position 854,962 of record JAVLVB010000290.1, read on the forward strand.
AACCCAGAAAGGATACAGATGATTGATGGAATGCACACTTCTCAACCTTAACATATAATTTATTTTGAAGAAGCCTGAGAAGAACCTCATGAACATGCTTGATATGGGTAGGTAGATCCTTTGAAAAAAAAATCAAGATGTCATCAAGGTATACAAAAACAAATCTGTTCAGCATATCCCTTAGAACATCGTTAACTAATGCCTGGAAAATGGCTGGGGCATTGGTGAGCCCAAAGGGCAGGACCAGGTATTCATAATGCCCTGAAGGGGTGTTGAACGGCGTCTTCCATTCACCAACTGCATCGCATCCTACAACCCTGGTCGACACATCACTATTGATGAACAGCTTTTCCCGTCAAAGACTCGCTGCTTTTTTATGCAATACATTGCAACAAAACCAGACAAGTATGGCATCAAGTTTTGGGTGGCTTGCGACTTGAAATCAAAGTACATCTGTAATGTCCTCCCATATCTTGGCAAGGACCCCAGTCGTCCCAGCGGGGAGAGACTGTCCGAAACTGTAGTGATGAGGCTGATGGAACCATTCATGGACAAGGGCAGAACTGTAACCACGGACAATTTCTTTACATCATTGTCACTTGCACAA
>JAVLVB010000290.1:861173-871628 GCA_032876305.1 Orestias chungarensis
AGTGGTCAACAGCTACAGGTACTTGGGTGTACACCTGAGTAACAACCTCTCCTGGAGCAACAACACTTCCATTCTGGTCAGGAAGGCGCACCAGAGGCTCTACTTCTTGAGGAGGCTCAGTCGAGCTGGACTCGGGAGCTCAGTCCTCACCTCCTTCTACAGATGTGTGGTGGAGAGCGTCTTGTGCTCCAGCATCAACCTGTGGCATGGAAGCTGCTCTGCTGCAGACAGGAAAGCTCTGCAGAGGGTGGTGAAGATCGCACAGAGGATTGTTGGAGTCAGCCTCCCCAGCATCACAGACATCTACACCTCCAGATGCAGAAAGGGCCACCTGCATCAGGAAGGTTCCTACCCACCCTGCACACTCACTTTTTGTTCTGCTCCCCTCAGGCAGGAGGCTGCGGAGCATCAAGTGTAGAACAACCCGTCTCAGAAATAGCTTCATTCCTGAAGCTGTTAGACTCTTGAACTCATCCTGAACAAACCACTGCACGGACTACAATACCCGCACTTTAACACCGTATATTCCTATTTTACTTATTTTACTTACTTTACTCGATTTTATTTATTTTAATTTTATTTTATTTTTTAACTTATTTTATCTATTTTAATATTAGCTCTTGGGTGGAATAGTACCGTGAGTACATAATTTCGTTCCACTTCATGTACCATCATGTATGTAGAATGACAATAAAGAATCCTTGAATCCTTGAATCCTTGAATCCTTATCAAACCACGGTTTTATTGTTGGGTCGGATCTCAGATAGGCAGAAATATCTGAAGGAATATCAAAGTCAAATAAAGGGCAGGGTTTCATCTTTCCGTCCACCTCCATTCTGACTGCACCTATAAACTTCACCTTTCAGCCTTGGATTTGGAAGGTTTTACTGGGCCCACCTCCAGTTCCACATCATAGAATGTTGATTATTGAAGTTGTTCTGTGCTTTCTGGGCTCTAGTAGTGACCAAGCTACAGATGGGGGAAGAAAGTTCTGCTTCTGTCATTATGGGTTGTTTTTCTGCAAGAGTGTAGTGCTGTGGGTTCTGAACTGTGTTTTGTCATGGCCACTGCTGAGAGTCAAATGTTTAGCTTCTGTGTTTTACACTTAATCAGTCAATGGGAACATCCAAGCCCAAAATAACAGCATAGGGCAGCCTTGGAGCTAAGGCCACAGGCAATAAAATTGTTTGACCTCCTATAGTTAAATAAATCTCAGCTACAGGATATTGCCTTTCGTCCACAGGTAAACTTACAATTTGGAGAAGATTTGCCATTTAGATGAACAAACTGGGATCTATTAGACAAATATTTGAATCAGCCAAGTGCTGTCTCCTTTATCCCTACAACACGTTTGAGCCTTTCTATGAGGATATTGTGATTGACTGTGACAAAAGCAGCACTGAGATCTAACAGAACTAGAATGGACTCGAGTCTATTGTCTCAGGCCATTAGACTATCATTTGTGACTTTAAGGAGAGCTGTCAAAGTGCTATGGCGAGCTCTAAAACCTGACTGAAATTCTTCAAATAGGTCAATATTCCTCAAATGCTCTCTCAGTTGATTAGCAACCACTTTTTCAAACATTTTAGATAAAAAAAGAAGATTAGATGTGGTTCTGTAATTTATTAAGTCTTCTTGATTAAGAGAAGGTTTCTTAAGTAAGAGTTTTATTACAGCTACCTTAAGAGCCTCTGGTACTGCTTCTTTAAACAATTTTGGTTGGAATTGGATACAACATACAAGTTGAAGGCTTAGATGAAGACAATATTTTTGAAAGCTCAGAATGCTCAGCTGGAACAAAATATTTCAAACAGAGATCAGGCTCCAGAACCACATTCTGTCAGGTTGAGTCTTTCCAGTCAATTTCTAGGTTGTCCTTCCCCAGCTGCTCACCTGGCCAGGTGCAGCCAATTGGTGGAAACGAGCTGGACCAGTATAAGAGGAGCGGTGAACCATCTACTCAACTCCTGATTATTAGGTGCATCCAGTAACGTTAACTCTCAGTGCCAGTTTCTCTAGTTGCCTCTAAGTGATTCTAGCTTTCAAGCTTTTGTGTTTTTGTTCTCTAGTCCTCCAGTTTTTATTTACTTTAATAAGTCTTGAAGTTTTATGTTTTGTTTATTTGATACTTTGATTATTTTGATACTTTTCTTTTTTCCCCTTCGTGGTCCTGATCATCTCCTGTGCTCCACCCAGGTTTCACCATCACCAGAATAAACACCTTCAAGAGTTCCCATGATCATCACAAACCTCTGTTTCACAACACAACTGGTTCAGCTCGGTCTGCCCGTTCAAGCCTCCATCATCTGTCGTTCTCACCGCCCTGGACAACTTGCCTTGCCAGAAAGACTCACCACTCACTCCTCCTGGCGTTCTCCACCATCCATCTACAAAATAAGATTGTTCACAATAAGTTTATCACGCTCCGCCTAAATCACCTCATCCATTTTGCTTGCCTCTCAGTGGTCTCCGGTCTCCCACGTCGTCCCTCCCTTCCTCTGAGTCGCTCACTGAACATTTCGTTCCCTGACGAGTTTGGATTCCCAGTGCCAATCATCTTTGGTTCCCTACCGTCGTCCCTTGCCGTTCACCCAAGCTGGTTCAAGACTCATTATTCAAATCTTTTCAATAAACCTTATTATTGTACTCCAGAGAGTACTCGTGTATATGTGGGTCAGAAGCCTAAATAACAACATGACACTTTCAGTGCCTTCTTGCTTACTGAGGTAGTAGTAATGTTTGGGAGGATGCCATCAATTTTAGTGTTAATAGATTCAATTTTATCAATAAAGAATTCCATAAAGTCATTAGAACTAAGAGCTGGGGGAATGGATGGCACAACAGAGTTCTCATTTCTCATTATTTTGGCAAATGTATTAAAAATAAATTAGAATTGTTCTTATTCTCCCATTAATAATGTAAAATATACAGATCTAGCTTGGTGAAGGGTCCTTTTATACAGAGGCACACTGTTTTTCCAGGATAAATAGGACTCCTCTAAAATTGAAGGCAGCCATTTCTTCTCCAATTTCCTGGTTTTCTCTTTCAAGGTATTAAGTACTGAATTAAACCAGGGAGCAAACCTCCTATTAGTTATCACTTGTCTTTTTTATGTGGTCTATGTTTTCCAATGCAATACACAAAGGAGACGTAAGAGCATGAATTTGGGTTGGGTATTAAATTAATTTGCTGCCCTCCACTGCATTTCTCTGAGATACAGAAGAAATTAAAGGTGGAATGGATTCTTTAAAAGTTGTAACAGGATTCTCTGATAGACACCTACTATAATGACATTTTTTTTCATGTTTTGAGTACTCAGTAAAAAAGAACTCAACAGTGGTAAGAAAGGAGCGGGTTATGAGACATTACTGTAACCTTTTCAAACTCAATGCCATAAGTCAGCACAAGATGTATAGTGTGACCAAGAGAGCGGGTAAGTGTCTGGATTTTATTGAGTGATGCCAATTGAGTCTAAAATGGCAGAAAAGGCTACATTTAGGCTATTATTTTTGATGTCAAAATTAATGTTAAAATATTGCAATATAAGGAATTAATCAGTGTCTAACACCAATTCAGATAAGAAAATCTTAATTTTATTCAAATTTACCTAATTTACCTTAATAAGATAAGAACCTTTGTAATTTTCTTCACCTTTTGTGTCTGTATGGTAAATATCTTTAACTTACCTTTATCGCCATTCTCCAGGTTTAATCAAGAACCTTTGTCATTTGTTCTGAAATTATAGCTGCCTATACTTTGCATGCTCTCTCCATCTTTCTCAGCTTGCCCCTGAATAGTCTGTAATTCACATAAACTATTTTCCTAATCTTCTCCTTGCTCTTATTAAAATTTTACCAAGTCACTGGCCCCCAATTACTAGTTAGCTTTATTACAGATAAAGAGCATATTAATACATTGTACACATCGACCACACTACACACTCAAACAATCAATAACTATGATGCATTTAATTAACTTTGCCCTCCCCACCCTATGCTCTTTAGCCTCGTCAGTAGGGATTTGAACAAGGCCTTCAGCATCTTGCTCTGCATGATTATTTGTTCTGTGCAAAAGTCTTAAATTATCTCTTATTTCTGTCTGCTTCCCTCCAAGCAGGAGGTCTTTCTTATAAGATATTCAAGTGATTGTGATCAGTAGTTTTTCAGCCTTTTTAAAATATATTAATAATTTTCAGCGATACTTAAAATGAAAACTTGATTTCCAGGAAATGATAAGATCAAGAATAAAGTATCGATTTGCCTGTTGTCTTTTTTTAAACTGTTTCATCATATCATGAGTTTTAGACGCATTTGTCATGAACTTAATCTGGTGGAAAGAGTTTTTTTAGTCACGCCACCATACTGTTTTTAAAAGACATTCAGAAATCACTGAAATGGTTTTATGGTTTATTTAACATTATTAAAAAAATTTATGACTCAATTTAATTTTTGTCTTGAGAAATAATTTAGGGGCTTCCGTAGTTCAGAACAGTAAAAAGATATGTAGTAAGCAAGGAGTCAGAGTGATATGAAGTTGGGATAAAAAGTGAGAGGGTTCAGAAACATTTGGTGAGAAGGATTAAGGATTAAGGTATTATGAATAAGGCAAATAGGGATGGATGGGACCAAGCGATTTAGGATGAGAAGGATGAAAGATTTGGGGATGCACAGAATGAAGAAGATCGTAAAAAAGGAAATCAATGAGGTAGTAATGGGTAGGATAAATTAAGTAGTGTTGAGTAGGAGGAAAGATAATGTAGGTTGAGATTAGAAGGAATATACGTTTTGGAATGTGCAGAGATAAAGGAGCTATAAATGGGGTGAAGGAGGTAGGAATTAATGGATGAAGAAGCTAGGGATGAGTGGGATAAAGAAGGTGGGGATGAGAGATATAAAGAAGGTGAAGGTCAAGGGAATAAGGGAGGAAGTGGTTGGTGTAAAATGGGAGTTTGAGATGACTAGGGTTTAGGTAGGTAAGCACTGGAAGGAAGATGCAAGTAAACATGACAGATATGGGACATATGAGGAATAAAGGAGAAAGGGAAGAGGAAAGAGAAAAATAATTGATGAAAAAGGAAGAGGATGGGGGATGACATGTATTAAAGAGGAAGGTATAAGAGATTATATAGATAACGTAACAAAGCATGAGTATTGAAAGAGATCAGCGAGCTATAAGAAAAGTACAGAGTGAAAGACGAAGACTAAAAGAGGTGAAAACAGTAAGGATGAGATTTAAGTGAGTACTTTTATTTGTGTTTTTAATGTTGTAAAGTGTGTGTTTTCAAAGACGTTATCAACTTAAATGCAATATTATTATTATTATTACAAAAAGATGACCTTTGATCAAGAAAGCCAGAAAATCTGAATCCAATATAACTCAATATTCCCTAAAAATAAAAATAAACTAAAGGACTACAGTGAAAATAAAATGTACCCAGATTTCAGATCTTGTTTCATTAGTTGCAGTGGTCGTAAGAATTCCAGTTTAGTCACATCTCTTTCCATTTTTGAAAATGAGATCACAGTAAACAATATTTTCTTAAGACTAGTTTGACACAGCCTGGGAGGCAAAATAAAAACAGCTCAGCTGAAATTGCTTGCTTCATTTTATTACTTGTGTCACGTGTTTACTTTAAAAATCCCCAAGGAGAATTGCTTGAATTACAATTTAACATATAGGATAGCAGTCTCATCATTCTCCAAAACCTATTATTGTGACTGAAGAGTCTTTAGCCAAGGATCAGAAGATCAGCAGTTTTTGGTGTGTGAAGATCTGTTATGCCTTTACTTTATTTAAGTGCCATTGAATGAGAGATCTGCGGTGAAAGAGAATTGTGCCGCTCCCTCTTTTAGACAATCTCTTTATGGTGACGCCACATCTCTGATGTATGGCCCCTCGTCACATTTACTTCCAGCAGTCCTCAAGCATCCTCCCACCAAATCCCCACGGTCATGTCGGATGTCTGAGCCTGCCACTTTTGTGTCAACATCTATTCTGTAACTGTTTAGCCGGAACATTAGGCTTCGGGCTCTGAGCGGAGTGACAAATCTCCGCTGCCCCAACTACATCCGACTTTCTTTTGGTTGACCGCATGTCTGCTTAGGCGGGAGATGGGTGGGCTTTGTTTGTCTACTGAATACAGATGATGTCACGTCTGAATCATTTGTGGCCTACAATCAATCTGGACATAAATCACTGCGAGGTGTGAGGAGAAGTGATTTTTAGTCTTCGTGAGGCGACAGATGTAAAATCTTGTGGGCGTCGATTTTCCACAAGAAACATGATGAAACTAGGTTATAAACGCTCAAAGATACATGAAGAGATCTCCTCAGTACTGTTCCTTTTATATTCCATCTTAATTTAATCTTTTCATTATATCTTATATCAACCTATTATATCCAACTTTTCCACTATACCATTCTTTTTTCCAAGAACCCACAATATATATTGATTTTTCCATCTTCCTATTCCTGAAACCATTCTTAATTACCAGCACCATGAAGTGGTTCTAGTTAGTTCAAGATGTATCATAGGGATAGATGGAGAAGTTCCATCTGTGGGACTGTTGACAAATTGAAATTTGAACGATTTTGGCACCAACTTCCAATCCAATCTGATAAACTTGGATTTGTCTGGTGAAAAGAAGCACTGCAACAGCATGATGGTATCATTACCATGTTTCATGGTGGGGATGGTTCATAGCTTTAGATTGAAGTTACCAGCTGATATATGGATGATCATATTACTTCCCTAATGAACAGTTGGATGATATATTAACTGTTGGTTGTATGTATGGATGGATTAATTAATGTCAGTTCCTGCTGTTGCCTGCATTGTAGATCTGTTTGTCAAAGACTTTAATTCTTTTGTTGTACTTTACATTACGGGAAACCTTCGTCATGAAATGGGTTCTGCTGTGTTGCTGTCTTCTGTTTTAACTGAACCTGCAGGTACAACCAGAGGGCGTCTCAGAGAACGACTGCAATCCTGGCATTTTTATCCTGCAGGTGTTTTTCTGCATGCCTGCAATTCAAAATGAATGAGACTACACAAGCAATTGTCTTCTAAAGCTACATACTGGAGTGAGTGCTGGAAGTTAATGACTCAAAGCAATCTGCTGGGTTACCTTAGAAGAAAAAAATTGAAACTAATTAGAATAATAAACAAAATGTTTGATGACTAGCAGTGATTGGAATATATGTATGATTGGGCTGAAATGTATTTTCCTACACAGTGCCATATGATGGCTTTATATGAATAAGCTGATTTGAACTGACCTAAACCAAACTGGACTACAGTAAAAGGATGGGTAGGTGGATGGATGGATGGATTGATGGAGGGATGGATGGATGTGCTATTGTTATTCTGGAAGTTTTGTTCAATATCACCATGCTAACATGTAAAGTATGAGCACCTGCTCTCATCTCAACTCTTGCTGTTAAGAACTTTCACAAAAGTCTGAAATTGCAAGGAATATTTCATGTGTTATTTTTGTCTCTCATTCAGCCCTATCATTCCCCCTTCTTTTCTCTTTCCATGTACCGCCTGTTTTTTTTCCCCTCGGTGTTGTGCTGACAGGTCCTTGTCAAACAACACAGGACACAGCAGTCTTACCTTCTGTCATCACTCTCTTCATGTCAGCGCATTTGTCACCTCGCTCTTTTCAACCCTCCCCAGTGACAGAAGCCCTTCCTGTCAGGCATGGCAGATGTAGCCCCATGTTCACCTTTTACCTTGTCACAAACATTGATGTGTTGATTTCACTCCCATACAGCTTCTGCTGCTGCTCTCCCACATTCATTAGGACGTTATATTAGCAAGCGGCCATCCCTCACCTTTTCATACTCATGCCATGCGGCATGGCACCTGCGTGGCGCCTCACACGAGGGGGAGAAAACAAGGGACTGCTCATACTGACACACAATAGTGCCTCTGGGAGACATCTGTGCTGCTACTTCCTGTTGTTCCAGGCTGTAAATGAGAATTGAGGGCTTTATGACAGACTGGTTTTGGCAGGAGGAAAGGAGGCGAGAATAAAGTCATTTCAGAGGGACGGCAGCTGCTGCAATGCTGTGAAAGACAGCCCTGCCTGATCTTTTTATTGCCTGTGTTTATTACAGTTACAGTAAGAATGTTACATACACTTTGAATAAAAAATTATTTCATTTTAATCATAAATGGGAGGTGGGGTGTTTTTCAGGGTAAAATTATTTTACAGCATACAATTACAAGTTTTATATAAGACAATATCTGGGAAAGACATTTTTCAAATAATCATGTGTAATCCACACATGGACAAAATCATCCATCCATCATCCATTATGTAAACCCACTTATTGTTGCAGGGTCGCTGGGAGGCTCATGCTTATTTCCAGTGATCATGGAGGCATGCCCATAATTTTACAAACACCAGTGATTACATATTATTTCTCAACATAATATTTCACCAGGTGTTCCAATCACTTTTCTGACCACACGTGTAAATAAATAGCACCTAGACACCCAGGCTGCTACTGCAAACCTTTGGGAAAGAATGTGCCACTCTCAAGAACTTTGTGACATCCAACAGGGCTCGGTGGATAAGATGCCACCAGTGCAAAAACTACAGCTGTAAACTTTCCTACACACAAAATATTCCTCAATAAACTAGTGGTGTTATAAAGGAGACGGATGTCAGGATTTAGTCTTAATAGGATCCACATGCAGACAACAAATTTAAGGAGTTAATAATGGGAGATTTAATTATCTATTTTATAAAATCAAAGGGACAAAAAGCTGGAATGAAACAGGGTCCAGTTAGCACAAGACAACAGGGAAATACAGAAGGATCCAGCAGGGAGGAAAAGAAAAAGTGGCACTTAAACAAATAGAAGCTTGATTACTGAACAGGGAAGGTGGCTGTTTAAGATCAGGACACAGCTGAGAGAAGAGACCAGGCAGGGAATCAGAGAGAGAGAACGGGCAAAAGACAAACAGAGAAAGTGGAACACTAATTAGGGAAAGATGAAACACGAATCTCATTAAGCAAAGAACAGCTAAACACAAGCAATAAACAATTAACAAGATTTAAACAAAAATAAATACTAACAGACTGAACAATAAAATGACAATAAATAACGCCTAAGGCCAGAAAACAAATGATCAGGAATATAATTCAAGATAAAACCTAAACGAAAACCATATCCTAACCTAACAGAGAATATATCTGATACCAGCTCAACCACAAAGTGGTAGGTCACATAAAATCAAAGTCCGTGAGTGGTGAAGAACATAGCTCAAAGAGGTTGGAGAAGTTATACTGAGCTAATAGCAATGCAGACCTCCAAAGTTAATGTTGCCTTTATTAGTGTAAGGCCAGTGTGTAGAGGCCGTCAAAGAATGTTATTTACAACATATTTGGAGGCAGGATAGCTCAATTGGAATGTCACCAGATTTCCAATCCAAAGCTCATGGGTTCAAACCCAGCCCAAGGCAAAAATACACCATAGCATCCAGTGTGGGTCCTTAGGAAAGGAGCCTTTGCATTACTGCCTAACTGGCGCCTGCTAAATGGCTGCTCTGGTGTGGTTTACATCAAAAAACAATTTCCTACAGGATCAATAAAGTATACTTTATTATTCAATGTGGTGGTATAAACTGGATGTTGCCGTTTTCTGAAGTGGCATAATGCCACTCTGGAAACTCTTTCCAAACAAGTTGAAATTCTTACAAAAGCAGGACTTACAGAATCTAAAATCATATGGAGTAACAATAAACTGTCACTCATGATTATATCAGACTCAAGGCAGATGAGTGCATAGTTTTGACAGTATACAGGTTCTTAATGCTTGAAATAGTAAACATCTGGTTAAAAGAAAATCGAAATAAATGTACCAAATTCAAATCAGTTTAATATATTTTACTCTATTGTATTTTATTTCTCTGTACCATTACATCAGAGCAGTGTCGTAGTCTCTGAATCTGTTTTTAATGCCAATGACAAAAAAGATATTCTGATTTTGATTCTTATCCAGATTCTTTGTTCCAGAGAAATAATAATTAGACCAATATGCAACCTAACAGACTTAGAGACCTGTCCGTCAGGGAATAACGCCTTCAGTACCCTTATTTGTTATGTGAGCAAAGCCAGACATAGCAACTGAGCTGAACTTCCCAGCTGTCTTTTCAGAAAGCATCAGTGCAATAGCTTCTTAAAAAATCATTATATTCATCAAGTTTATATTTCAGCTACTATAAAAAAAATTTGGGCTTAGCTTGGTTCAGGAGGAACTGACTGTTCTGTAAGGTGTTTTTCCTGCACATGTGTTTTGCTTTGCGGAATATTGATAATACTATTTGCATGTCCCTCCAGATGTTGGGGGTAGTTTATTTGATTTGTAGGCAGTTAGGAGCTAGCAGAGTCATATCTTCAGCAGTTTTTCCAAAGCATGGCAAATATCACAGGTACGTATACTA
>JAVLVB010000290.1:871728-928256 GCA_032876305.1 Orestias chungarensis
CACACACACACACACACACACACACACACACACACACACACACACACACACACACACACACACACTCATTGCACAAGTAGTTTTGTTTGGTATTCATCTAGATTTGTTCTTAGCAATTGGGCTGCAATTTCCTTACTTCCCCAAACAGGTGGAAAAGATGCAGTATATAGAGGGTGGTTTAAGGCACAGAATTGTAAGTTTAAAATATGTTGTAAAGCTGTACAGCTTTCACAGTGTATTAGAAAGATATAATTGCACCTATTGTTCAACATATTGGTGGTAGTATGATACAATTTGGGCAATTTACTGCTTGTTGTCTACAAGGGGCAAATATATATATATATATATATATATAAAAAAAAAAACATAACTTACGTTAATGTGGAAAACTACTTGCAACTATTACTTTTGTTTTCATGTTCTACAAAGATTGGACACAAGAACAACACAAAGGTACAAAAATGTACCTGCGTTGCTTCAAACTTATGTGCATTGCATCACTGGTTAAAATGTTAATGACCAAGCACCAAAGTAAAGAGCCCAAAACAGCAGGTAAGCCAGGGTACCAGCACAGTCATGTTAAAAAAGCAAAACATTTGAAAAATTACTTCTTGCAGTAGTCTTGGTTTCCACACTGACTCTTATTTGTTTCAATATATATATTATCAGTCAGACCCTGTATCTGAATAACTTGTAAGGCAGACTGTTGCTATGGTGTATGCTATGCTGTTGCGAGTTTTGTAGGATTCACCTTAAAAATGTGACACTTAAAGCTGTCTGCTTGGTATGTGGGTTCCAAGGTAGAGGAATCTTTGTTTCTAAAGTCTTTAAATTTCTTTTATTCTGGGAAAAGAGAATCTGCCAAGGGTCTTTGTTTCCCTCATATCTCACAGCATTTTATTTGTTTTGAAACTTGTTTTCCACACAGGTTGGATTCAGTGATTTTAAGTGTAGCTTTTCCCTATGTTAATGAAAAAGAAGCATGTAGATGTTTTCAAAAATGTTTCGGCAAGAGTATGTATAATTGATTGAAGAAAATATAAATTAAAAGACTGGAGTGGCCTAGTCGAAGTTCTGACTCGTATCCTATTAAGATGACTTTAAAATTGCTCATGGGCAAAAACAAAACAAAACTAAATTACAGCAATTCTGCAAAGGTCAGTTAACAAAACTTCTTTCAGAACACTATAATAGACAAATCATCTTTGATCGCACCTGTTGCTGCTTAGGATGCAATCACATTTTCACACAGGGGCATGTAGGTTTGGATTATTTTCGTAGGTTTTAATTAAAAAAATTAAAGCACTGTAAGTTCAATATGGACAACAACAGACCCTGAATAAGTGAGAGAACTTTCTTTATGATGACTAGTGTTAAATGAAGGAGGGATCACATTAATACTAGATCTCTAATTTGTTGTGTTGAACTAATATTGATGTGAAGAAGTGTTTGCTCCTTTTCCCATTTACATTTCAATGTATTTTTTGTTGCATTTTTGTCATACTAAGCTGTTTCAAAACAACTACAAAAAATTGTCAAAGACAATACAAGATTTATTGCACAGCGAGTTTGATTATAATTCAACTTGGCAACATTTGTGTTCCTATATTCTTCTAACTACTCCCGGTTTTACAAATATGCTTTTCTCTCTGTAAGGTAAGGTTTTGTTTTGAACACAGTCTGATAATTACTTTTTCTAGTATGGAGATTAAATTTGTACATGTCGACTTGATTACAGTTTGGACATTCAGATTTAATTTGCACAACCAATGTCAGGCGTAATCATGGGATTCCCCAACTAAATGGCGATGGCTCCTTTGTGCCTGCCTATGACTCTGATCTTATTATAACCCACTGTTTTCACATCACACTGGTATGCCAAACACTTATTTAGTTATAACATAAAAGTAGCTTATAAGAATAAGACAAACTGGATTCTTAGATCTGGCTATTGGTTTTTTTATCTCCTAAAAGAAAATTTCTGTATTTATTTAGTATTATTAGACCAATTTTTTTGCCTTGGGCTTACGATGTTATTATGTGCAAAGTGATTATACAAACCCAACTGCAATGAGTTTTAAGAGGCAGAAGAATCAATTGTGGATACTCCTTAATTCAAACTACCGAAATAAATGCATGATAAATCTTAACAGAGATGGTAGGTTTCAGTTAAATTGCTCAGTTTTCTGACATAGACCTGGCCTTTAGATATTGTCCTCAAAATATTGTCCTTTCTCAGAGTTAAAATTAACAATAGGGTTAGGGCTGCTTCATGCAATTATTGAAAGGCAGGAACAACTCCAAATCATGACCTGGCATTGGCCATGTAGGATGTTCAAGGGGCAGTTTAAATACAGCATGTCAGACTTGTAAAGATATTAATGAAGATAAGGAGGGGAAAACAGATACCCCACATTAATATATTGTCAAAATTCAGCTGATGCCACTGAAAAATGACCTTACAGACAACTTTAGGTTTAAAGGAACTTGTTAAGATTGTATTTCAAAAAAACTACTTAGATTTTGTTGGCATTGAGTTGACTTCGGTGAAAGCTACGTTTCGCTCAAACGACTGCCGAGGAGTAAACAAAACAATCACTTAAGCAGAATATGAAAGGATTCAGATTATGATAAAGGCCTATAAAGGTGTGAGAGGCAGATGAGATCAGATGAGCTAAAAGCACAAAAATAAGCCCCTCTGTGCTAGGGAAGTAAGGCAATCTATAACGTACTAAGGATCTTAACAAACAGGTCAGAAAAGTGTTGAGAGAGTTGGTGATGAGGATGGTGGGGAATCAAGCAAAACAACCGCCCCTAATCTAATCACTCCTCTTTAACAGGCACTTCCCAGGATTGTAATCCATTACAACCTCCCCCATCTTTATTATGTCTCTACTTCTTTTTAGTTGTTTTGCTTCTCAGAGTCTATTTCTAATTTGAACCTGTTTATTGGTGTGCTGTGAAAAGTAAAGCTCCACATCAAATTCCAGTGGAGTTTACTTTGGAAATAGATCTGCCTGCTTTGGAAGCAGCAGAGATGAGATAAGAAGCTTCAAGAGTTGGTGGCAGAGTGATCCATCTCATCCAGGCAGCTCAGCATGTTGGAGCACAAGTTGCTTGAAACGTCTGCAAAAAGCCAACATCTGTCTTCCCCGGCAGGTCCACCAGCAGATCTTCTACTTAGCTTCCAGGAAATTCATAGTGTTTGGGTTTCTCTAGCTGCTTTTATCCCATCCTGTTACTTCTCTCTGCATGCCTTCTGCTTAATCTTCTCTGTTTCTTTCCTTTTAGACAACTTTAATTTTGTGCCACCATCTCTCCTCCTCTGCTGGTTTTCTGTTGGCTCGCTCGTGTTTTAACTCCAACTTGCATGTAATCATTAAAGACACTTTAGTTTGCTTTAGGAGGTTTATGAAGTGTTTAGAATAGGCGAGGGCATCTCCGTTTTAATTCGCTTTTGTTTATCTGTTGTTTGGTACCTTCAGCTTCAGCACAGGCTTAATGCCTCAGGTCAGACAGTGCCGTTTAATGTCTTAGAGTCTGAAATTTTGGAGACAGAAAGCACCCGAGGTGGTTTTCAGTCTGTAAACATGACGTATGTCTGGGTTCTGCAGTCTCTACTTTTCTGTGTGTGCGTAAGCCTCTCCCAATGTGTGGGTTGTGCAATTTAAATAGCTTTGCAGCGCACTTTGAGGCCACAGAGGGGTCAGGGATTTTGCTGACAGAAGGAGTTTACTTTGTTAAAAACAAATCTGGAAACGGTTATTTATTCTCATATACATCCAATTTCAGCGCTGCTGCTCTGGGCGTAATCTGAATAAATGGTGGAGATTCAAAAAAGTACATTAAGAGGATTTGGTTGCTTTTGACCCATTTAGGTGACAGAGGCCAAGAATGCTGCCTCCTGCAATACAAGGAAGAAGGTGTTTATATACCTTGGGTAGAACAACAAATGCTTATAATCTGCTACAGCTTCTCTGTTTAAACGTTCTACAACAATTTTTCACATTACAGCCTCAGTTTATTACCTCGACATTTCATGTTTTTGCCCTTTTTTTGCAGATGTTTCACTTTGGATGAAGTGCTTCTGTGAACATCAGTTTTCCAGTTTATTTCAAGTTGGATTTACTGAAGGTCAGGATATTTTAACCAATAGTATGCTTTGATCTAAACTATATAATTTATGATCAGATGGAATCCATGAGTCCAGGAGATCTGCTGTTGTGCTGGAGGCTCATTCCACACAGGTATGTCTAAGCACTGGCAATTTATCAGGATTGTTACCTGAAGTAAATGAGAAGGTTCCCCCTAAAAATCGTGTTTAAGTGTTTAACCAAATGTTAACGTCTACCCCTCCTATACATAGTCTGATGTATGGTCCTCACTAATAAGTTCTTTCTGTTTGTAAAGGTTTCCTTGTTTACCTGTTCCGCAGTTTAATGACGTTCATTGGAATGTTCTGTCTTCTTCACGCTCTACGCCATAACTTCCTGGTTCCTCTTCCATGTCAATTATCTAATATTCAAAATTTCCTGGATTACTACCTGAAATCACTTCTCCTCTGTTCCTCCACTGTGCACTCCCGGCCTCCCCCCTCAACGCTGCAGGATTATCTGCATAATTATTATTCACATTCATTTTAATAAAACTCTTAAAACTCTTTAGCCTCCTGAGAGTACATTTGCATATGGCTGAATTTATCTGATTGCTGTTCTTGACCCAGTTATAAAAAGCTCTGCATTATGGAGTTAATGTGTGATATTTGTCTTGTTTTTCAAATTCAGATATATAATTCCATCAAGGTTTTCTAAACTATGTCACTAAATATAATGCCTTTCTGATTTTTAGTATCCACTGGTCGCTTAGGTGGCCCAAGATATCTGGTCAGATGACACACTGTATTCCACTAGCCACTCACCAAAAGCATGTAAAGTTTTTCAAATGTCACTTTGCAGAAAAGAGAAGCATCCCGGGGGCAAACATTCCTGTTATAAATCAGAAACACAGATATTAGGAATATGTTGAAACTGAAACCATTTGATTTGGTTATGTGAGACTAAAACTAAGGTTTTTTTCTCAACTAACACAGGTTCTGCTGTGAAGATGGGTATGTGAAAACAACAGTTAATGGCTACTGTATGGTGAAAGATGTGTGATGCTGTGTGTTTTTCTCTCCCAGATGTTGTTGAAACCTTACTAGTAATCCTAAAAGTAGGTGTAGCTAGGGCAAAACCAAAATGAACCTGATTTGATGGCTTTTTCAGTCAGAAAATCTAAATCCCACAGACAATCTATGGTGTAAGGTTATGAAGGTTCTATTTTTTATTCTGCTTCAAAAGAAAAAAAAATATTTTCACACAAACATTATGTTATCTGCCATTTATTTTGAGTAATTTAGAAAAATTAATTTTTTTATAATTCTTTAGCAGCAACAACAACTGACATCTTAAGAGCTGCTTAGACTTCAGTCGCAAAATTAACCCACTGGAAGTGTGAGAGAAAACATCCTTAAGCGATTTTATCTGCCAGCCAAGTCTGATATCCTCAAAAGACAAGATGAGAAAAAAAATCTTCCATTTCTGGCAGAGAAGCCCATGGAGTCCACTTTGTATCACGAGATGCAAAACAGAGACTGCCTGGAGGCTGAGGTTTCATGAGGGGAGAAGGGCTGATACAACGAAACTGCTGGAAGCTGCAAATATTTATCATATCACTCACATAGGCAGATTTTTATCCCGGTTACGTCCCAATCACATCCCTTGTGTCTGCCAGCCTTATCTGTACACATCTCTGCGGTTTCTCCTTCCTTCCAGTCTTCCCTGTACCCTCTATTGGTTTTTATTCTTCTGATTGGGTAAGTTCCATCTCCTTCTCTACAAGACTGAGGAGATGAAACCCCCCTCCCCACACCCAACACTGCACCACTCGGTTTACCCAGACTGTAGGACACTTTTTTTCTGTCTCTTGCATACATCATCTACTAAGCTTACAGACATGTGAGGGTTAGAACAATTAAAGAGTCTAAAGCACCGCTTTTTAGTTCAACTCTTAAATCCGGTGCATGTGCAGAACTGGATGTTTTTGAGAGCTGTATATAGATTTCATCCATTCTTCAACCCAAGAACCAATACATTTTAAACTCCTTGACATAATAAATCATTTACAACCTAATGTGAAAATCCCAATTTTTCCAGTAGACGAAAAGGGCCTCGGTTTTCACAATTGCAAGTCAATCAGGAAACTATAAAAGGGGTCTTATGATGTTGTGACAGACTCACATGCAGGACAGCCAAAGCCAGGAAGGTACAATGAAGAGATGACAACAAAACGTACAAAACAAATGAATACATTGGGATTTGAAAGCAAAAAAACAAGAATGGATCAAAAAAAGAGGGAGAATAATGGAATACTCCACACAGGAGTAACAAAAACACAGAGGTTTAAATGCTAGGGAACTCAAATACTGAATTGTGAATACAAATTAAACACAGAAGAAATCCAAAACATCCCAGATTGGGCTGCATGGTTGATGATACTGGTTTGGGTTTACGGAGAAACTGACCAGTGACCATAATTCTGCTTAGTTTGCTCATAAATATATTAAATATATAAATATATCAAATATTTCTGTAATCTTAGATCATTTTAAACAAAAATTCAAATACTAACAAAAATCCTAACAAATCATCAAATAAAAAAACAATACAAAAGAGAAGCTCTAAGCCTTAAACAACTTAACACTAATAATTATATCTGCAATTTCTACCGGAACTACTTTTGGATGGAAGTGAATGATGTTTTTGCATAGTTTTTTTAGACTATGAAACACCAATTCATAATATACCAGTTAGATTTGAGGTTTAAGGGCATAATCACTGGTTATGGAAAAATATGTGCTTCACAAGATTTCAAAGCAAGATTACAGTTAAAGAAATTGCTTTAAATAAAACAAAAAACTTTATTCTTGTTGAAAAAAACCTCCAGACCTGCTCAGAATACCACTCTGGTTCAGTGTTCCGTTGGACACAGATGTGTGTTTTGTTGTTTTTTGCTTATTTTACGGTTTTGTTTTCTTGTGAGTTTAAATATAGACTCTATTTTTCTTTAGCTGGCCATTAATGGTGGGCTTTTATCTGTGTTTTGCTCTCAGACAGAGCGGCGCTCATGAATACGGCAGACAAGTTATTTTTCTTTACTCGTTTTTGTCTTCCAGGCATCCACCATCAATTACACATTGTTTTCTGAGTCTATGCGTAATTGTTGTAATTCATCATTATTGCTGGAGAATAACATAAAAAAACAGTTGGTGAGTGGTTGGGTTTCTCAATGGAAACTGACTGATACCTACAAAAAATCTTTTTAATTAATGATAAATAAAAGTTTTATTTTTTCTGCAGAAATAAGGGGTTAGATGATATAACAATATGTCAGCGTCTCTGGGGACTGTCTTTGGAATAATAAATACTTTTATTTTGAGAGATCCTAAGAGATGTATTACCTTTTCTATCATATACCTTCTACACATTCATGTAAAAAATAATCATTTATTTAGGAGAACTCCAATCAGACTTAATTAACCTATCTACCTATTTGCTGATTCCTTTTAAACACGTTTCTGTTTATTTAGGTTTGTAGATGCTTCCTTAAGGCCCTACTACAACATTTTTTTGCAGTTAGGCACAGTCTGTGACAAGATCCTTGCAACATCATGATTTTCCCTTTTACCACTCTTGTACAGCTGCTGATTGTTGATGGATAGTAATCGTTACTTAAATGTGAGCTATTTCCACACTAGAACCTATAAAGTAGAGGATCTGCCTTCCATTCTGCTTTTATGAACTCTAGGAACCACCAGTATACACTATACACTAGCATGAAGGCAGAAGGTGCTAAACCTTGTGACACCAATGCTGGAAATGACTCTTGAGTAAGCCATCTCATTACTGAACTGCATAATTTGTCTAATTTGTGCCCCATTGTCACCTCTCTCACTGTCTCCTCCATCTCCTTTTATAAGGAGTCGATTCCAGAAAATGTTGATGGATGCCTTGGTTCTTGTGCATCTGTTGTTGTCTTACTGGGTCTATTGTGGCCTCTAAAGGCAATGGGATACGTAAATCCAACAAAGAGATATAATAAAGCTAATACCACTAATAAAGATGTTTAATTGTTCATGGAGCAAGATCCAGACATTTACCTACATATGTTTAAGTTAAACTTTGATAATTCCGCTTCTGAATATATGCTGTTTTCGCATTAATGTGAAATAAATACCAACTCAAGTCAATATGATAAAACACTTTGCAAAAAAAAAAAAAAGAACTAAAACCCAAGCATCCACAAATCATGACAATAAAAATTATTAGTGCTTAAAATCAAGTTGTGGGTTTGCTGATTGCATCCCCCTAAAGTGTAAAGGGGTAGTGCATTTAAAATAATATCTTCCAGTTTTACATTTCTTAGCATTTAAATCACACTGGTAAGGCAAAAAAGAGTTGTTTATCGTCATAAAATACTTCATTAAAATCAGTTTTTACGTAGCCTTTTTATGAAATCAGGTCATTAACTTATATTAATCTTTATTGAGCATGACAGAACAAGAACCAGTCTTACAACAAATATTTCTTTATAGGGCAAAATATTTATTTTATTAAATAAGAATATGTCAATTACTCTTTATAACTAGTGAAAGCATTTTCCGTGCGTAATACTGTTCCTTGATTTATATTATTTATATTTTGATTGATATATAGTATGTTGTTTCTGTTCTCAGCTCACTGCTTTAAAAGATAATTTTTTTTGCTTTCATAGATCAATAATCCAGCAGAACAAGTTGTCGACAGTTCACTCTTGCAAGAATGTTCAGTCTCCCTCACTGATTTAACATAAAAAATAGCCATGTAATAACATGAAAACAATTGAGAGTAAAGGTTTATCTAGAAAAAAAAAGCTAGACAGTTTTCTTGCCCAATTTTATTTAAAAAATTCCACTTACCTAAATGTTTTGCAGGTTTTCTGTCAAGATCAGCCTTCAGTCAACAAATATGCACTAATAATTTTAAGGATGTAGCTAGTGTCTCACCACAAATACATCAGAATAATGCTCTTCATGTTATAATGCAGCTCATGACTACTCCGGTTTAAAAAAAGCAACATCCTCAGCGGAAGTAGTTGTGGGTTGATGCAAAGTAAAGTCAGAGGTATAACAGCTTTGAGAAAGCAACGTGGGCCTGGGGCTATGATCCCCCTAGAATATTACTCTGAAAAATTAAGTCAATAGGGAAAACACATTTTCTAGTGAAGTGTCTGAATTTCTAACTTTTAATACTTAATGTTTCCTTTGAAAAGTTTTACACAAATTGACATGAAGTCTCAAAATAAAGGCTTGAAACAAATCAAAATAAGCAAATACGCACTTAGGCTATTATATTTACCAGAACAAAATAAATGAAATAATGTCTGAAAACATATTGCAAACTAATTAAAACTAAACATCCAAAACTGAATTTAATGATTCAACCTGTTTCTGTTTATTAACAGTTGCTTCTTTCAGAGGTACGAGATGTACAACAAAGCAAATATATTTTTAAGGAATAATCCTGAGATGGTTTAAAAAGTAAATATTAATTAGAGCTGGTTAAGAAATATCCGGTATGAAACAAATCTTAAAAATTAAAAAAATATACATGTGGTAACACTTGATGTAGGTGTGAAAAATGAATAAAAGAGCCGCATGAGCTAATCAGGCAAGGTGTGGAACAACTGAAGCAAAAATTAGAGCTATTTTAAACCCAAGGCATTGTTAATACATTTATGAACCTTAATTTGAGGTTACTCCTCTAATTAGATGCTCTTCCTAAAGTTTTGAGTAATGGGGGTTTCTCATGTGGTTTGGGCTTAGGGATGTTTCCATAGGTCCCACCATCCAACCAGGTCAGACAATATTTCAGTGGGTCATTAAACTAGCTTTTCTGTGTTTATTTTCAACAAATTCACAATTATTCCATACATTGTGTTAATGATTAAGTCATGAGTTTCACTTGTAGGTTAATTTAGCAGTTGCTTTGGTCACCGCCAGTTGCTTTATTATCAGCACCGCCTAGCTAAATCAAAAGAGAATGTTTCATTGAGTGTTTCATGATCTGTGGCAATTTTGATATCTCTCATATTGGCAGCTGCCCAAAGTGGCATTGTGGAAGGGAGGAAAAAAGCATCACATAGGAAAAAATTTGACCTTATTCATCATTTGTGCCTAATCAAGTTTTCTAATGTTTTTGTACTGACAGTGGGGAGTGTCATGGTTTTAGTAGCTTGACTGACCCACGAAATGTAAGAAACTCAGGAGACCAGGTATCAGGTAAAGGGGATTTATTGTGTACAAATGTATTCACAGTGGTTATGTGAATTGTTCTCGAGCGAATCTTCAGGGCTGTAACGGAGGATTCTGTGACGTGGAAAACCGGGAGCTCTGGATCAAGACAACAGGTGAGTTGGAGATCCAGGTGAGTGGATATTGTGTGAGGAGGTGATCTTACTTGGATGGAAGATAGTCAACTACCAGGGAGGGATGATTGTATCTGGAAGAATGGATTGTGGCTGTGGTGTTGTCCAGAAGCCGTTAGTGGTTGAGAGGAGGCTGTATGGTGTTGGAGCGGAAAGACAGAGTGGGCACTGAGGTATGTTCTAGAGGTAAGTGTAGCAGATGCAGTCAAGTCATTTTTTTATTCTTGTCTGGTTCTTCTCTTGCAGGTATGAGAATGGTTATACATAGAGATTTGCGGAACAGGATGTAGTCCAAGAGTACCTTAAGCAGACACAAATTGGTTACTAGGGAAACAAGGGAAAAATGCAAACAACAGGGAAGCATTAGCAAGGCAGCGAGGAAAATAAATTGTTTTCGTCCAACATCCATTCAAAGACAATACCATGTCACATAACAACCACAAGAAAACATCCATTTCCTGAAAGGGAGTTTGCACCCTTAATTTTTTTTGGAAGATGATTTTTGTAGGACCGCACCATAAGGAGAACCAGAAACAGTTTCAGCATTTGGCATGGAACATACATAAAATCTGTTGCTTTCCAAATAGTTTATTTATTTTTTCTTTAATTAATGATACTACTAGCATTATACAAACATTTTTATCTTGTTGTTTGCATGGTAAAAAAAAGCTATTTTTGCAGTGATTAGTGAAGACGAAGTGTCTGTTATAGTTAAAGTTTGACCTCTTGCACTAATTTGCATTTTCATTGTTTTCTATCGTGCATTGTTACACAAATCACAACATTTTATTTTATATTTTTTACCGCAACTTTTGCATCTCAGGACAAAGGTTTACTTTAATGCTAGAGTTGTTCACTATTAAAGCTGATGTTAATGTGTTTATTTGTTCTGATATAGTGCAGGGACTGACAATGAAAGCAACCGTTACCCATTTGACTTAAATATGCAAAATACAGCTCCATGTGCTTATTCTTCAACGTGAAACATGTATTTTTATTTCTGCGTTGCAACGAATGACTCTGCTAATCCTCCGATTTTAAAGCAAGCCTTTTGCTGAAGCATGCTGGATCAAGGCTAAGCCATTGAGCATCAACACCCTGCTGAAAAATTAATGAACTAGCTCAGACATCTACATCATGTAAACACTGCAAATAAGATGTCTCCATCAGCCGACAGCAGGAACGCAGCAGGTTAACGATCTTGGTTTTATGGGTGCTACTGAACAAAGGCAGCAAATCTGAATTATGCAGCAATCTCAGCAAAACGCATGAACTAGTTCCAGCCACTGTTGCTCCTAACGTGAGAGCTGCTGAGAAAACAAAAACCTCCCTGTACACACATCCTGTGCAGCTGCACTGATTCTCTTTTTAAACACACACACACACACACACACACACACACACACACACACACACACACACACACACACACACACACACACACACACACACACACACCTATAGAGCAGTGTTCCTCTGGGGAAATATGGTCATGGAAAGTTTCTGTGTAAAAGTAATTTAAACTTTATATATAAAATTATCATATCGGCTAATGCAAAGTCAAATAATGCAAAATATAACTGATAAGGAAAGGCTTATAAAAGATTTTTAATTAAGAAAGGGTTTTAGGACTGACCGATAACTGGGGGTGAAAGGGACAGCATGTATTGCTTTAGTTTTAAAGCAGCCCTGTTTGTAGGACAGGAAAACAATGTGTTTCGAGATTTTAAAAAAGACCTTCAAGGGGCAGTAACACCTCACCCACCCACTTTCATTAGAAGTAGCAATAACAGAAAGTAAATTTAAAAACCTGAATGTTCATATATATATATATATATATATATATAAATATATATTTGTCTGGTTTTGATCTTTTAAATGTTTTATGAACTGAAGCATTTAGGTATGACGAAAAAGCAATGGGAAAGAAAACTGAATTTAACAGCTGCATCTAAGCTCAGCTTACTTTAGCAGACCTACGCATGAGAGTAAACCCTGACATGGATATGATGCAGGTGTTTAGCAGCAGAAGGGAACATGCCACTGCTAATCATATTAGGATTATATCTTCTCTTACAGTACACCGGTGTGCCATCATCGCAATCGCCATCATCGCCAGCGGTCTCAGGAGAACAGCGGTGCCGTCTGCTCTTGTTTTATACATAACTGGCAGGCTAATCTAATTACTCTGTGATGGAGAGCAGTCAATTTCACAGTCAGTCACCCACTTCTGCTGCCTAAAAATTGGGGCAGTCCAAGTTTGATATATGAGGCAATAACCTGTAATGTAATGGAGTAACCTTCAGACCAAGACCTCTGTCATTGAAATAATAATGAATTATAACAAGCATAATAGTGTCTGGGTTTGATGCAAAGAATGTATCTCTGGGTTGTATCCTCATTTGTTTCGCTTCTGCTCCCTAGGTTGTATTGTTCCTTTTGTAAGTAGTAGCATTAAAAGGTGATTTTAAGATCAACAGGAGCTTTTAAATTAGACAGATCTATTACCCCCTTCACTCCAAGTACCTAAGTATCATACTAATTTAATTGTTCAAAGATGAGTGATCATAAAAATCTGATGTTATTCTTTGCCGTCATAAAAGTGTCATCTGTAAAAATGTTTCTCATGGAAAAGTGGTTAAGGTATGGAGCTTAGCAATTTTACCTAAATATGTGCAGACTATGACACTTGCAGTGCAGAATATGTGACATTATGATAAAAAAGTATTGGGTTGCATTCATTGATTACTTTTGAGTTTGGCTCATGGAGAGAACATGGTAGGTCAAAGGTGCAACGAACAATTAGATCTGCAGAGAAGATCATCAGAACTGATCTTTAGCCCATCCAGTACAGGTCCTGAGTCAGGAAGAGAGCAGTTAATATCTCTGCAGACCCTACACATAGTAGACAAAAACCGTTTAGACCAGGGGTGCATGGGATACTCTAGTCCTAGAGGACCAGTGTCCTGCAAGATTTAAATTTATCCCTGGTCCAACGCACCTGAATCAGATGTCTGAAGCACTTCCTCAGTATAAGTCATGTTCTCTGGAGTCCTGCTAAGGACCTTATTATTTGACTGACAGGTGTTTTTGAAGCAGAGACACATCTAAAACCTGCAGGACACTGGCCTTCGAGGACCAGAATTGCACACCCGTGGTTTCGACCTTTACCTTCTGGTTGGGTCTCTGGAAAGACAGCCACTACACAGACATCGTCACTGACAGCCTCTTTCCAAAGACGTTCAGCGATTGTCCAGGTTAATGGACAATGAAATTAATGCAAATAAATTCAAATAATGCAAATAAATGCAAATAATTTCTAGGATATATTTTGTTTGATTTTTATTTAATAAATTATATGTCCTTTTATTTCAAATCCAAGTCATTCTTCCTTGCATTTGGATGGGATTTCACCCGTGCTGTACAGTGGTTTAGCAAGTGCTGCATTGATGCAAGAAGGCACTGGCTTCATATCCCAGCCTTGCACTTCTCTGTATGTTGTTTACATTTCCTTGCTGTGTGGGTTTTCTTTGGATACTTAAAAATTCTTACACAGTTTGAAAAATTAAATGTCAGGTTAAATGGCCTCTCTAAATATATGCTTTTGTGTGTATCTTTGTATTCCCCCATTAGTGAACTCGTGATCCGTCACACTGACTGTTGGAGAACTTCCAGGACATTCAAGGCATTCACAGCAGTCCCAAGGTAGAAAAAGACAATTATTAATAATTATAAGTAATGATAAAAAAGTGAATAAATCAAATGTTGCATCTTTATATATTTTCATGAAGCAAGTTTTAAGGTGTCTTTTCTAAGGCAAAAAGAAATTGATTAGCACTTTCCTCCTTACAAGCATCATTCTAGTCTTGCCGCCATTCACCTTCAAGTTGGTTAAGTGAACAAACGAACAGCAGGAATCATGCTGAGAGACGTGGAAAACAGGGAAACACTCAGAGCACTGTCATTCAGGTTGCAGTTATCACCAGCACAGTCAATTTCTAAAAGTAGCTTTAGAAACAAATTCTAAATTCATATGCAAATATTACAATGATGGAACTAATAGCATAATATTACTAAAACATTAATTTCTCCTCTTGGTTAGAGAAAATCTTGCACCTGCTAGTCTGTGTCGACTTTCACCAAAAACTGCTTTAAAATTATTTTTTTTCCTATTGCTTTTGAGTGTAGAGTGAAGTATTTTTGCAAGATCATATCCATAAAATTATTTGCCATTTTTTTGTGCTTGTAAAGATATCAGTAATATAAAGTCTTCTCTATAATCTCTTTACAAAATCTCTCTATTAATCTATTTTCTTTAATGAACTTGAAAAGTGTGAGTTGGTAACTTTTAATGATTATTATTAACTTCCCAGTAAAAGGTTTAAACTCACTTTTTTTTCACCTGAAAGATTTGACTTAATAAAGTAATCTCCGTACTAAAAACCAGAGACCTCATTGCATGGTTCAGCAGACACCTATTTAATGCTCTCCCAGTTCTCTCCTGGGGGTTTTAAAGTCTGCTGTAATTCTTGCAATGCACTCAGTAAATAGTTATTATTGGATTCATTTTCGGGACAGGAGCTGTTAAATTAGCAATCAAAATAATTAATGAATCCTTATGGCATGTAGGAAGACAAGAATATACAATCATTAGTGTTATCAGTTACTGCTGTTGAATTCTTAATAGATGATAAATCAATCTGATTCTGTTAAAATGATCTGTTAAAATCTTTCTGGAAATCCTTAGGACAACATACAAACCATTTTAAAGCATAAAAAAAAATGTGCTGTTTGTTTTCTTTTATTTAAGGTAAAATGCATTTTAGTTATATAGCACCATATTAACATTTCCGTTTAGATATTATCCGCTACCAAGTATACTTAGGCAGTAGCAACAACTTTAGTATTTGTAATGTTTTAGAGGAACAACAAGTATAACACATGGGCACTAAACTTGAACAGTTGGAAATTCACACAACATAAACTTACAAAATGGTTAAATTGTTGTGAAAACTGGAGGAATTTAATCAATTAAAAAAACAGAACTTCTGGGGAACAGAAATTATTGGGAGATTCTAATTATATCTATTTTACCTTTTTTATTTTATATTACAGCTGTATATTACAACACAAAGTCTTAAGTACAAACCATCCAAACACGAAGAAAAGGTAAACAAAATTCACAGACTACAGCAATAAGTGTGAATAAAACAAAAGCTTTAAGTCATAAATAAAAGCCAAAAGAAGTAGAATTAAGTATACTAACTTGCTGCTTTATTTGTTCCCCTCTTATAGGTAAAATAAGATGGAAAAACCAAAAAATTTATCCTGAAAAATAGCAATAAATAAGTGACAAAATGAACAGAAACATTTAACCTCTAATTGTAGGTTATGTGGAAATGCCAGGAGTCTTTTTGTGGGAAAAATAAAGTCTGTATTTGCATGTGAAAAGAATAATTCATGTTTGTAATATTACAGTGACTTGTCCTTTCTTTTTTGGCTTTCAGGGTGGAAGGTTTTCATCTGGCTTCGGTTATGTCCTTATTACCTTTAATGCCTCTGCACAAGGTCACAGCTTTATTCAATAGATGCACAGAGAGCAGCAGCACTGTGTGCTCCTTGACGCCCTAAAGCAAGGAGAAACATGTGAAAACCTGGTACAGGAGCTAACCGACAGGTTTGTGAATGTGTGAGGTCCAGCTGTGGAGTTCAGGAGATATATTGAGTTAGAATAGGATTTTTCCGCTTTTAACATTAAAATAAATAATTATTGTAATATGTTGTATGTTCTGCAATGGACTGGCCACCTGTCCAGGTTGTACCCTGCCTCTCGCCCATGAGCTGGAGATAGGCAGCAGCAGACCCCTGTGACCCCACAAGGATAAAGGGGTTGGATAATGGATGGATGGATGGATGGATGATGTATGTTCTCATTGATTCCTTGAAATTCCACATATGTCTTTGGATGCAACGGATATGCAGACACTGTGTTAGTTCGGCGTTCTCTCATATTTACAAAGAGCATTTATATATGTGTCCTCATGCACAATGTCACCGTCATTGTTTGTTCTGACTTTCAACAAACCTTGTTACCCAAAGAGCAAATGTAAAATCATGCGGCTAAAACAAATCTTTGAGCAAGAATATTTTCTCGTCCAGGGATTTGCACATCAGTTGAATATAGATTAAATGAAGTTATGAATTATGTACTTTTTATTTTCATTTAAACCAAAGTGAAAATATCTAAATACAGGCAGAAAGGCAATGCATCACAATATAATCTAAATAAGATGTAGTGCTGTGTTGCTGTATGATGTTTAATTATTTAAACAGAAGTGATTTATACTTTGTGCACAACCCTTGAAGCAACGTTGGAGGTACAGCAGGTTCTTCCTGGAAGAGGATGTCTCAACAAGTTTAAATGAATAATCCCTTAATATTTGTATTCATACTTTTCCATATTATGTCACGTAACAACCACAAACAGGATTATATTTAATTGGAGTTTAATGTGAAAGATCAAAACAAAGTGATGATTTATTCGTTATTTGTGAAAAATGCTTTCAATCATGTATAATATTCTTTCCATATCATAGTTGTATACCACTTTGTGACTGTGTTATGTTTAACAGAAGAATATAAATGTCAACAATGTAATATATATTTTCTCACAATGGCTATTGAATGGGGAAATAATATGAAATATACTGTATTATTACTTATTGCCCATAAAGGCAATATTATTAATTGGTTTATAATTGGTTTCTTCCTGCAGATAACTGATGTACTAATCATTCTTATTTTATTCTAAACATCTTCAAGTATAATTGGTGTGAGTCTGTTAGTAAGCCTATTTAATTTGACGATTGGGTTAAAAGAGGGGAGATGATAACTCTTTTTTAATCGTACTTTAATAGAATTTTGGCTCGCTAGCATTTACATTTTTGATGTTTTAACTTTTAAACCGTATGTCTTTTAAGTACAATCTCTCAAGAGTCCTAAAATGCTCTACAGGCTCCTCTCAAGGATGCATTATATCATCACTGTTCTTTGTGCACCTTAATGATGACCATCAGAGCACATCTGAATCAATGTAAATTATTAAATATGCTGATGACACTGTCATTGACAGTGTATTGTAAGATCTCCAGGGGACAATGTTCCAGCTTTGAACATTTTTATTTAATAGTGCTAATTTTTACCTTCTTCAGCTTCTAATTAAGGTCCCCAAAACCTTAATTAAACCCTGGTTTCCTCATGAGGTAAACTTAGATTATTCTATGCAGTGTTTTCAAGTTCAATGGTATTAAATATAATGTTGGACTTTCCTATAGTTGATTGCAACAACCATGAACATGTTGTTACCTTAAACTCCTTCCGATACACCAAGTACTTGAATTCAATCACTAATTCAAAATTGAATAATTTGACTAAATTTTAAATAATTCAACTAGAGTTTCTTAGTTTCAGTATGAACCAAATGTTTTCCTATCTGGATCCGCGGTGTTATCTGTTTAAAGTTAGCATGTTTTCATTCATTTTCTGAATCCAGCAGCTGGATAATGGAACCTGCCAGGCTACAAACATTTGTGAAATTATTTTAAAGAATTCCCAAATGTCTCCTTACTTCAGTTCGAACCCAATGTAACGAGCAATTACATTACATAGTAATCTTAACTTTTGTGATTATACGTCAATTTACAGCACGTTGAATGAAACTTCTGTCCTGGCCCAGGGGGGTCCGTATTGCTATAACCAACACTTAGCAACTTTGAGGAGGAACAAATATGCTGACTGCTTTACTATTATAGTATTTCGTTTATGACATTCTTTCGCCACAATTAGATTAATTATTCAGCTATTCATCCTTCACACAGCAACTGGAAACAGAAATGTACTTCAATCCAACTGCTGGCTACCGGGAAATCAGGATTTTACGACTCTATGTGCCGGTCCTCATGGGAAATGCAGTCTAAATAAGGAAAACACTACCACTTTTGTCCACACTGCTGCCAAAATCGACTAAAACTGACACTACTTTAGTGTTGCTTCAAATCTTGACTGGATAAAATATTTTGCCACCTGACACACAGGAAATTCGTTTTTGTCTTGTGTAAAGGATGTATAATAACATCCCACCATGCTAATTGCTTTTGGCCCATACATGTCATGTACGGATCAATGACTCCAGCAGAGGAGGAATTGCGTGAAGAATCAAATATTTATTAATCAGGTGAATAATAAATTGAATACAAACAGAGACAAAGGTAAAGTGGAACGGAACCGTGGACTATGCAGGACAAGAACTCGAATGTAAACAAACGGAATAACTGAAGAGGAACGCAGGAACTAATAAACACAAAAAGAACAACAGAATACAAATAAACAAACCAGTGGAAGAGCACAAGATGGGAAAAATAAACAAAACAAACAACAACAAAGATCGATCTATCTATCTATCTATCTATCTATCTATTTATCTATCTATCACAGATTTTATTTGGGTCCAGCTTCAGCCCTAGTATGATTATCCAACAGCTCCTTAAATCCCCAGCAGGTGACTGAGGTGGTCCCAGCCAGGTGTGTGGTCTGCAGCAGATATCATCAATCCAAGGAGAAATCTGGCAAAAGTACATATAGGAATCCTGACAACTACAAGCCTAGACATAGAATAGAAAAGTTGTAAACAATTATCTTTTTTGCTTTCTTTTTGAAATTCTATCAATTTCTTTTACCTAATGGGATACTTAAATAAATTAAAATTTGAGCAAGACAAAAATGTGGTATTTTGCAATTTCTTAAGTATATTCTAACAAATCAAGTTAATATTTGACCTTTTTATTTAATAGTTTTATACTGCTAAAACGTTTGAGCTTTTGTAAAAACCTTTTCCTAACAATTTTAAAAGGTTTGACAAGATTTTCCTTTGCATTTGTGGCATGTGGAAAAATGGAGGCTATATAACACAAAAAACCCCTGTCTCCCCTACTGCTTGTCAACTGAGGGCAGTCCACTCAACCATCAGCTCTGGTAGTGAAGCAGGTCGGGGTAACCAGTTTGCGGCTAATGTTCTAGCCTGAAAAGTGGAAACCTTTGAGGTTGAGAAAAGTTGTTTACCTAAAAAAAGTTAGTGTGTCCTTGACATTAAATGTTTGCTCTTCAGTTTGTGTGTGTGTTTTGACCTGCTCATGTGTGCGATGGATGATGCATGTGAACAGGCTGTTTGCACTGCCTCACAGACTGCCAGGCTTGTCAGAACGAATGAGGGATCTGTCTGTAAGAAGCCCCACAGTTGGCCTCCGTTGTGCTCTTTGCTGCCCTGATCCACCTTCATCTCCGCTGCTCTTCTGTCAGCGAGGAAGAAAGGAGCACGGGCCAGTGGGAGAAGGAGCTGCACTCCAGACATGGAATACCTTTAGGAGGTGGGTATTTTACTGTAAATTATCATCTGGGTGTGTCGCTTTATAAGCTCACCCTTGGTAATTGACACCTTTATGTGACAATGAAACCAAAACATTCCAGTCTATTTTTTATTTTTATTTTTAGAGTTATCCTAAGATTTCAAGTTATTTTTGATAAATACAACAGAATTCAACACAATAATAATAGAAGTAATAATCTGAGTAAATGCTGGTAGAAATGTCCTGTAACTAGTAGTGGAACCACTGTGAGTGATGTAGGAGGCACAGAATAAAAATACAATTATTGCAATTATTATGAATCAAGAATCAGTTTATTTATATAGCGCCAATTTACAACAGATGTTGTCTCAAGGCACTTTACAAGAAAATAAATTAAAACTATAGGTACATCATTACAAATCAGTTTCAAAAAGTTTCCAGTCTAAGGAACCCCAGCATATGCTTCGAGTCATTCACTTGCAGCATTCATTCCTGTGGAATCAGCAGACCGAAACAATGGCTTGAGTTTTCGTTGACTTTACAGCAATCTCTCATACTGAATATGCATGTAGCAACAGGGGAGAGGAAAAACTCCCCTTTAACAGGAAGAAACCTCCAGCAGAACCAGGCTCAGTACAAGCAGCTGTCTGCCACAACCGAATGGGGGTTTGAAGAGACAGAAAACTAAAATAGATGCACAGGGTACTGAAAAAAAAAAGAGTTATACAATTATTAGATGACCAAAAAAATCACATAGTTGTAAAAGGACAAGCAGACCTAATTTTAAGATTAATAAAATGGCCAACATTTAAAAATAAATTAGTCCAAACACTATAGGCAATGCATATCAAAAATTCTTTGGCGTTTAATGGTTAATTTTAAAACAATATTTTATCAAACCAGGGATGATTCTACATATTTTCCATCACCTTTTATTCCTACTGCACTAAGGCGGGTGTCTCCTAAGCCATTCCTCAAGAGCTACTGTTCTGCAGATTTTAGATATGTTCCTGCTCTAACACACCTGGATCAAGTGAATGGCTGTTTAACAGGTTTTTTCCAAACCTGATGCCACACAAAATGTTACTAAAGTCAGCTGGATTGGAGCATTGACACATCGAAAGGACCAGGGCAGTAGCTGCTGAGGACTGGCTTTGGAGATGCCTGTTCTCAAGATAAAACTGGATTGGATGAAAATGTAATGATCTGCTTTCTACAAAAAAACAAACAAGCAAAAAAACAAATGTGTTTTATCACACATTGAAAATAAAATAAACTAAACCATTTGTCTCCAGATATATCAATGAAGCATTATATTCCCTCAGATGTGGGGAGATCAAAAAACACCTTTGAGGGGAGTAACAGCTGTCAGATCTTTAGACAGCCAAGCAGCAGACGCTAAAAATGACAAAGATCCTATTGTGTGCTTCTGTGAAATGTGACAATGTGCTTAAGAAGCAGCAGTATGAGTGCTTTCTCTCAACAAAACAGTAATTTCAGCACCTTTACCTTTTATTTTCACTCTTTAGCTGTTCCTCCAAGGCACTTCTCCCACAGAGGAATGTTGACATATACGTGCCGTTCCTTAGACCTGCCGGTGTTGATGTCGTTCTGTATGTTTAAGGTCAACAGACAGAGCTGTGATGGTCCACAGCGTCAATGGTGCATCAAAGTGAGACGCAGCGAGTCCCACATATGCAGGGTAGGGAGAGCTGTTGACTTCGAAGCATAGAAGGTGAGAGAAACTATGATGAATGCACACTCGCATACACACCCAAACATGCTGTGCTCAACACAAACTCTGAGCTGAGCAAGCGAACCTTTCCAGCTTGACAACCGTAATTTTCAGAGGAGGAATTGCTGGAGGTAAAATAGTTCTTATTGAATTAGTTAATTCTCTGTGGGTGGAATTAAAAAGCCTGGTGGAGATTTCTTATGGACATTGTTGTTGTAATAGAAACACCATGGACTTTAACTGCAAACCACAAATTGTGTTGCATTTATTTCTGTGCCTCTAGGCTTAATGTAAGATGACATTAAACTAAAATACAGAAAATCAAAGGTTTGCTTAGTGAAAGTGTCCTCGGTGAAGGACATGAAATGACTGAAGGCCAGACAGACGACGACTTTCTGCTTTCACAAAAGGCCAACCTTTTTCTGCTTTACTGAACATCATAGTAAACCACCCAAAGCTTTTCCAAAGTAGGCCGTTCTTTCTTATTTCTTTTGAACCTTCATTTCCTGTTGGTATGAGACCTTATACTTAAAAGAAGTTTTAAAAGTTAATTCACATAAATGTATTCCATTTTTTCAGTGAAGCTTCTGGTAGGTAGAGACAGATGGGAAATAATAGAGCAGCTGACAAAAGGAACTTTTATAAGGACAAAGTCCAACAAGCCTATAGAGGACACTCACTACAGCCACCTCTATCCAGGATCTTAAGGTAAGATAACATAAATTACGAACAAAGCTAAGCAGTGTTATACTAATAGACAGTAAACCTAAGGGCTTTCTGCACCTGATGTGTCTTAACTGCAGAGACCCAATAATGGAGAAATGAAGCCACATGCTGCTCGCCATCGCTCTTCCTTCATCATGTTGGACAGTAACAGGACAGGGAGAGGACAGATGACAGTGTGGCACAGGAGATGCATGAAAAAATAAATTACAAAACAATACAAAGAATTAAAAAATAGATTAGAAATCCGTTTTAATTCAAAAAGCTTATTTAATTTTTTTCACATTACTGCGATCCCTGAAAAAACTTTTAAAATCCTTTTTAGATATAATGATAATATCTTTAGTATGTAAAAGCGCAAAGAAAACCAGTTCTTTTTGAGTGATTTTACATTTTTATCTTTTATTTTTAGGCATGGTTTCAACGCAATGATTGCCAACTGTTAATTGTTGTAAGAGGAAAAACAAACAACTAAAAAAGGAAGAAGCTTTGGAATCCTTTTACTGATGTATAAAAATATACAGAAGTATCTTTTTAAGGCCACCATCACTTGCTTCAGTATATAAAATAAGATTATAGAAAGGAAAGCAGGAGAGATGTCACCATCCTGGGTTGTTTATAATTTTGGTATTGTTTTCTGTCTCTAGTTCCTTGGTATTTTATTAGTTTAAAGGTTGTTTCTGTTTAACTTTTGTTTTCCCTGTTTAGCTGTTCAATTTGATCACATTTGTGAGTTTAGTTTCTCTCTTTTTTGTTTTATTATCCACCAGCTCAGTTGTGGTGCAGTACAACTGTTTCCATCTCTGTCCAAAGCATAAAAACAGACATAAGTAACTACCACATTTCAATCTGTCCTGCTTCAAGGATTATATGTAACTTCTACAAAAGTTTGGATTATCAGGACTTTCCTCATATGTTTTGATGTATGTCACACACCACTATTAACAGCACAACCGCTAATGTATTTTATAGAACGGTTAGTAAAATTATGGTTAGGCTACAAAAGTTAAGTACTTGTTTAGAATGTGTAGTTAATTATTTAGAAGCAAGTATTTATGTTAACTTAAGTCATGACTGTCACTAAAAGTGAAATTCATAAAACCATTACGTATGAACAAGATGATCATTTTTTCATTAGTTTAATTCACAGTGAAAATGTTTGTTCAATTTAAAAAAAAACTCTGATCTTGGTTTTGCTTCCTGAAAATGCTGAAGAAACCACTACACAATATTTGGACAACTATTTAAACTCTAGAGCAACAGTGTGTTAGGTTAATGAGTACTAGAAACTGAATGATACTTCAAATGCATAAACGTTTTGTATTTTTAATATTCCCATAGTATTTGCAGAGGTAAAGGTATAGGAGAGGATCTTTTCAATAGAAAATGTTCAATGGAAAATCCCATTGAAAATGACAGCTAATCAAAAACGACCGGTGCTTCAATGCAGATCATTCTACAAAGCCCATTTATGTATGTCCAAAAAGCTTTGAAATCTGTTGGACGGAGAGAAAAACAACTATGATGTGAACAAAAAAAAAACAACACGTTGTTTTCCTTTTGTTTGACCTTAACCTGCCTTATTAAAATGCTGGAGTGGGGTCTTAAACGGAAAATAAAATTTGTCTGCAATATGTAAATGAGGCAATGTCAAAAAGAAATTCGTGATAAAGTAAGAGGGAAATAACTATAGACTAAGGGAGAGAGGTGGTTATTACTCTTTGATCTCCCCATAGAACAACAGCTAAATAATCATTAACTTGTTTTTACCTCAAAGAAAAAAATAAATAAATTCTTTAGAAAGTCCACATAGCTTTTACAAATCCCCCATGATATATTCAGAAGAGCATCAAATTCACATTTAATTTATCGGCATCCCAAAACAATCATGCCGTTCTTCCTGTCAAAAGAAACTCACAGACAAACTGTGTAGACATTTGTCTTCATGTTTATACTCCAGCTGTTGTGACAAGCCTTGCATGTAATTTCCGCCTCACTATGTTCCCGTGTTTCGTTGTCAAACGCAATTAGCCACGACCTACTTTTATGAGAGGGAGAAAAACTGTTCTTTAATTGCCTCACATCCAGGCGAGCAACGACTGGGGAATGTTTCCAAAAATACTGTGGAAAATATCAGGAAAAATGGTAATGATGTTTAGGAACACTTATGAGAATGGCAATGAACCGTTTATATTTCCATCTAAGTCAAAAGATTAGAAGATACCACAGTTTTGGCAGATTATGGTTAATCACTGAAAGAATTATGTAAGAAGCATGACAAGGAATCCTTTCTATCCTTTCTAGAAAGGACCATGTGGATTTCTTGACCCATTCTGCATCTGCTTCCATTTGATCTATAAGTAATAGAATGAGTTTAAATTCTGGAGTGAAACAATGCTCACAGGGAGCAAATTGTCTTTAGAAAAGTGTTTCCTTCCACGTAGAACCTGCTAAACAAAAAGATAAAATCACACAATTGTCAGGAAGAAAAATTCAGCATTCAGCAAGCTAATCGACAATATCATCTAAAATGGTCCTCCAAGAGCAACTCTTTCCAAGAATCTATATTGTACAGCAAGAAAGTCCAAGTCCACGATCAGACCATTACTTCGTTTTTTAACCTGTGGTCAGAAAAGCTCAAAAGTTTCAAATCTTACATAGAACCCGCATTTATTTCTATAAAAAAACAGAAGCCAAGAAACTAACTAATTGTAAGCAAAACCAAATATTGAATCCTTCCTGTGCCATTAGCTGCCTCACAATGCAATGCAAAACACATTACGAACTATATGCAAAATTATACATGATTTGATAAATAAATTACACAAAATTTTTATTTAGGTTTGGTTTTCCTTTTATCTATCTATTCTGCTCATAAATTGGGAACACCATGACTGGGAGAGTACATTTTAAGCTTCATTAGATGCCTCCAACTGACTGCTGTAAGAAGCAAGTTTAAGGAACTTTAACGTAAGCACCTCTAAAATGGTCTTTCTTAATAGGTATTTAATATCTACAGTAGGAGGGACAGCCTGCACTTAAAAGAGCTGCAAAACTATGGAAGAACTTGAAAGAGTTTATATGCGAGAATAAGAATATGCGGAAAAGAGAGAAAGGCAATATTAGACCTTTTACGCTTGAGGGTGGATTAAATCCAAATTAATCAATAAGAAGTAAATACTGTCCTGTCTGGTCTTAACCTCGCCTCTTTAACACACACTCACACACAGATTAATGCCCACAGGAGGGCCAGATAACCCTGGGGTTCAGATTGATTCATAAAATGAGTGTCAAGTTCAAACTGAGGACAAGGACTTGCAACCAGAAAATCTTATTGACTTACCAACAAAGTTAAAACAACACTTGAACTGCAGCTATTTGGTAAACTCAGGATGCAGCTTAGTGCTTCTGCCCAGAGCTATAGTTGGTTCATTATACTTCAGAGTTAAATACACTTGAACCTCTAAACAGAAACAAGACAGATAATGTGGAAAATAATGTTGCCTTTTTGTTTTTTTGTTTTACAATTATTTGCAGACCTTACTTTTAATTACACATCCTGCTTTGTGTGGTTTGATCCTAAGCTTTGTTTCCATGTTCGTACTCCATTATTTTCAGCATCTGTTCCATTAAACATGTCTGTCTGTTTAACAAATCAAATAGCACCAACAAAGAGACAAATACGTTTAGCATTTCCAAACACGTTGCACTTTATTTGCTTCTGTGCACTGATGCTGTGTTGTTTCATGGAAGCTTAGAATGGAAGCCCTATTGCTCCATGTTAAGTGTATCTTTATATTCATAAACTGCTAATCTATCAGGGTTTTCAAAAATGACCAGCTACAATGTTACAGTTGTAAGTGTTTGTGATGATGAAAAGGCAATAGTAGCTAAAACTGTCAGGAAATGGGGTTTTGGCTGGGTTCTGTTGTCATTGCACCAGAGTGTTTCTACAGCTGAAGCCTGCTGGGTGTTTCCGCACAGAAGTCTAATCATCTAATCAGCCTTCAGCATAAGAGCAGTATGTTGCCAGTCTTTCAGCGTCTGAGTGTTAGCTACGAATGATAACAAATTTTCTTCAGAGCTAACTATTAATGTGGGTCTCATTGTTTCCTTGATTTAATCTCTGTGCATGTCCCTAGTAATTTGTCTGTGTGCTCAACCCAGGTCGAACCATTTTCGAGTACTCCCAAGCTCCAGAACCTTTCAAGATGTAGGCCTTACTGTGAATCATCTAGAACCCGGATCCACCACAAATGGTAATCGCTCTTTCAAGAAGCCAAAAAATATGTCAAAAATGGCTGTTTACAATCAATGTATGCTTAATACCTTTCTGGACTTTAAAGCAGATCGGCTGCAGCAGCAGAAGACCCCACCAGCTGTCACTCCTGTCAGCTGAAACAGGAAATTAAGGCTATAGTTCACACAGGCTCATCAAAACTAGAGAAACAGACATGAAAAATGTTGCCTCTTTTGATGTTTCCTAATTTCAGTCACATCATCTATATACTAAGGGCATAGTTGGGCAAAAACTACTTTAATCCTTTCTGCTTTGTGTCAGTGACTAAAAAGGGTTGGTATTGTGGTATGGGGGATATTTTTTTCTTTGCACACTTTCGTCTCTGATGTACAAACTGAAAAAATCTGCATTAAGTTTTTTCTTTTAACCTTGGTAAAGATATTAGGACAGTTCTCAAAAGGGAAGGTGAATCATGACTAGCAAGGTCAGTGTAGACTGATCAGTAAAACAAGTGCTTTAAAAAGGCTAGGTTCATATTGTAATTAATGAGACAAAAGATCATCTTCTTATTGCCACCTTTACTCTTGAGCTCAACAGCAAGGTAATTAAGCTCATCCAACTGAAGAATGGACCCATTACCAACCCAGAGGGAGCCGTCAACGTTTTTCTGGATCAAACCCATTAATTCAGGGCATGAGGAGATGACACCTGTTTTTGCTATGTCACAATGAGCTACAAAGGCATCCAGGTCATGCTGAAGGACGTAGCTTGAACAAGCTCATAAAATCCCATACAATCATTAGAAAGAAACAGCCTTAAGACTTGTTCAGGTCCACAAAACCGATGTGGACTGCTGAGTTGCTTCTGCAACTCTTTGAGGGTGTAAACCTTGTGGGTTGCTCCACACTTGAGAAATAAAACTGTGAGATTACTGGAAAACACCTCAAAATTAACACAACGTGGAAAATGTAATGTTTTATCTATATATGTTTCCCTCTCCCCATAGTACCACACCCACAGAGACTATTCCAGACCCAAGTCTTCTGTGAATTTACCTAAAATCAAGCTAGATTTCAAATCAACCAAAGCCATTTAGAAGGTGTTAAATTAAATCTCCCTTTCCTCTGACATTCCATCTTACAATAAAGTTAATTAAGTGTCAGAGTTGGTAACTGAAAGCAAAAAGGGAGCAAATGTCTTTCAGATAATACAATAAACTACAGGGGAACGGCAGCCTTTTCTGATTGATTATTGTCACTTTTACTACGGTCTGCCATGGCTAAATTAGGAGATAGCATTCCCTCCCAAAAAAAGACAAAATAATGAACATGAAAGTTAGATTTTGAAAACTGCACCTGACTCCTGCCATTTCGAGTAAAAGGAAGGAATTGTGTTAAGAGCTTGAAATGAATTAAAATGGTTACTCAAAGTGATATAAGAGCCCTTGACAGTGTGTAATTGCAATCAGTTAAATTGCCTAATTCAAGCAGAGAGCCATGGGGAGCTGCAATTTGCAAAGAGGCAAGGGGGTGAAAGGTGGTGGGGATTTATTTATTTTATCCTAAACAACTCTAACTATGTTTACATCAGCCTGGGCAATTAATTAAATATTGATATGATGTTTTTCTTTGTCATTTTAGTTTACAAATCAATGAATAAAACTGATCAACATAATTCTAAAATGTCTGTTAAATTTTTTTTTACTTTGCAAAAGAACATCCTGCGACAAAGCTGATGAATGGCTGGAAAGATGGATAGAGATTAAATAATGATGGGATGGATGGATGAATTGGTGGCAGGATATATGGATATCTGGATGGGCAGATGGATGGATGCATGGATGAGTTGAGGGAGGAGTAAAAACTCTTCTTATTAACAGTGTAATATGACATCTAAGAGGATTTCATTTGATCTTGGTTTTCAATTAAGCTTGTTAGTAAATGTCCTTCCTATTTAAAGTAACTCACATTGGCTTTGAGGAATATGAAGGGACATGACAGAATAGAGGCTATTCTGATAATGGAAATCTTTAAAGTCGTGGTGCACCAGAAAAAGAAACAGAAAATGTACTTATTTTTGTTTTTAATATTACCTTATTTGTGCTTTTAAATGGGGAATTTTCAATGTGCTTTTTAATCTTTACTTCAATACTTTACTTTACTTTGAAAGCACATTTCACATACAAGACAATACAAATTTCCCTTGTCTTACCTAAACAGGTGACATTAATTAAAAGAGGTATATTAAAAACACTGTAATGTCAAGAGCTTTAAAAAAATCCTAGGAAATTAAGTAAAAGAAGGAAGTAACACATTGCAGAGAGTTTTATTTCACCAACTTTTCAGGTGAAAAACAGAGGTCTCTGATTGAAATAATACATTTGGAGTGTTGGTAATGCCACCTTAAGTGCTGCTGGAGTTGAGTGAATTAATAGCCTCCCTGACTCGATCTCAGCCAATTACATTATCCCCTGATTTATGAAAACAACAGACGTAGAGACCACTTTAACTTTGAGCCCAGGAGCTGTTCAGTAAATCTGGATGTTTGAAAATCCAGAAAGTGAAACTAAGAATAATTGGTAAATCTTACTTCTTTTTAATTTAATTTAATCTTTTTAATTAAATCTAGTCGTACTAATTCATCATATTGTGAAAATACATAATAATAGATGAGGTTTTCCTTCTTCAGTATTTCACATACTGACAGATTATTAAACGACATGTTATCTTGTAAGATTTGAACAAAATCTATTATTCATGCAGTCTAACCATCAGACCTTACAGATGCCATTGCCATTGAATGACTATCATTGAAAATATTACTAGTACATAGTTTTTAAGTTTAGCTTTCTCTGTATTCTGAAAGACACCATCAATGTAATTATAACTGCTAACAACCCCATTTTAATGCAATTATAACTGCTAACAACCCCTTTTTAATTGTCGCTATTTTTTCTTTCCTATGAAAAGTATACCTGATCCTGAGCTTTTTTGCTCAGTTAAGTTTCCTTGGATTGAATCACTGAAGGAGCAAATGTTGGCATTACCATTGTATATCTTTGTGTTTTCCAGTTTTAATAAAAAATGCTCTTTTTTTTAAATAAAAAAACTTTTTTACAGTGTTTCTTTCCTACATAGAGCCATGGCATTGCTTCCATTAACTTTGTGTTTTATGTTTAGAAATGACTCCAGTATTTAACTGAATTGAGATGCCATGGCATTAATGCATCCAATCTCCAGCATGTACTGGTTTTAAGTCGGATGTCTCTCTGCCTCATGAGAGGGATTTTGGTATCTTGTTCACGAGTAATTGTAGGATGAAAAGAGAGGTGAATGGCATCCTCTCCAATAATGGAAGCACGGCTTTGGTCTATTCTGGTAAAAACAAAAAAACAGACGAGCCAAAACTTTGAGCTCTATATCTAATGATTTATCCATGTCTCACCATCATCGTGACGAAAATAACAAGATACAAGATACAAGCAACTAAAACAATCTTCCTATCATGGGTGGCTTGACTCAGTCTTAGAAATAGTCTCGGGCACCCTCATTTAGGGGGCAGCATGAAGTGGAGCTGCTATTTTTTTCACTTCAAAAGGAATCATGACGTTTAGGAATCTTACAATAGATGCATTTTGGGCGCCTTCTTTTGGAAGGTTCTGGGAAGGTTCCTCTGTATGGAGATGCCAGGGTGACCCTGGCATCCCCAGGGGTAGATCCTGGGACCCCTTTTATTGAATCTGTACATGCTTCCATTGGGCCAGCTGATACGCATCCATGATGTGTCCTACCATAACTATGCTGAGGACACTGAGATCTACATGTCGCTGACAGCAGGA
The DNA here is from genome assembly GCA_032876305.1 of Orestias chungarensis. Taxonomy (NCBI): domain Eukaryota; kingdom Metazoa; phylum Chordata; class Actinopteri; order Cyprinodontiformes; family Cyprinodontidae; genus Orestias; species Orestias chungarensis. Next base: position 902,169 of record JAVLVB010000290.1, read on the forward strand.
GAACATGGGCCTGTTGATTTATTGTGTCACTGTATTAAGCAGATCAGTCTGTGTATGCAGAACAACTTCCTCCAGTTAAACTCAGACAAAACTGAAATCTTTGTCTGTGGCCCACAGAAACAAAGAGAAAGTGTCATCAGTTACCTTCTGACGCTCTCTCTGGAACCTAAACATCAGATCAAAAATTTTGGGGTAATACTCGATTCTGACCTGAACTTCAACAGCCACATTAAATCAGTAACATCAGCAGCCTTTTACCATCTTAAAAAAATTGCCAGAATCAAGGGAATATTCTCTACACCAGACCTAGAAAGACTTATCCATGCTTTTATCTCTAGTAAGTTAGTCTACTGTTATGGCCTGCTCACTGTGCTTTTTAAACGGGCCTTAAGACAGCTTCAGAACATCCAGAATGCTGCTGCTCAAGTTCTGACCAAAACCAGGAAATATGACTACATTAGTCCAGTGCTCAAGTCTCTGCACTGGCTTCCTGTGACTCAAAGAATAGACTTTAAAACAGCCTTGCTTGTGTACAAGTCTCATCATGGTTTAGACCCAAAGTACATATCTGACATTTAGAGTCATATGAACCCGCCAGGACTCTGAGAACCTCAGGTAGTGGCCTCCTGCTGATGCCCAGAGTCAGGACCAAACAAGGGGAGGCTTCATTCCAGTTTTATGCTCCTAAAATCTGGAACAGTCTTCCTGAAGAGGTGAGACAGGTTTCAACTCTGCCGTTGCTTAAATCCAGGCTGAAAACAGCCTTATTTAACTGGGTATATAGCAACTGAGATTATTATTAGTATTATTATAATTATTATTTTATTTTTATTTTATTTTATTTATTTTTAATTCAAAGTTGATTTCATTGTTTCATTTTCTGCTCCTTTTTTCTATGTAAAGCACTTTGAATTGCCTTGTACACGAAAATGTGCTATACAAATAAACTTGCCTTGCCTTGCCTTTAATAAACAGAACAATTAATGGACAGATGGATTAACTACATTTGGGCCAAGTTGGAGTGTGTGGTATTGAACATCAATTTGAAATGTTTGCTATAAGTTGAATTACATTTCTTTTTAAGTGGCTCTATGTATATAGGTTCATTTTAATTAAATGTTGAAGGAAATGTATAAATGGAAGGGTTGAAAAACAGATTAGGTTAATATTAAATTTTGTGTTTTATTAGTTAATTTTGTATACTTCAAATACTCGTGGTTTCCGTTCTCCATGTCTGGCAACAGTTCATCTATTTTTGCTGTGCTATGTCTGTGGCAAAAAATATGCATTTAATGTCTTTTCTCTTTAGTGGCATGTCGCAAATACCTGTCTAAATAGAAAAGTCGAATCACAGTGGTTTCTAGAAAGAAAGAAAATACGTTGTATCAATAAATTAAAAAACCCATACAGAATACCTACACAGATCCTATCTGTACTTCAGCTTTTATACTTTTTGTTCTTGTTTTAGTGGATTTAGTCCCAGATGTATATGGGGAAATAAAAGTGACACTCTGCATTTGCACCAGCATTAGGCCTCTTGAGAGGCTTTGTGAGCAACTGGATTGTCTGTATAAGCATGTCAGCGCCTGAGAACAACAAAATAGAGACCCTGAAGCTAATTAAAGACGGGTGCCTTCCGCGTCATCTTCAACAGCTTCTGACAGGCAGGAGGCCGGCAGGCTCCGTGGAGGCTCCTGCAACAACAAGGCAGATACTGGAGGTGCCATTGCTACTTAGACTGTGTGTGACAGAAGCAGCTTTTAAGGATGGGCTAAACCCGCAAGAAGACAATGGATGTTTGTGTGTTGCTGTCTGAAAGCTACTTTGATTGCTGGTAGCTTGAATCACGAGAATCAGATAGAAAAAAAACAGCTCCCCAGAATGTCCTTTTTCAACCATTGATGACTGTGAGTGTCTTTGAACTGGAGAGACACAAACAGTCACCTCTAATGCCTCCATGCAGCAGTAAGCACAAAGCCAGGAAAACATGTAATGAGTAGAGCAACATAAAGTATCTCTCTGAAGAAAACAAAATTACATGTTACACATTCAGAGAGTCTAAAATATAAGTTAGCTTCAGCAATTCAAGCTGTAAACACAACACATTAACAAGCTCTTACTATACATGACCTTAGGTTTCTGAATTCCAGGCAAATGAATGTAGGTTTTTGATAAAATTTCTGTAGTTACAATAAAAAAATGCACATTAGATGGAATCTGCTTGTTGCCCATCAAGCAGAAATGTTAGGTTTAAGCCTGCATTGTGCGTCACTGTGGAAGGCGGCACATTGGCACAGATATTGCCTAACTGCAAGTGGTTCCTGGGTTGGAATTGCAGGCATCTGTGTTTTTGGATGTTCCCTCAGTGCTTCCAGATGTTCCCTCTGGGTACTCGACTGTAAGGTTAGCTGGTCTCTTAAAACTGTGTTTAGGTGTGAGTGTGAGCATTGTTGTTTCCTCAGTGTTTCTTTGACTGGCAAGTATAGAGTGTGTAACGGTAAGTCACGTGTAAGTATATGGACAATACTTTGATATTAAGCCAGTAACAGCAAGATCTAAGTATGACTGCGGAGCCTGGAAACCTGCTACAACAGAGGAACCACACACACACACCTGGATGGTTGTAATAAAATGTATTGGGCACAAAATAACGAACATTTAATTACAGACCCTGCCTACCTAAGCCGGCTTGGTGCACATGTAGAGCCCTGAAAAGATGTTAAGAATGTGATAATGTTAAATTAGAAGGTATAATTATCTTATTGGGCAAGCATTTATTTTATTTAGTATTTAGTTAGAAAAATTCATTTGGTTTATGGTTAAATATGTGCTCAAACTACTTTTTTTTATTATTTTATAGATTTCTGTCATGATAATATCCCTTTAAGGAGGACACAATGTTTGATGGGAGTAAAAAGGTCATGACCTGTGTATAGATACGGAAAGAAAAGACTTCAAGCGCTGTATTATCGAACTGTGGATTTTGTTTAATAAAGTTGCACAAAAGTAAATATCTATATGAGCTTCTAGTTCTTTTTAAGGGTGCAACACACATATGCACCATACATGGGCCTAAAATAAATAAAATTAAATAAATAACTTTAAATGAAAATACCGTCTTTGGAGGTTTCCCCAAAAAATAAAAAAAAGCTCAAAGTCCAATCTGCACTGCTGCTTTATGTAAAGGAGCAAAGTCTCTTATGTATGAGCCTGTGTGTTCTTGTTAAATATGTGTTCGAACTACCCGGGTAGATTTTGAGTATCAATCTAATCTTGTCTGTGAAGAAAGAGGAAATCAACAATCCTGTACTCTGCAGAGGGGTCCTGCGGCTGGCCACAAAGCGTTGCTTGTTCCTCCACAGTCAACGTTCACTTTCAACTGGCACGCCACTGAACACTAAGTTCAGATCCCGATCAACTGTGTCGGCTTGTTTACAGAGACCTTCCTTTCCAATGAATCTTCATACATTTTATGACCCGGGAGTTTTCGGTTGGGCAGCTGTGTTCTCTCAGGCAATATCTTCTACCAAAAAACAAACGCAGACTAAGAGCTTGACCTATTAAGGATGGCTGTGCGAACCACCCTCTCGCTGGCCAGTGAACTGCACCATTTCAAGAAAGCAAACTCTAGAATAAAAGTGGGTTACAAGTGCTACCTTACATTTCGCAGATGTCCATTTCATTCCCAGGAAACAATACATCCATTCTGTTTCCATGGTTTGTTGGCCATTACATAGTCTAGTTTGGTCACCAGTCTTCATCAAGAAAATCTGAATTGAAAGGCTGAAGAAGAAAGATTGCTAAATGTTGTTTGTTGATTGGAGATACTTTACAATTGGTTTTGGCTGCTTCCTGAGCCTCCCCAACATCACAGCACCGACAGTAGTCCTGTTCTAAAATGTCCCAAAGCTAGTCTGACTGTCTACAATGTGGATAAACTATTAAAATCTTTTTTGACAATCTTTGATGCTCTGCATTTGTATTTCCTTTTTTAAAATGTGACTTTACTATCCTTACCACTGTACGTGTATGGCTAGACATCTCTACACTCTACAAACATATTCCAAAAAATACAAGACAGATCATATATACTGTGACTAAATTCACGTATGTCTTCTTTCCTTTCCAGCAAGTATCTCTAGTCCTTTTTTTCTGTAAGTCTTAGCATTTTCTGTCTACAAACCCAGCCAACCCTCCTGATTTGACTCGGTTGGAGATCTTTGGCCCACACAGCATACATTATTGTGAGTAATAGATTTTTGTATCAACTTCACACATCTTGGAATTGCTGTCTCCAGTGGATAATGGAAGAACTACACACTTACGCAGCTCTGTGTGTCACAGGAAAAAAATATGTTTTGCCTTAAAAGTGAATGCACCTGCAGAACCACTGGGCTCATGAGTGCAAATTTCTTGTACTCTGTCCACCTGAGAATGGACATTGACCATTTGCACACACATGCAGACAGAGACTTAAGGTCAAGTGTTGGAGTGCAACAGATCCATTATTGAGATCAAACCGGTAGAGATCTAGGTGTCTGGACGCAAAATGCATTATATGATTAAGGCAAGTTAAGATAGTGCACTGTGTGTATATATGTGTGTGTGTGTGTGTGTGTGTGTGTGTGTGTGTGTCTGTCTGTGTGTGTGTGTGTCTGTGTGAGTGTGTGTGGTGCAGTTGAGGTGTAAAGGCCTCTGGAGCTGCAGAGCTCTCTTTGAGCTCTCAAATTGATCAATCCCTGGCCATCCAATTTAGACTGCTGGGAAAGGGCTCATCGATCCAAGCTTCGGGTTTCAACAGACGATGACAGTAAAAAAAAAACAGGGATGGTGGCAAAGAAAAGTAATAGTCACTGCAACTTGTCTGACATCTGCTAAAACAAACTTGTAATTTTGTATATCTGTCTTGATTTTTAACAATTGACTAGCAAATATATAAAAACTAGAAAAATAATTTTTGTTTTTGGGAGGAGCAAATGAAATTGTTGACTATCACGCAAAATGATCAGAAAAGGTCTCACCAGATTTTAAACGCAGGAAATGGTAAAACTAAAGTTTCAAACTGAAAAAGCTTTTAGTTTGTAATTTGATTCTGTTTATCATTTGATGAGCTATCACATGATAAACATGATTAGTACTTATTATTTTGGAACCTAGTTTTTAACCTGGCCTTGTACAAAAGCTTTAAAAATATATGATTGTTCTTGAAATATGTTAGCAAGAGTCATCTCTTTGTATCGTAACTCAAGTAGAAACTTTTGAAGAAAAAAAAAGCCCTCCCTCAATGTTCTCATAGTACCTGGTGATGTGATAACTCTAAGTCCACCCTGAATAGTCGAAGTTTTGTTTTGTAAACATGTATTGAATCAGGTAAGCATTGAAAAGTTTCAATAGAGTTTCAGCTGAAGACTGGAGCTGCAGACACCTGAAGTATTGAAATTAACCATTCATTTATTTATTTATTTATTCAGGCTATGCAGTCGTTAGGCATTTACCTCCAGAATATAGTCATTACCAAGGGGAGTCAGTCATTTTACACAGGTAGTACAAAAGCGTTAAAAACAACAGACAGTAAATAAATAACTAATCATGTAGGCAAGGCAAGTTTATTTGTATAGCACATTTTCGTGTACAAGACAATTCAAAGTGCTTTAGATCAGGGGGAAAATTAGAAGAAAATGGAACAATAAAATCAACCTTGAATTTACAAAATAAATAAAAATAAAATAAAAACAATAATAATGATAATAATAGTAGTAATATTGTCAGTTGCTATATGCACATACTTTTAAGCAAAAAATGTAAAAACAACCGAACTGCCAAGTTTTTTAAATGAAACAAATTTAAGACAATGCAGAGAACAACCACTTCCTCATTAAAGAGAGAAGAGAAGGGGGTCTCATTTCATCCCATCTCATGTGTTAGTATTGCCAGCCAATGTCCTAAAATAACAATACATTTAAAAATTGTTTGTCAATGTTTTATACATCTCAGCTACATATTCCACATTGTCAAGTGCTTCTAATTTCAATTAAAATAAAAAAGGAAAAATTATCATATATATATATATATATATATATATATACACACTACTCACAAAAAGTTAGGGATATTTGGCTGTTGGGTTCAATGTCAGTATGAGCCCAAAATGCATTCAAACCTTAACAGTTGAACTTAATGTGACCTTCTCTAAGGTTTTGAATGCACCTGTCCAACTGTTAAATGTTTCAGTACTTTTTGCACATGTTGCTGTTCTATAACGAGGAGCTTAACGGCAAAAGTCACAACAGGTGTTTGATCCTCGAATCGACCAATAATTGTCCTGGTTCAATGGTGTTTAAACAGTCGTCCTCATCAGGCTGTTCACATTGTGACATCACGAGACCAAGACGACACCTGACAATGGATCAACAGTACCTGTCCATTGCAATGGTTAAAACGGGACGTTCTCAGACGGACGTGACTGAGCTCAGTGTCACAAAGTGTCATCAGCAGGTTGCAACAGATATACCGAGAGACTGGAGGAGTTACAGAAAGGCGTAGAAGTTGACGTCCTTTGGCCACATCCCATGCGGATGGCCGCTACATCGTGAACAATATCTTGAGAAACCAGATGACGAATACCACTCAACTCCAGACACGTTTAAGGGGAGTCAGAGGCACCTAAGTGTCACGTCAGACCATTCGAAACCGTTTACATCAGCGTGGTCTGAATTCTAGACTACCTGCACAGGCGTCCTCATCTTGCATGGGCCAGGGAGCACTTACGCTGGACGAGGGACCAGTGGGCCCCATTCCTGTTCTCTGATGAAAGTCGATTCAAGTTGAGCAGAAATGATGGGCGCCAACGATGTTGGACACGTCAAGGAGAGCGCTATGAATTAGCCACTGTTGTCACCAGACGAGCTTTTGGTGGTAGCGGTGTCACAGTGTGGGCAGGTGTGTCCAGTCTGTATGGAAATATCCTACACTTTGTAAATGGTACAGTGAAAAGCCCATACTACCTGAATAACATCATTAGTCTTGTGATTGTGCCCCTATATGAACAACACAGGCCTAATTTCATCTTCATGGACGACAATGCTCCAGCTCATTGGGGTCACATCATCAGGGAAAGGATGTTGGAGAGTGGTGTACCTCAAAATGATTGGCCTGCACTTTCTCCAGACCTGACCTACTTTATCTCGTTCAACTCATGTGTTTGTTAGTTTTTCTTTCACACGCTTTAGCTTTTTGGTATTCCACTGATTAAGTAGGTTGGATCCAGTGTGATTCTCTACTCTTCTCTTAGTACAATGGTTCCAATGTTCATTTTTACTTCTTTCTGCAGTTCAATAAATCTGACCCAAATGAGCATATCTGTGCATATGAGGGGATGGTGGCATCATTCCAATCACCTGTGTTGGATCAGAGCAAACATGTCTAAAAATGGACTGGAGCTGGACACCCATGCCTTCTGTTCAAAAAGTTTTTTACCATGGTTATTCGAAATTCTTGCCTACATTTTAATATGGTCCTGAACTAATAAAACATGATAGGATATGAAGCATTTAATTACCTTGGTAAAGGTTTAATTTTAGCACAAGCTTTTTATGGTCCACTAATATAAAAATAAATCTCTAAAATGTGACCAGAGTGCTTTTTCATGTTTTTATCAAGTAAAAAACATAATTTACCTGTTGCTGAATCAACAATAACCTACAATAAAGGAATAAGAAATCTGTTTTTGTGCTGCACGGTTGAAAATCTTTTGTATTTGTTGCTGTGACTTTTTCAACTGTCGAATTGCAGACTGTTGCTTCTTTTTCTGTTGCTCATCTCTAAATCAAAGATATTGCCAGATGGAAATGTGCAGAAGGAGTTGGAAGGAGGGTTAGTTGTAGCTTAAAGGAGAGAAAGGACAGACGGGGGAAAGGAGGATGACCTGAACTCCCTCGTTGGAATGCTGCACACACAGAGTCGAGTAATGATGAAGGAAAACACTTCATGGCTTTACAATCTCCTATAAACTTTTATCACTGTCAAGCTTTGACATTTAAAAATACCTAAGAGTAAACAGTCTCCTATATAAATATTGGTGAGGCTGTGCTTTTGGGTCTGTAACAGCTGAACATCTTATATCAAGAACAACATCAGTCAGAGTGTCCTTGAATAACCCCACGTTCACAGTCAGCCGTGTATTTAGCATTTATTTTTAGCTAAATGTATTGTATTTGTGAGGGATTTTTACCTTTATGGTGATTTCAGCTTTATAACTATAGTTATATCCTTAACTGCTTTTATAAACAGTTAGGGATAAGAATAACCTTCGTCACTGTTTCACAAAAGAACCACCCTAAACCTTTCCTAATTTAGGTAATTTGCGGCTGGATAGGTCAAGTGGAACGTCACCTGACATTAACTCTGAGGTCATGGGTTCAAATCCAGCCCAGGGCTAATACCCCACTTTATCCAGTATGAGTCCTTAGGCAAGACCCTTTGCACTACTACCTACCTGGCGCCGCAAATGGCTAGGATTTAAATTGCATTACTCAATTTGGTTTGGCAGTATGGCATCCCTGGCAATGCCTCAACCCTTGTCAGAATGGCATATCTATTGTTTGTGTCCCTTGTTAACTTTCTTCCTCCCTTTATCCTCAGGAATTCATTCAGTCTACTTCCCAATTGGCTGTAGAAGAAAATGGTCTCCTTTCTGAATAATTTTTCCGGTCCTTACCTTTTTCAACACAATTCTGCTTTAGCTCATCTAACGCCCTGTTTGGCCTTCAATATTTCCTTTGGATGCAACAGTTTTTGGTTCATCAATCAATAATGACATCACCTTCCAACTAATTAGGGCACTGCTTGAGATAATTTAAAATGACAGTAAAATGTTTGCTCACTCCGGCTGTTGTGTCACTGCTGTGGGGCCAATATGGCACCTGATGTGTGTTGAAATAATTACACTCTGGACACAGAGTTTTTTAGCGCCCTCAAACTCTAGTCTCTCAGGCAAAAACACATGACAAAAGCAATAACATCACAGAATTTCAGACCCAGCGGCTTCATATTTAAAAAAAAAGAGCTCCCCCTTCTCTTGAATACCTAATAAAGTGTTTAAAATCACACGCAATATGAAAAATCATGTAAATAATACAGATACAGATGAGCTGCACTTTCATTTCCCAAACATGCCAACACCAGCATGGATCCATTGAACCATTGAAAATCAATAGGATTTTCTCTTGCTGCGGAAAACAAAACTCAATAAGTTAAGACAGTGAATAAAGGTCATAGAGAGTACCTTGGTGACTGTAAGACAACATTACATACAATTTTGGATGACTGGAATTTTGTCGTTGAGAGTTCTTGTTAAACTCTAAGGTACACTTTGAGGTAGACAGTAAAACCAAAATCATTGTGAATTTGGCTCCCATATTGCTGACCCTTTCCTGCTGACATTTGTGGACTGTTGCCCAAAGACCAGCCACGGTCGGCCAGATGAACAGTGTTTCACGTTGAAAATACAAACAATTCTATTACCCTCAGCCCATTCAAGGCTGACCAGTAATAAATGTCTCATGTCAGGTTTGTAGGAGCCTGGCATTATGTTCCATCATTGCCTGGCATGTGAGGTTTATGGATCTCATTTTCGGGCATCTACACAAGGTGCATTATTCCTGTGTTGTGTTGTCAAATACCCGTGGTCAGCTGGAAACCCCCATTTACACTCGATATTGTCCATCTTCACTGTGTTGGCTGATTCATGGATAGTTGTTATTTCTCCACTTGTAATGCAGCAATGATTTCCATTCTCTGTTTGTTCTGAATGTACAATTCTCACATGCAGTATGTTGTATTCTGCCAACGCATTGCTGATTAGTCAGTAATTCTGTAAAAAATAAAAAAAGTAAAAATCAAGATTATCTTAACCTCTCCCAGTGGTTTTATTGGTATTTACAGCAATACACCAATTCCAATCAGAAAAAACAATCAATGCCATAAGAAATATGTTAGCAATGTCAAATATGCTCATGTACGAGCTACTTACATCCTTCCTACACAGCGCATAACATTTTTCAAGCTCAAGATCATGGTGAGCTGCAGATGTGCAAATGGCAAAAAAAAAGCCAGGACAGAAACTCCCAAACAGAGCAGACTGTAGACAACATCTAGCATTTATGAAGACTTGATAAGTTAAAGATGCTCCTTCTTGCTTAAGTTTCCCAACTACGACCCTATTTTAATTTTTCTCCACCCTCATCACGTTCCAGTTTCAAATAGACCATCAAACAGATCTCCGAGGAAATATGGGTGTGTTCCATTCTTCTAATACTCCCTTGAGCTTTTTGCACTTGAATTTCATTGTCCCTTTCAGTCTTTGCCAGAAGTTGTTAAAAAGAAAACAATTGTTTAAATCTTTCAAGCAGGTGAAACATAAACTTTTAAGTGTGGTTTTACAATCTTCCCCTCCAAAATAAAAAACCAAAGCTTCCATAAAAACATTTCCAACCGAATTAGAGCTGCACTTGATGAAACCGAGCGCCTGCAGCACCACAGCAGTCGCCAGAGAGGGGACGGTGAAAAATGTGGCAATCAAATTAATCAAGCAAAAAGCATAGACCAATTAGTCACAAAGCATCGAGAGTGTGGCGTCAAGTGAGGAGGACAGGTGATAGTTATCACTAAATTAGAGGCCGTTTTATCACTATTTCAGCATTTGGGTTGATGGGAGACTCATGCTGGGAGACAAGCCAGACCGTATGCTGCATGGTTTAAGACAAGAGGCACTGAGTTTATGATTAATGAAAATGTGAGTGACTCTACACCACCTGGGCCTGTGTCCGTGTTTGTCTACAGCTACAGTATTAGTTTGACAGTGGCCCTTAAGATGAGCCTCTAAACAAGTTTGGGAACGTTGCTGGGATTTAGATAAGCAAATAAACATTTAGTTTATTGATATCTTGAACACCGATTAAGGTGGCAGTTTAACAGAAAAAAACCGAATCAAACTCTCAACCTTTGAAGCTGCCCATCAGTGAGATGTTGTTCTGCTGTGCTGATGGAAAATGCAATGCCATAAAATAACAGGAAGCACACTTGGATATTAGGAGAAGATCCCTATTTTCTTCTGTCAGCTATAAAGTTGGTCCTTTTAATGACTGAGAAGGTTAAGACACAGTTTTCATTGCACTAATCAGTTTAATTACGTAGAATTTCTCCAAAATGTTTACTTGATTGCCACACGTTCATGAACATTTTCTCTGAACATTCAAATAAATCTCTTAAATTTTACAGCTGCATACAATTTTCTAAATATTCTTATAATTTGATCGCATGTTAACTCAAATAATTGATTGATCTACATGATTGATCAAGCCCATCCAATTATTACAAATTTTACAAACAACTTGGGTTTTCATTTACATTTTTTAATAGCTTTAACCTGATGATTCAGATTTTTTTCTTGCACAAAAAAACAGGCTGTATTAGTAATATTACATTATAATGGTTTTACTGTCAGACCTTAAAAATCACTCCTACACTCTACACATTCCCAATATTAACTACACTTGTTTTAATATGTTATCTTTATAAAGGAAACCTGTCCACACAATCAGATTCCAAACTTTCCATCATGCACAAGATGAAAAGGCCGTCTAAGTACACCAGGGAAAAGCTTTTAGACCACAGAAAGGTTAACATGGGCTACTGGACAGACAATAGTCTGATGGTTAGCCAACAACTGTTAATGCAGTGATTAGAATACAGAAGAATCTCAAGATGAAAGCTAATCTCGCATGGACTAAAGGTCCATAGAAGATCTTATATCCTGAAGTATTAATGACAATTATATAGATGAGTCCAGAACTAGAGGGATGAGTCCAGAACTACATAGTGGGTCCTGCTCAATGACCTGAAGATTGATGGGACCCCAGTCTAGAAACGTTACTAATACACAACACCATCACGGAATAAAATCCTGTAATGAGCAAGATCCAGCACCTGCCCAGCTGGATCTTTGAAGCCACCTAAAACTCTATGTTACCTGGGGAAAGCCACAAAACCTAAAGGAGTCGTCCAAAATCCCCGATGCAAATCTAGAACTACGTGTAAATGACAGTTATGCTACTACAATAAATATTAAGAACACATTTTTCTATTTTATGAAGTGCATATTTCATGCAATAATATATCAATTCATTAACTAAAAATCATACAATGAGATTTTCTAAATGTTATTTTTATAGTATAGGTTAACCTACAATGAATACTTTTAAGTAAATGGTGAAGCCTAAAAAAAAAAAATCAGCTCTGAATGAAATACCTTTTCCTCTTGATGTAGAGAAATTTTCCTCCGGCACTACACAGCAGTCAGACGCACCGCTACTATCTGCCTTAGCCTACAGAACAGTTTACATGGAAATATATAAATACATTTTTAAAAAAGCAACAAAACAAAAATTAATTTAATTAAATCCATGCTTACAAAGTGACATTGCATGCGTTTTTCTTTTTTGGAAGAGGAATTAGTTTCTGTGGACTGCATTTGATTACACTCTTTGTAGCAGTTGTTAATAATTGGCAGAGTGCTGATGGAGCTAAGTGAAAACAAAATAGCTGGACTGAGATCACAGGAGGGGCAATGGTGCCGTGCATTTCAATTGTGAGAGAGCCTCTGTCCATAACAATTCACGTTGCAGGTCAACTAAAGAAAAACGGCTCTGTTGGACTGAGTGATGTTCTCCTGCTAATTGACACAATTCAGCTCTTCTGACTCACTACAGTACAACTCAGGGACAGAATTATAAGTCTGCTCTCTACCTGCTTTAATTGTGAGAAAGAAGATTATACCTTACCTTCAGATGAAATGTTTGGTAATTTACAGCAAATTAAGTTTTAGTCAAAATAGCATATTTTGCCTTACATTTGACCAATCCATTCAGTTTTGGCATAGATAATGGACCGGCTAAAATGTGGTGCTCATACAGGTTCCAAAATTGTCCCATTTTTAATACCAACATGGTTTGTGTTGCATAAACTGACATTACATTGCTCCCCGCTGAGAAAAGTACACAAAACCAATATTGGCACCATCTTAAGTTCGTATTAGGTGTTATGTGGGTACCACATGGTAAGAAAGCGGACTATAAGTAGGGTTGTTCATGGTTTTTTTAAAGATGGCTTCATTTTAAAATACAGAAGAAAAAAAAATGGTTTTAAGAGTGAGGATGTGTGAATTCTGTTGGTCAGTGCCTCAGCTTTGTTTCGGACCAGAGAACAGGAAGGAACTCAGGAGAATCGAGATGAAAAGTATAAACTTATTTATTTTAGAAAAATAATAATTCTTGCTAGGAAGGAACTGGAACAGGGACTTCGGCAGGGAATCCAGGAACTCTTTAGGGAGATTACAGGTAAAAGCTGAAACTTGTCGTGTGGCATCTCTGAGAAGTTCAGCTTACTTCTGCAAGGATGTTTGTCCGCCAGGGGCAGGTAGTGACCGGACCCGGATTCAGCTGATGACTTACCAGAGGATTGTTTGTTCAGAGACTTAGGATTGTGTTACTGGATGGACAGGTAGCAATGACCAGGGGCTGAAGAGGAACTGATGCAGTCGTGGGTAGAGAAATCCAGTAGGCTATTGTACGAGTGCGAATGCTTGAGTAGGAACCAAGAATGGTTAAGAACCAGACACTTAAAGAATGGAGAGCCGCTCATTTTATAGTGCACACAGCAATCAAGGGAAGGAGGAGCACCTGCTGCTCATCAAGCATAAGAGGCTCAGCCAGCCCAGCCAACCAGCCTCACAAACACCCTCTGGAAGGAAAACTAACAGAGCAGCAAACACACCCAGCCAGAAAAATCCATTTCCTTTAGTCTTAATTGGCAAATTTCTGGCACTTACTCAGGGAATACCAAAACAGACCAAGTGTTTGCCAGGTTCTTAGCTTTCCTAAATCTATTTCAAGAGTGCAGAACCACAAAGATGGTTTTAGAATTCATTATAATTGGATGAAAAAAAATACAAAAAGCAAAAATCTAGAAAGCAAACATCAATTACTAAGGCCAAAATTGAAATATACATTAAAAAGAAAGCACAACGGGTTATTCAACAGCTTAAAACACCAATTTTTGCAGCAATGATTATATTGTAGGTTTTGTCTAACTTATAACTAAGAAAACACATAATGAAAACACATCCTGACCAGGTCTAAAAATCCGTATTGACGATTTATAATTAATTCTTTATTTCAGCAAGTCTATACTAATCTGTTTTACTTTTTTACAGATTAAAAAATCGTTATACAATTTGTGGATATTTTTATAGCTTTATATTTTGCCACAAAGTTTTGTTTTATTTTGGGTTTGGGTGTAATTTTAACTAAACTCTGCTAAAACAGATACCAAAATTCAGTCACCATGTGTATTGTGTTTGATCTGGATTACTCCGTTATCTGTATCCTACACACATGTGTCCTTTCATGCAGTGAACTTGTACACAGGAGACGCAAAAACCTATTACGTTGATTTACTGAGTATGAGCAATACTTGGAAATAGGACCACTTCTCCAGTAAATTGCTTTAATTCTAAATACAGATGAATATTTCATCAGTTTAATGTTTTCTGTCAGTTATTTAAGAAACTAATACTCATATGCTGTAGATTAATTGAAAAAAGTTAAATATTTATAAACCTGTATTTATATTACTTTTGATGATTATGTCTCACAGATAATCAAAACTCAATATATTGTTAATAAATCTAAAATTGGAAACGTCTGGCTTGTCCTAATCAGCTTATTAACTTAAAACTCCTCCAAATGTTTCCTAAACCTTCTGAATAGTATCTTAATCTGTGTTAGTTGGCCGATGATCAAGAGGTAGACTGCCAACTGCATAGGTATTTAGAAGACAGTCATTAGTTATGGTAACTTGCACAATATTCCTTGACTGAAATGTATTTGGATTAACCAGTCTAAATGTGTCATTTACAAGGGCACAGAATTAATATGAACATGATGTGCATTAACATGCATATTTTATTCAGAACATAAGCGCTCTTACATGTACAAAGTTATCTAGTTTGTCTCAACGGGCCACGAATGATGTGATAAAAAAAGTGTTGGTTCAGAATGTTTTTATTGTCATGGTTTTGTCTAAACCCACGCACAAGAAGAAACTAAGTATAAGACTTGAGTTTTTCTGGGGTCCAGAAGGTTAAAATCCTAAGAAACCTGGTTTGAGCACACACAAAAAAAATCACAAGTGCCATGACACAGAAAAGAAAAACTATAAGGAATACATTTCTAGAAGAACATGAGGCACAGAGGTGGCGTAAGTTAAGTATGCAAAGATAACAATCAGGCACTGAATGACTGGTGAATCACTCCTTATGCTGCAGCCTGATGAGGCTGACGAGCAGCACTTGTGAGGTTCACCTACCTTGCAGTCACCTAAAGGAATGCACTCTGGTGAGAAAACAGAACAGGCAAACAGACCCAGCCTGAACCCTACTACCTAACAGTTAGCACCCTTAATGGATTTGTGCCAAGTTCTCAGAGTGGTTGAGCCAGTGTTGCTTTCTATACTGCTCAAAAAAATAAAGGGAACACTTAAATAACACATCCTAGATCTAAATGAATGAAATATTCTCATTGAATACTTTGTTCTGTACAAAGTAGAATTAAAAATCATCAATGGCATTCAAATATATTCACCAATGGAGGCCTGGATTTGGAGTCACACACAAAATTAAAGTGGAAAAACACATTACAAGCTTATCCAACTTTGATGTAATGTCCTTAAAACAAGTCAAAATGAGGCTCAGTATTGTTTGTGGCCTCCACGTGCCTGTATGACCTTCTCACAATGCCTGGGCATGCTCCTGATGGGTCTCCTGAGGGATCTCCTCCCAGACCTGGACTAAAGCATCCATCAACTCTCGGACAGCCTGATGACGTTGCTGGATGGACTGAGACGTGATGTCCCATAAGTGCACAATCGGATTCAGGTCTGAGGAACGGGCATGCTAGTCCATAGCCTCAATGTTTTCATCTTGCAGGAACTGCTGACAAACTGCAGCCACATGAGGTCTAGCATTGTCATGCATTAGGAGGAGCCCAGGGCCAACCGCACCCGCATATGGTCTCACAAGTTGTCTGAGGATCTCATCTCGGTACCTAATGGCAGTCAGGCTACCTCTGGTGAGCACATAGAAGGCTGTGCGGCCCTCCAAAGAAAGGCCACCCTACACCATTTCTGACCCACTGCCTTACCAGTCATAGAGAAGGATTTTGCAAGCAGCAGATCGCTCTCAACCGTGTCTCCAGTCACGTCTGTCATATGTGCTCAGTGTGAACCTGCTTTCATCTGTGAAGAGATCAGGGCGCCAGTGGCCAATTTGCCAATCCTGGTGTTCTCTGGCAAATGCCAAGCATCCTGCACAGTGTTGGGCTCTAAGCAAAGTCCCCATTTGTGGCCCTTATACCATCCTCATTGAGTCGGTTTTTAACCGTTTGTGCAGACAAATACACATTTGCGGCCTGCTGGAGGTCATTTTGCAGGGGTCTGGCAGTGCTCCTCCTGTTCCTTCTTGCACAAAGGTGGAGGTAGCAGGGCTGCTGCTTGGTTGTTGCCCTCCTACAGCCTCCTCCGCATCTCCTGGTGTACTGTCCTGTCTCGTCGAGGCTCCTCCAGGCTCTGGACGCTATGCTGACAGACACAGAAAACCTTCTTGCCACAGCTCGCATTGAGGGGCCATCCTGGATGAGCTACGCTACCTAGGCCGCTTGTGTGGGTTGTAGAGTCTGTCTCGTGCTACCACAACTGTGAAAGCACCGCCAGCATTCAAAAGGGACCATAAAATAAGCCAGAAATCATAGTTACTGAGAAATAGTCTGTGATTCTTACCTGCAAAACCACTAATTTATTGAGTGTGTCTTGCTAAGGGCCAAAGATTTCCACCTGTTGTCTATTCTCTTTGCAAAACAGCATGTGAAATTGATTGTCAGTCAGTGTTACTTCCTAATTGGACAGTTTGATTTCAAAGAAGTTTGATTTACTTGGACTTATATCGTGTTTTTTTAGTGTCCCCTTTATTTTTTGAGCATTGTATATGAAGCCAGAGGTTTTATTTTGCAAGCATAGACCAGTTTTTTCTCTTAAATTATGCTTTTTGGCACTAAATCCTAAAATGCTGATTGTTTACATAGCTCAGACAAGCGTAGTAAAGTCAATTTGCCACAATCAGAATGATATGATCCAAAAAAGTGCTTACATGCACATAACACATCTTTATTCCAATCATTCATTTATCCCAATTGACTCCTGTCCTTGTTAGAATACCCATAGCAAAAAAAAAAAAAATGGTTATTTAAGGTGCTGAAACAAATCATATTCATAGAAATCTTAGAAAAGAAAATGTGGGACGAAAATGTGATGCAACAGAAAATAAAAACCCAAATGCAACCTTGAAAAAATGTTTTAGGAACTCTGTTCAAGAATATGAGGTTCTATGAGCTGGTTTTCCTTCCCATTATGGAGACATTACTCATATCAACTAAGTAGGCTTTCATTTTTGGGCTTTTAACAACAGTCCATAGTTTTTTTTTAAGCTTTCCATGAACATCATACTATATATGAGTAACTGCGATAATGTAAAACATTTTTCATTCTAAACAGCGTCACTTCACAGGCCATCTTCATTTGATTTACATCGTTCTGTGCCAGTACTGGATAGTGTAGTAAACCATCCACCTACATAAATTATGTATTTGACTAAAAAATTACATCCGCTGTTTTACCAGGGTATGACCACGTCCTTATTCTTATTTCAATATACATGTTTGTTGCCCAAATAAACCTATGGTAACATATTTAGGTTTGTTGAAGATAGATCCAAATAGAGAGACTGAGGCAGCAGCCGACCCACGGTGGAGATTTATTAATTGCACTGAAACACAGGATTCACAGAGCCCAGGATGATTACGAGAAACTACAGCATGAGGAGACATGCACAGGACACACATGGCAAGGTTACAGAGGATCCAGCAGTGTGTTAGAGAATGAACCGGGTATATATACACATGGAGGATGAGTAATGGAGCAGAGGGAGAACTAGATTGATTAATTGCTAAAAGGAGTGCATGGTTTAGGAGACGTAGGCTGAGGAAGAGGGAAAGAGCGAGGGAAACTGGGTAACACAAAAAGGAAATGATAACATCAAAGAAGACTCAACAGAATATGATATAAGAAAAACAATAACTTCTTCGTAACAAAGAAAACTAAACAACTACAGCAAACTAAACAGAGACCAAAACAACACAGACCATAACAGTTCTAAGTTTCCCAGAGCTCGACTAACTTCTTTAACTCACACTCAGAAACATAGCTCTCGTCTCCACTCATTCTTTCCAACTGTACTGGATACTCTGGCTGTCTTGAAGTCCAAACTGTCATGATTTGCCGATGGAGAAAATGACAGGAGGAATATGAGGAAGTGGAGTGGTAGTGTAAATCCATCTGTGAAAGGTGGTGCTGGATGGAGTACAAGACAACAAGTTGAAGCTGCTGCAGATTGCTGAGGTGGACAGGTTACACAGAAGATGGATGCAGAAGATAATGATGTTGCAAGTCATCTTGATCCAAGAGGTTATGGTAGTAAATCGATCTGGCTTGGAAAACCCTCCACGAACCATACGTCCAGGCAAGGCGGGAAGACGCTTTTGAGGGGGAGTAGCTAAGTTACCCAGGTGCAAGGAAAGCTCAAAGGATAATCTCAGGAGGGCTCAGTATTACCATGTAGGTTAACACTTAGATCAGTGTTTTTCAACCATTGTGCCAGGGCACGCTAGTTTGCCATGGGTGATCGTCAGGTGTGCCGTGTAAATTATGCAATTTCACCTAAATGGTCTAAAAAGATTTTTTTAAATAATCTGCAAATAATATGCCAATATGCCATTTTCGAGTGTCTTAGTTGTAGTAGTAAGTAGCTGCGTAATCCTGTAATTTCTTTATCACTAGATGGCAATACGTACATAGCATACGTTAAAATAAGAGATAAACAGATAAAAATAACTTTTTGTGTTTATTTGATTCATATTCAAGACAGTTTGATAAGAATTACTTATATTTAATATATTACATGATGACTTAGGTAATAAGTAGGCAAGCAGTTAACTTTATCCAGCGGGTACAAATTTGGATGAATCAACTAGTGGTAGCAGCAATTACCAAACGACTGGTGAACTGCCGAAAGGTTTCCTAAGTATCCATTTTCCAAAAATTATATTATTAAATGCATCTCCTAAAACAAAACACAGCACTCCTTGTTGTAAACAGCATCAATGGTAAGCATGGATAAGCAGGTAATAATGGTATGCTGAATGTGGAGCGCTGGAAAAGGTAGGAGCTTCCTAAAGAGACAAGCAAATTTCTAGGCATCACATTGTTTTTAGTTGTATTTACAACAACAGCTTTTACAACAAGTTACAAAATTTTCATGAAAAGGTAGGGAAATAAATGTACTTGATTGTGCTAGTAAATGTCGCCATGTGGCTATAAAATACATACTGTCACCAGTTTAGTGCTCCACACACTGTTGGTGGTGGAGCCTCCACTCAGTTGTGCAACCCTAACCCTAACCCTCCAAAAGGGCTCTCCTCTTGAGGCCACATTCTGTCCCCTCTGCGTATCTTTCTTGCCCTGCTGTTTTTATTTAGTTTGAGCTGGTGACTATATCATTTGTAGAGAACATGGTTTATTCTGGTTCTCCATTATAATGCTCTTCAACACATTTTCTTAGAGACCTTTCCTTAGTTTTAGGATATTGGTTCTTGCCTTTTTTGACAGCCATCTGACATCTGCAGTAGTTTCTGTTAAGTTCAAGAATGCATTGGTGCAGCCCTTGACAAAGAAACCCAGTCTAGACCCTATGGTGTTTGTTCAAGTTTCCCCTAATATCAAACATATTGAAAAAAATATATTTTATTCACTTCATAACTTCACTTGATAAACATAACAACCTGGAAGTGTTTCAGTCTGGTTTTAAAACCCATTGTAACACATAGTCAGTTCTGCTAAGGGTTCATTATGATGTATTGGCTTACGACACGGGTGACTTTGTAAGCTTCGACTTCCTTTTCCCTATAAGCTGCTTTCAATACATCAAATCCCAGAGTGTAGTGTCATTCAGCATCAAGTGAGCATTGATGGCTCCTCAGGGCTCAATGTTAGGGCCTTTGCTCTTTCTTTTTACCTGTTGTTTTGATGTAATTTTGTAATTTTAATGATAGGATTTCATTAGATGAAAATGTTATTCATTATGTGTAACGAGTATAAATACCAAGTTTAAAATATTGTTTAAAGTTGATAGCTAATAATGTAGCATTTGTGGTGATTTCTAGTTAATTAGTATGGATCTGTACAGTCAAGCACAGGTCTTCGTAATCCGTAATGTTCAATGTACAAATGATTCAACATAACCCATTAAATAAATTAAACTAAACTGAATTATGACCCCTTTAAATACCAAAAGGGGTCATGATGTAAGACATCTTTCCAGAAAAAAGGGCGGTAAATGCAACACAACAAATGGATTAGGAATATAACAAATCAAGACAAAGAAAATTGACAGAGTATGTAGTGGGAAATCAATCATAACTGATGAATAGGTGGGGATAATTAGTGAAGGTGTTAAGCACAGATGGGAAGAAAACAACTAGATACAGAACATTTGTAATTCATATTTAAATGTAATTTAATTTATTATGGATTTTAACCTGCATATTCTGGTCAGTTTCTAATCCCTTTGTTTGAGTACATATTTTCACCAAAACCCACTGTTTATGACAGATACCAAACCCATATCTGTTATCTGGACCATACACATGTATTCTACCATGTGCGCACATCATTTATCTTGGAGATTTTCAAGGCAGCATGCAGACAAGAGATGCAACATAATCACAATATACTGACAGGCATTTTGGAAAATGGGACTAATTTATTTTCCCTTTTTTTACTTCCTTTTCAACAACTGGGAAAGGAAACAAACACATCATTAAATCAGCAATGCCCCACTGTTATGAATATATTGAAGCTGTGTCCAATATCAACATCATTTAGGCTCCCAAGTTTCAGTACTAAAATATTAGGGTAATCTGTGCCCTCGGGGGCATTTTCAGATAATAACATTAAAAATAATACTTGATGAAGTTGGATCTGGGCAAGGGTAATAAGAGCTTTAAAAGCTTTCTGTCCTCTTGCAATACAATTTCCAAATCAATATTTCATTAACTGAAGAGAGGCACAATGTCCCCTGTTAATAAGGAAAATTTGGCTCAGCACAAAGTTTGGGTTTGAATCCAGGGTACTTAATGTTAAATTTGAAATTTCACACAAACCTTCCTTCTTTTTTTTATCTATGTGTTCATGTGCCGTTTTACAACAACAAAATTTTATTACGTTGCCAAAAAAGTAACAACAGCAGCAGTAACAATAATAAGTCAATAAAAACATTTCTTAATTACCACGAACCACAAGTTAAAAACGGTTAAACGGCAGTTATCCCAGCAGTTCATGTCCATGCAGTCATTCACCGTAATGCTCAGAGAACCTGCAAAATGTTCCAAGCTCTAAGACTACTTTTGTTGGTCAGCACATTAAAAATAGAACTTTTTCAAATAGAACATGGTGTAAGTATAAGTTTACAAAGCTGTATCCCAACAACGCACTTTTGGCATTTTGAAAGACAATGTAAAAGTAGAGATTTTTGGCTGTATTGAATATAAATTATTTAGAAGACACATTATAAAGCACAAACACTGAACTAAAGGGTATGGCAATGAAGGGGTAATTATATGATTTTGGGTCATTCTGGGAATGTTGCAGTCATTCAGTCAGCTATGAACTCTTTTGTGCAACACCTTTTTCTGAAAGGC
Source organism: Orestias chungarensis (assembly GCA_032876305.1). Lineage (NCBI taxonomy): Eukaryota > Metazoa > Chordata > Actinopteri > Cyprinodontiformes > Cyprinodontidae > Orestias > Orestias chungarensis. The sequence continues at coordinate 924,089 of JAVLVB010000290.1, forward strand.
CATCTATCTGACTGCTGAACCTCAGCCCAAACTGAGTCATCAGCAGAACAATAATTCAAAACATTCCACACTAGCAAATTCGACAACAGAAAGCATGTATTATGAGTTCATAATCACAAAAAAAGCAAACGGATTGAAAAGAACTAGTCAGATCTTTAACATAATCAGGATGTTCCACCACATATATGTTGGTTGCATGGTGAACGCTTGGCAAAGTGTGAAAAAAGCAAGTCAGAATAGACATTGTGATGCCCTAGAGCAAGGTTTCCTGCTCGAAAACCTTCAGTCCTGCCATAAGTGTTGATATTACCTCCATACATGACACAAATATGTTGCATAAATCTAATGTGCTGGAAAAACTCGTCGGTTCTATGGAGGCTCCACAATTTGCCAATCTCGATACCAGAGAGTGTTGCCAACTCCTCTGTGAGAAGTAGCTATTGGCTATCCCAAAAGTCCCTAAAATTCACTAAATGACATCATAGCCTAATCTGCATAACTGACATACATGATATGCGCTAACATGTATCTGCCCAAGCCACATCTCCTTCATGCCTACGCACATAACTCACTGAAGACAACTTACCTCAATACCAGACTGAAACCTCTCCCGTTAATCCACATTGAGGTTTTGTTGATCCAAAAACCTCAACCATAGTCTTCTTAGTAAACTCTTTAAAAACTGTTTTATTTTCCTGCTTGGAAGACGTAATATAGAATTACCTGATCCAGTGTTCCACTGTGCAGAAGAAGCTCCACTGCTGCTGAAATTTAGAATATTATGATTCTGCAAGTTTGTAACAAATAATTTGGTTTCTAGGAATTGAAAAAGTATGTTAAATAACATCTAAGTTGAAGGCATTGGTCACTGGTGTAATATGCAAGGTTTACAGGTTTGTGAAGATGTACTTATCAGTTGCTGTTTGCTCCAGAAGATGTCTGAATATAATCAAAGATAGATGATGGTGCAAAAGACTTTTAGAGTCACTTCTTCCTCATGGAATGACTGATTCCTTGGTGAACTGTTTGCTTTGTAAAGATCCTCTCGGTCTCTGCACAATGCCCTTTACTCTGATTCGCCTTAAGGTGGATTTGTGTTGAGAGGAAACCACATGGGGTTCAGAGCAGATGCAGTGGTGCTTGTCATTCAGAGCAGCGCTCTTGCACATTTGATTACCTATTGTAGAGCTTTAATGAAATTCAAACCTGAAGTATAAGAATTACTGAAAGTTATTTTTTCTGTTACAGTCTTTAAAGAACACGTCTTCTCTCAGTCTGCTGCCACCCAGAAGTACGACGCTGTGTGCTGAGAGAGCTGTGGTGTTCGTGACAAATTGAAATATTGAAATCACATTTTGTGGAATTCATAGCCACACTGCCCTCAGCCCCAGCAGGATTGTGTTAGATTTGTCTCCGGTTTCATGTAGGACGTTTTACTCCATAGAGGTCTGCAGGAAAATGAACGGAAACTTTTTTTTACACTCCACTATGAGCTGCTCTCACAAACTTCCGAGAGGATTTAGGCATGATGCAACACTGACATCCAGAGGAAGGAAAGATATTTTCTTCATGTGGAACGTTATTTTTAAATCTTTTCCATTTTAAGGTTTAATTTTTTTATTGAACATCATCAGTCAGTGAGGACTTTAGAGCCAGAGGGGGAGAAAAACATTTAGTTGGATGAATCTTTCAGAAACTGTTAGTTAAGGATTCTCCACTAACATGGCCAAAAGAATTTGATTAGGAGGTATTAATATATTTTGGCTCGACCCACTAATGTGCAGGTGCAAAGCATATAGCGTAAGAAAATGGATGATCTTTTTGATGTTACTGAATACCATCGAAAAAAGTGTTTGTAGTGGATGCATGACAGAGGGTAAAGAGCGCAGGAAATTTAGAACAAACAGACTATCTTTGGTTTGATGAATGTGTGTGTGTCTGTGTGTTTGTGTCTGTGACGGCATGACATTATCTTTATATTCTGTCATCTTCATCTTTGTCATCGCTGTGTCTGACTCTGTTGAAACATTAGCTTCAATGCCCTCTGGATAAATGTTTAGGCCACGATGGAAATAAAACTTTACTGTGATTTAGAGGTATTTTTGTCTTAGCCCATTGATGTGCAGGTGTGATGCACATAGAGAGTGTTCGACCTTTACAATGTTATGGAATAACTACTAAAAAAATGTTTGAAAGTAGACATATGACAGAGGGTAAAGACTTTGGGAAAGTGAGAGGAGACAGCTCATCTATACTTTGGTGACAACAATGTAACATTTTCTCTGTCTGTGTGTTTTTGTGTCTGTGAGGGCATGTTTCTGTGTGTCTCTCTGTATGTGGGTCAAATTCACCCAAACATGTAAATGTGGTGGGTATATTAGCAGGCGTTTCTTATGGATATGTTCATCACTGAAAATAAACCAAGGCCATGGAATTTCAGTTCAAAAAAATGCATATAAGTGAAATTTTTCTTCTTGCAAAAATTTTAAACAGGTTAATTTGACCCTAATATTGTTGAAGGGTTAAAGAAATTAAAATAACAAAAACTGATCATCGTAGAGAATTAAAAGAACATGGGTGTCTTTGCAGATCAGAAGATGAAAAGTTTGGAAATTTACTTTAGACCATCTGTTACATCCCTATGGTCTAGGGTCTCAGGGGGTGGTGTCATAAAAATATGTCAAGAGGGAAAACAAAGAAAAAATATTTTAAAACACTTTATTACAAAAGAAATGGGTCCATATACAAAACAACAAACAATGGCAGGAAAACTTTACTTGAGCTAACAAAAAAACAAAACAAATAAATACAAGTTTATCAAAACCAAACAAAACTGCTTAGCAAACTGTTAAACAAAGCAAAGTGTTGGGTCAGCTGTACAAAGCCTCTTTCAAAAGCTGCCACACTGGAGGAATCCAGCCTTTAAAGGGGGTAGGTGGGTCTCATCATCCACTGATTGGCTTGGTGAATTTCTGCTGGTCCAATGGACTTAACTTTCTGCAGCCCTCCTGTCAGCCAAACAGCTTAGTGTGGTTCCACACCTGAATCTGCCAAAAAACAAACAGAGCCAGGGGCCATAACATCATCTGAGGTTCTCTCTTGTTTGTTTTCCTCTTCAAATCACCCCAAGGTTTTTCTGAGACAGCAAAGTAAAAAATATTTTTTTGTGTAGGTGAACCATACTCTTACCATATATTTTAGATCAGAGGTTGGGATGCCATCTGTTTTAACAGGGTTCCCAATCCTTTGGAATAGATATTCCAAAATCACATGGAAAAATTACTACCTGAAAAACAGACCATAGTTTCTTAAACTGAAGGTTTGTGTCCAAACAAGTGGTCAGCAGCACTGGAGCATCACAGGACCTCTTTACACTCCAATATTCCAGTCCAGGTCAGAGTTCAGTAATTTGCAGAATTAGCCTACCCAAATGACTCTATTGCTCCCAGGTTTATCAGAAAGCTGAGTACAGAGAGCTGGTGGTTCGCTTTTTGGCATGATTTGGTAACAATCATGTAAATATGTAAAGAACAAATAAGATGATTGTAGTTTCAACAGGGTTACGTCATTTGTATCATGGAGTAAAAAGTGAATTCATTTGAGGAGTATAAATATAGTGGTGTGTGTAAATTCTTCAGATTTTATCCATTTGGGCGACACTCTGCATTGTGAAAACCTTTTCACAGGAAATAATTGAATAAATTAGGGAAAATAAAACATGGTATCTGTACAACAACAACAAAAAATTGAGGGGAAACAAAATGCTAAAATTAATAGTTTTGTATTTTAAATATTCATTTGAAACTAACGAAATTGAAGCTAAAACACTGAGTTGTTTTCTCAAGCTGAAAAACTTGGGTCTGTATCCTCTGTGGAGGGCATCCAAAGAACAAACAAACTGTTGCGTGGCTGGATTTGTTTCTCAAGGGCAAAGCTTCCACCGTCGGCCAGCAGGCAGCCAGCTCTGTGGTGTTTGTGCAAAAGATTTCATTTGGGAGTTAAAACACTTATTCTGCTGCTGTCGTTCTCTGCACACCATCACCACAACAAAGATAAAATGAGAAAGAGAAGGTGGGGAAAAAAAGAATGAACAACATCCTGTGGCTTCTGATTTCTATTAGTTTCTCAGTCTGAGCTTTCATCTGGCTGACCAGTACTTGACCAACAG
>JAVLVB010000290.1:928356-972689 GCA_032876305.1 Orestias chungarensis
GTGTGTGTGTGTGTGTGTGTGTGTGTGTGTGTGTGTGTGTGTCTGCTAATTTTCAATGCACAATTTCACTCATCATGAATAATATAATCCTAAAGACTATTTGACTTGTTCTTCCAGTTAATTCCCAATGCCAACAGCACATTTTCTTGTCTTATTGCTGGATGAGTTCATGCTTGGAAAGAGACGATACATAATTTACTTCATATAACCACTGAACCTCACCATGGCCTCCCTGTGTAAGGATTTGGAGCCACAGAGATGGTTTAAAGCATAGTTTCTCATTTTTGATTATTTATTTATGTGAACTGTAAAAAAATTTCAAACAGCAAACAATTTGAATTTAAGAGATCCAATTCTGCCACAACAGTTCATGCAAGTAAATCTGATGACATTTGATAAATAGACAGAATTGGTTTAAAACCTGGCTAAAATGTGGAATAACAGCATCATTTCTTTTTATTTAGTTTTTTGGATGTATTCAGACACTCTGTGTGTTATTAAGGAAGCCTCACTTAAGATATTTAAGATTGTCCTGAGTGAGGTAGCAAAAATACAATAGCCGGTGACAAAATCAGAAGAAATCATGTCGTCTGTCTATGGGTGTTAATGCTCTCTGTTAAAAGTCAAAAGCGTTTCCTCCTACCACAAGCAAACATGTGGGTCAGGGTTTTTGGAAGGACTGTAAAGATGTCTAAATTTGGGTAAGTTGAACATTCGCTCACAAGACTGGTTGAACTAAAGAGGAAAATACTAAAAAAAGAACACACAGCTGAAGCAGAAATACAAAAATATATAATAGCTGCTGTAAGTATATTTTTAACATAAAGGACAGACTGTTAAAAAAAGATGTAAATGAGGATATGAAAAACTTACTACCCCTAATGCTCACATTTTTTAGCTGACCTACATTCTGCTTGTAACACAGATCTTTTTTATTCCATCAATACTATTATTTCTTAATGATTTTTATGTGTTTTTAATGTTCCCTTTTCAATTCAATTTAATTCAATTCTATTCTATTCTATTCTATTCTGTTATTTTATATTGTATTCTTTGTTATTCTATCATTAACTATTAAACTTTTGGTCTTGCATTCTCACATTATTTTAACCAAACCATGTGTAAAAAGTTAAATTGTATATTAGTTCATATTAGCGTCTCTGTTTGTGTTTAAACTCGAATATGTAGATGAAACTGCCAGGCAGAAAAAGCTGTGTTGATACAAAAAATAAAAAAATTTATAAAAAAAGAGAAGGAAGAGGATGAAAAGAAGAGGATGAAGACGTCTGCTATTTTCTGAAGCCTGAAATGTTTTGTACAGCGTAACCGAGGCAGCCTCCAACCTGAGATTGGGGGCACTTGTTTGGTGAAATTGGGGCCAGCAGATGGCATTTAATTTGAAAATGCACTCAAAGCTGCTCAGAGCTGACAAGAGCTTTGGATGGACGCAGTGACGGGCAGAGGCACAAATCAGATCGGTCACATCAGGAACAGGAAACTAAAGGCCAATTAGAATCATCAGAGAGTGAAGCTCTGGGCCTGGAAAACAATGAGACACCACGACCTTTTCGATAATACACATTTTCAAAGAGTTCATGCTTTAAGGTCCCTGGTTTGTTCTCGGAGGGCTGTTTCCTTTTCCTTTCAGTTCAATTTATTAGCAGCATAGCATATGGTAAAGTTGAGAATCAGCCAGACAAATGAAATGGAAGGCCTTTTATAAAGAGATCAAATCCTAGAAGACTTTCAATTTTTCAACCAAAATCAGATTCAAGGGCAAACAAAAATCATAAAATGTAGATAAATAGTAAACCAAATCCTAGAAGCAATTATTTAATTTTGAGAATTGATATTACTATTAAGGTCCCTTAAAGCCTAAACCCTAACATCAGAAATATACTTTTCACACAAAATCATAATAACTAGCTTGGCTAGTGGACTATAGTCAGAAACTAGGGAATTCTGAAGAGGTTTTTAATTAAATATGTTTAAATCAGTAATTTCTGGGTTGCTATAATTATAAAGAGTTGGATGGGAGCCATGGTATAAGTTGAATATTCTGTCTGATAATATAGAAACCGGAATTTAAAGTGTCACTGTCTGCGCTGTTGATTCACTTGTTGTTGTTGTTTGTGTTTTTTGGAAGAAGATGTACATTTAAATATTTACACTTCAGTTTATGTGAGAATGTTATAGCATAAAAAACAGCATGAATGGCAAAACCTTCTGCAAGTCAAATATGTGTAGTTTCACTTACAGGATGAAAATATCCCTTACGAGAAATTCAGAGCTGTAGTATAATACAAGTACTTATGAGTTAAACCGCAGAACCTTTTCACTTAAATATTTCACGTTATAGAGACTCAGGGTGTGTGACATCATTACTTTATCCTGAAGACCTTGTTGAATTACATATAAACAAACATAGATATAAACATCAATTACCATATGTTTGAACAAGAATAGTTTTTCCTACATTAAATTATGACGGGGCTGTAAAGCTCCAAAGACAGCTTGGTTTCTATCTCCTTTTTACCTTATTTTAGGTTTCAGATATAACTTGTTGCAGTTTTGTCTAATTTCAATATCATCCTAGAACATAACATATCTAAACAGAAAAACACATTATCACTGACTGAGCTGGACATTTTATATTATTTAGTGTGAATTTTCCTAAACTACACCAGGAACAGATTGTACTGGAAAAAAAAAAAGAATGTGGCGAACAGTAATAAGTGTACTTTTTTTAATTTGTGTGCTTTATAAATGTTCACATCTATAATGAACTTAATGAGCCAGCGTGATTGATATGGACATTCTTTCTGTTGTTTTCATTTATGATGTAAACAGTTCAGTTTACCTCAAAACAAAACCTTTTAATGGTTTGGATAAATTGTAGCTTTTGGATAGATTCATTACTAAACAAGGATCAATAAATATAGAGTTGCGGGTAGAAGTAAGTTAACAGGTTCTCAGAATGAAAATTTATTTCTATTATTAGAGATAATAATGTATTAGTAGTAATCTGATTTTACAAAATTACGAATGTTGTTCAGCTTGTTTGAACTGTTGCTGTCACTGTGACTTAGGTAAGTCTTTTATTCACTGGTTTCTATAAAGTAAGTCCAAATTTGGTAATGGAATATTCTCACTACACTACTACTTGTTAAATTAAACAAAACTCTTAATTGGTTAAGTCTTTTCTTGATTACCATATGAATTCTTCCAGAAACCCTTGCTAAGACTGAGAGGCTGTAATGTGTTCAAGATGATAATGTGAGTTTTTACAGCTTTTGAGCACTGCGGTGGCAATAAGGGCTTTTTTGCATCATTCTATACTTAGATTAAATTTGATTAAATTATTGGAATTTTTTCAAGTTTATCATCAATAATCCGTTTCTGTTAATATAATTATTGAGCAGACATTAATGAATCACTTTAAGATATGCATTTCTTGCATGATGACAAATGAAAGAGAGAAACAGACAAATTTTCACTGTATTTGCTACATAAATAATATAACCTAATACAATAGTACTTTAGGTAAAAAGAAAAAGTAAATTCCAATTAAACTCCTGTCCATAAATGGTAAGCAAAGCATTTAATGAGAAGAATAAATTAGACTTTTACAGCAACATTGTGCTGCAGGCGCTATTTTAAAACCAAGAAGTGTCCATCAATCTTGGACAAAAACTTGCATCATTATCTTTGTTTCATGAAAAAGTCCTGCAGCTTGTTTCTCACAGGCTTTTGGTTGAGGTGACGGGCTGACGATCAGTGATGCTGACAGTTTTTAACTCGGAGGAGGAGTAGGGCTGACTGCTGTCACGCTGACACAACCACCAAACCCATCAGGGTGAAGCAGTGACAGAGAAACTGGCACACACTTAAGGCTCTATTTACGCTTGTCGGATCAAAACAGACTCCAAAACAGAGCCAAAGCAGCGTGTTTGAGCTCAGTTTGCTTTTCTGATGGCTTTTAATGTGCTGCAGTTGAACTGAACACAATTCTACTTTTCAAAATGCTAAACCACAAAAGCACTAGGGAATTCTCACCTTGTGTTCAATTATCCCTGCAATAAACTTTCATTTATCTCTGTTTTTTTCTGTGCCTTTTGTTTGTCCTTCCAACTCCGATATTGCTAAAGAAGACATGCACTTTGGTTCTGTCTAAGTCGTTTGCTGAGGATGCTGAGGAGCAAAGAAGTGAGGATTCAGTCAGGTGGTTTCCTAGGAGACTAACCTCCATTAATATTAACAATCCTATGTTTTTTCCCCTCAGTCATTTAACAACAAAGGATTTATTACATATATTTTGGAAGGAAAATATAATTTCAAATAAATGAATCCATTGTGAGAGGATCACACTAACAATAATTTTTTGTATTATAAATTTTTACAATAAACTCTTATTTATCAAATTAAATTGATCAATTGATTGTTTTAAAAAAAATGTTAATACTTGTTTTAAGGTTGTAAAGAAAATCTTGCAATTATTCCAGACTTACATCTCCAAAGTTTTCATTATCTTTTAAACCAGGAACACAGAAGTTTGCTCAAACCTATAGAGGGTATTTTGCAGGTAATCAGAACTTCAAGCCCCTTTAATGTAATAAAAGATGAATTGGATGGATGAGCATGTGATTAGTTGGATCGCAGTCTGGAAGGATGGGCAAATAGATTGATGAAAAGGCAAACATGCATAAAGGTTTTTTTTTATGGTATAGAGTTGGATATATAGATGGATTGAAGAAAGGAAAACTAGTCCAAGCTTCTCTAGCTCTAATTCTGGAGACATTCTGCCTAGCAGGTATTAGATGCAACCCTCCTATAGCACGTACAAATTAAATAAGTGACTCATTAACAGGCAGCTGCCAAACTTGATGGCATGCTGAAGAGGTAAGTCAGTCATTAGATTCAGAGCAGGGATGCATCTACAGCCGGAGTCTCCAACCCTTGTCCTTGAGAACTGCTCTCCTGAACTTTATAGATAAATCCCTGCATCAACACAGCTGTTTTAAATGAATAAACTTGGGATCAAGTTTGGAAACGAGCAATTCATTCGATTCCAGGTGCGTTGAAGCAGGGATGCGTCTAAAACCTGCACAACATATCGTGTGGATCAGGGTAGGAGACCTCATTTCTATACAATAGGAAACAGTAAAGTTTATATAAAATATTAGATTTTTGTGAGACGATATATTTTTCCAAAAAATTAAGTATTTATGTTCATGCATCCATGGTTTAAATTCTGTAGACTTGTTATCATGAATAAGGGGGAAATGTCTGATTTCACATGTTCCTTCGGGGGTTCTCCACTTGTTCTTATAAGGTAGGAAAAGTTACGCCCAGAATTAACTTGTTTGGCTAACCTGGAGTCAAAAAACATTTACAGGTAAATAGATAGGAACCTTTATCCTTTATGTTTACCTTCTAGGCATGAAAACAACATAGATTAAATCCCATACAGTGTACTAACTCTGCAGTGTTGACTCCAGGCATTGTTAATGAGCAATTTCAACAAGAATCCAAGAGATATTATCTCTTCATTATGCCTAATGGCTACACATTACAGGTAATTATAGTACAGTCTGAATGATCAAAGCTAGTGTGAGGATACAACAGGAAATTATTCCTCAGATGTTTTTTCTAGTTTGGTCAGAAAAAAATGAAACCTTGCAGTGCTTCCTGAAAACCATAAACATTTTTTGGATAAAACAAAAAACAAGAAACAAAAAGTACAATGATCTCATAGCATTTTTTTATTTGTAAATATCAGATGACAAACAAACAAGGGGTGAGTAATCTACAGGCTGTGGATGATGGTCCGGTTCTTCAGGCTTTGGACATACTCTTTGGCTTGATCAAAGCTTGTCCTCTGCTCCGGTTTGGGAGGCAAACCCTCCACCAGCTTGACGAAGTAATGACAATAAACCTTGTCCATGATGCCAAACATGCCTCTGCCATGGTAGCGGATCCTCTTCAGGTACTTCCCTTTGCCGGAGAAGGACTCCGCTGAGGAAAAAGACACACACATACACACTTAAAAACTGTATACAGGCGTATTTTCTTATTTTTTTAAATAATTCTAAAGTAAAAATAAATGTAAATATAAGGAGTTTAAACCTACTGCTGATTCCAAAGATGCAAATGTGAAGAGCATTGTCTTACAGATAAGAAGGGGGGGGGGTTAGGGTTAGGGTTACATATTTTTATCTATAAAAGTGGCATACTGCCACAAATCTGACAGTTGACTGTTGTAAAAAATCACTAAATTTAAGCACTACCTGTGCAATTAAATAGGAGGGGGGGGGGTACATATTTTTATCTATAAAAGTGGCATACTGCCACAAATCTGACAGTTGACTGTTGTAAAAAATCACTAAATTTAAGCACTACCTGTGCAATTAAATAGGAAAAAGACATGGTTAGCCAATGATTAGGTATCTTACACAGTAAATGAAGCACAAAGTTGACGCCTGCATATTGCAGTCTCTCTTTATATCACCAATATAGTTGTTTAATTACCCATGCTGATGTTAACTAGTCATTAAAATACAATTGATGAATGCGTGCGACAGATTTACTATTTTTGATCTGCTATACAAAGCACACGGTGAGGGAGAACGTACCATGCTGCACTGTGCCATGCCCCACAGACACAATGATTAATCAGGTGCACATCTCTGATGGCTATTCTTCAACACATTGAAAAGAGCGGGAACAGGTGGAATAGCTCACCAGGCATGAACATCAATACACATCAATTAATTAACCGTACTTACACAAAAAGTCATACAAACTCACAATAAAGTATAACCCTCGGCTACCAGCTGGATTGAAAACAATTGAAAGGAAATTTGATCAAATGATAAAGTTCCCATTCTGCATGGACACATAGCACCTGAATGTGTTTTTAGACTTAAGGCAGTGTAGCCACTGGTTTTATTCCTTTTAAGTCTGTTTTAATATATATTTTATAGGAGATCTCGCTTTTATCAATTTAAACACTGAATCTGGAACTGGAGCTTTACTTCTGGGTGCTCGGTTGATTTTGGTTTGTATTTTTTAATTGCTGTTTCGTTGTGGTTGCAGTTTGTGCGTGCAGATACTCACCTACGTAGAGGTTAGATTTATACTCCACATTGTGATTCTTGACAGCCATCTCTTGTGCTTCAAGAAGAACCTAAAACAAGCAAGCAGCACCTCTTGAACTCATGGAGATGTTTACCAAAACTAAACGCAGTGGGACATTGTATAAACCAAACTACATTATTAATGTAGAAATTAAATAACCACAAACCTCTTTCATCAACTTTGCTCCCTTCTTGTCGTTGAACTCCAGCTGTGCAATAGCTTCATCGATGCTCATGCCCCGGATCTGTGAAGAATACAACTGTGATTGAAGGAAATGTTTCTAGTTACTTGGACGTTACTGTGTCTAAGCATTCAGGCAATGATTGAGTCCAATATTAAAATACAGGTTCCTGAGCATTGACAACTGCCAGACTGGTCTGGAAAAAACTGTTAAAAAAAATAGGCAGAAATCTCTTTAACATTTATCAAATTGTTCTTTTGTTTATGTTTTTAAAATGTAATGAAACCAAAGATTTATTGCTTTGTTGTTTGGTTCTTGGTATAAAATTGGTAAAACAACTTAGTTTTTGATGCATTTAAAAAAATAGTTCTCTGCTGAGGGGTCTCACCACTTTTGCCAAATACCACATCTTGTCTTTGCTGTACTTCATCTGCCTCCTGCTGTGATAAACTTCCTGCAAAGAGTCATGTGAGAAAAAAAATAAATCACACTTTGCTCATTCAACGTCTCATAAACCATCCCTTAAACCAATAAGGACGCTCACTGCAGGTCTGCGAGCCTCGTCCGGTAGCTGAGGAGGGTATACTATGCGGTTGTTCCTCTCCCAGTGTTTGGAGTTTAATGAAATGCTTGTGTGGAGACATGAGAGCTGCTGCGATGCACCACCAAGAACCTGTAACCTGCAACCATGGCGATGACAGGGCAAACAGAACAATAATTCGCAACACTTTTTTAGAAACTATTCCTACAGTAGGAATCTATCAACAAAATAAATGTTTTATTTCAAATTATGTCAGAACATAATAATAAAAGCTGAATCTCAAAATTGATGTAGCATTTTGAGCAACTAAATTTTTTTTAAATAGTTTATCAGAGAAGTTGTCAGTTTAAATAATTTGAGACAGCATGACAGGCATAATTGATTTCCCTTCAAAATAGAACTTGGAATAGGATCTAATGAGCGATGTGAATACAAAAAATCAGCAATTTGAGAAGATTCCCAGAGAAAAACCCAAAGAACCTTCACTTGGTTGTTTGAAAAATAAAAATAAAAACCAATCAAGTAAAATAGATTTTTTACAAAATCTACTCAATAGAGACTTTTATTCTCAAAAAAACTCAAGACTAAATTTCTTGTGGAGTAGAAAAATAGAGACAGCTTAAGGCAGTTAAAGGTTTATGGTTCTGATCAGAAACAGCCCCCCGAAACCAAAAATAGCACAAAAAGCTTCACACAAATCATTCAAACTACTAGTTCTATGACAATATCAATAATAATTAACGCAGTGCTAAAACTAGATCAGCAGAGCAACCATTGCCAATCGACTCATACACGCAATGTTATAATAATGCATTAAATTACACCGAATTGCAATTTAGTATAATTAGAGTTAAAAAGTTTGTAAACAACACACCCTCAATAGTCTGGTATTAACCTGAGTAAATATTTGAAATTTTAAACCAAAACTCATCAAAAATTCTTCAAATTTCTGTCCAACAGCCATTTACTGTAATTGTTTGTTGTAGGTTTTTAAATGCAATATTTAAAAAGTGAGGCTGAAATGATTAGCAGTTCAGGTCCTGTAGGTCAGCGAAGAGACATGCAATGAATGCTCTTACCTCGACTGTAGCGACCCAGAAATATTCCTAATAAAGGCGAAACCTACAAAAAAGAGAACATTTAAAGAGTTAGGATTAAGAAGGAATTAGCTGTTTTAACACACAAATAATGAAGCATTACTTACCCCGACCTGCCAATGCAGTCGCCATGTTGGATTTCTTCACGACATCACGCAGTGGGTTTACGGTAACAACGGTTTGGTTGGTTTTATTATTATTATTATTATTTAAAATTCAAAACTATCATACAGAAATGTAAATATAGGTGTGTATGACAGCTCACCGGCTTCTATGTAAACACAAACCGGCTAGACCCTGTAAATCCAGATTTAAAAAAACGGCACACTCCGTTCGGTTTGACCCTATTAAGATTCCGTATTTTCTTGCGACAATACGCCGCTGCTTAACGTCGACACCGCGACACTCCAGGCAGCATGTGGAGAAGTGGTATTTTGGTTCATTGAGACGTTGGTTACTAAAGAAACGTAACGGTTGAAGTCCTCGAGCCACCATGCACGCGCGGTCCCTACCCGCCTCTCCTAACTGGTACAGCTCACGCTGCAGTGACGTCAGCAGCGGCGGTTTGCTGGGAGTCGGTGCCAAAAATGTCATTCACCTGATAGAGGTTTCTGCTGCTTCATGCAGGGTTACAGGTGAGTCCGTGGTCGCGGTAACCGCTGCGCAACCCCGAGAGCCAATTAGCTTGAGCTTAAACACGTTTTAATGGAGAATTGGTCAGAAAATCTCTCTTTTGTCCTCGGAGAAACTTCAGGGGCTCCTGGTTTTGTTCACTTGCGCTGAATCCTTCCCTTATCACCCTTCTAGGACATTTCATGTCATCTTCAGGTACATTTTCTGTTTACCATGTTATTGTATAGAATCGTTTCCCCCTCCTGACATTATCATGTGTGTGCAGGTGTTCACGCTTGAATTCGTGCTTTAGTTTTTTCTCAGGTTCGACACACCTGACTCAAATGATGTTTATTGTTTATTAGCGGGATTCTGCAGAAGTGTGACATGCTGTTGAAGATTGGTTTCATCCTAAACTGACTGTAGCACGAATAATAAAGTGTTGTTGCTATGGTCTTGGGCTGCTGGAGGACACTGACCACTTCTCACTTGGCTACTTTCTTCTTCTATCCTCCAATCTGCTTACGTTTGCAGAAATCAATCGTGTTAACTTTCTGTTTTGTTTCAGTGTTTCTCTCCCCATAGTAGCTCTTACCTGGTTAGCTGAGACAGGTTTTTTTGAATGAGCAACGTTCATTCAAAAAAACCCAGCAACGTTCTACAACCGCTGCTGAAAACTCTGCTTTTGTTTTAATTTCCTCTGCATCTTTTTGTGTCTTCTGTCTCTTCAAACCCCCAGTCGGTCGCGGCAGACGGCTGCTTGAACTGAGCCAGGTTCCACTGGAGGTTTCTACCTGTTAAAGGGTTGTTTTTCTTCTCCACTGTCGCCAGATGTTTGCTCAGCATGAGGGATTGCTGTAAAGTCAACAACACAATGCAAGCTCTTGTTTTGGTCTCCTGATTCCACAGGAGCGAATGCTAGTTTTTTAACATTTTGTATTTATGATTTAATGAAATGAAGAGACCCTTTAAAACTGGTAGGATAAGAGTAGAGATAGACGCTCTAAACTAGGGTGCTTCAAATCCAGGCAACAAGATTTGGTGTCCTGAAACCTTCACATGTCTCCTTGGTCCAAAACCCATGAATCACAATATTTATGTTGAAATAAATTTTGCTATTACTGTACAGTATATCCATCTATCTTTGTGTAAACCTGCTATCTTTGATTACCTGCTGTTGCACCAAAATGTCTGCAATGTGTTTCCACCACACTCGGGATCAACATGGTAAGAAATTCAAGTGGCCAGATTAGGATAATGTCATTTAAGTTTTTTAACTGCTGCATTTTTAGTGTTTGCCATCACATAAAATTAAAACTGTTGCAAACAGATAAACATTCTGAGTTAAGATTCAGTTATGAAGTTCCGAGTGTCTAAAAACTGGCGGCCGAATTTAATGTATATATTATTTATTTTAGGTGAACTTGCGGGCCACAGAGACCTTGTGTCAGGGTTTTCGTTCTGTCAACACCCTGAACAGAGTCACATCTGTGTCAGCTCTTCCACTGATGGCAACGTTTACTTCTGGGACTCCAACAATAAGACTTTAATCAGGAGGAATGCAGCCCATCAGGTTAGTTTTGTAACAGTCTTTTTCCCACGCCTGACCACCAAGAGAGTAAATATTAAAACTTAATTTTGAGGAAGGTCAGATTTTACTTTTTCAATTATTTTTGGTATGGTTTTCTGCTAATCCCTGGATTGCAGCATCACTAAAATTCAGCTGAGTTGTTTTGTGATTTGCAGAACCCCATCTCAGGGTTACACTGGTCCCCAGCGGACAAAAACCTGGTGGTGTCTGGTGACGAGAAGGGAGTCGTGGTCTGCCACTGGTTCCACACCGGTGACACGGCCAGCTTCTTCCCTGAGCCGAGGACCATCTTCTGCCTCACCTGTTCTCCTCACAGCTGGAAGTCTGTGGCTGTTGGGTAGGTAGATAAAAGCACACCACTTCTCAAGAGTGCTGGATTGTTGCTCTATTAAATTAGCCTATATTTTAAAATCCATCTGAGCTTTTTTATATTTACTCTTTCGTCCTGCCTGGCCTGGGAATGCATTGGGATAAGCCCACGTGGCACGGGAGACTTGGAAACAGTGAAAGTTAACATATATTGATATTTCTGTAGAATGTATTTCAGTAACGGCTACTAAACCGCTGCAGGTATAAAGATGGGATGATCGCCATAATTGACGTAAGTAAGAAAGGCGAGGTGATGCAGCGTCTCCGGGGACATGACAATGAGATCCACTCGCTGGCATGGTCTCCTCTGATCGGGGAGGACGCCCTCTACACCAGAGCTGAGGATCATCAAGGTAACCATATCCTGCCATCTTAAAAGAATCAAGAGCGCTGCTGCAAAAGCGTTGAGGCTGTATGTTTTGTATGTTGCAGCTACCAATGAAGGTTTAAAAGGAGAAGAATCTGGCTGCTACGTGGCTTCTGGAAGCAAAGACCAGACTGTGAGGATCTGGAGCACTGCCAAAGGAAAAGGTAAGTAATTAGATTCTTAAAGGTGCAGCAAATTTATACAAATTGCATTACAGATTAAATTGTTCCATAAATTTTAAGTCGATATGTAGTTTTGAATTCTTTTTAGGAACCAAAACCATAAATGTGAGGTTTAGAGACAGCTTAAATTTATTTAACATGTCTTTATTTTTTAACACCCTCCCTGAAATTAATTTAAACTTCAGAGTGCTAACTCTTGGGTACTTCCTGTTTTCTCTGTGTTTCCGAAAGGTGTGATGACTCTGAAGCTGCCGTTTCTCAAGAGAAGAGGCTCTGCTGTCGACCCCGGAGTGAAAGAGAGGATCTGGCTCAACGTTCACTGGCCGAAGGGACGACCGACGCAACTCGTATCCAGCTGCTTCAGGTCCATATTTTTCTTATGCGGGAGTTGGGATACGCAAGAGGTGTAATTGTTTGGATTAAGATGTGCTTTTAAGTTTAGAGATAAAAATTATTGGATTAAGACGTTTTTTACTAATGTTAAGGAATAGATTTTAGAGTTAAAAATGATTGATCTTCTGATTAAACTTTACAGAAGGATTTTTTTTATTATTTAAACTGTTAGAATTGCTGATCCTAGAAAATCTTACGTAGGTAAAATGAAAGTAGTTTTCTTTGAAATTTCTTTGAAATTTAGTTTTTAAGTGGGAAGTCATGATTAAAAATAAAGACTTAAAACCAACGGAAACGATCAAAAAGCTGAACAAAAAATTTAAGAAACTTTATATAAAAAAAAGATTTACTTGTTTTCATTTGACAGTGTGAACTTTTGATGGATGCCCTTTTTTCATGTCCATTCAGGTTTCTTAGTTACATTGAAATCATTTTTGCTGGGTTATTTACATAAAACCTCTAAATTTTTAAATTAAGTTTTACATAAAATCTGGAACAAAGATCCAATTTAAAGCCTTCTTTTGTTCCAGTAATATAAGAACATGGAAAAAAAAGCTTGTACATATTTGACACTCATGAAATGGCTCAAACATCATGAATTTGAAAGTGAAAAGCTAATAAAGCAAATTTTGAAGATTTCCTTTCGTTACTTGAAAAACTTTAGGTTATCAGTTTGTTTTGGTTGTATTCTTTTAAATTGTACTTGTGTCTAACCTTAGAAATACATTGCTTTTTGTCTAGGAACCCCATGCTTTCCCATCAATATATCTTAGCCAGTCTTCCAATTAGGAAAGACGGTAAACATGACATTAATTAAGAGAGATTTGTAATTCCCTGGAAATAAGGAAATAGTCTCTCTCTTGTTTCTTAACAGTGTTTCTCAAGGCGCACTGCCCTGTATTTTTTAGATGCTCTCTTGATTTAAAGCAACTGAGACAGATGACTGCAGTTTAGCTAAAGCCTGTTCATCAGACATCAGTTAAAATCAGTGGTGAACACCTAAAAAGTTAATGAACACTATGATATGTTGCTTTGACATTAAACAACAGCTATGAAAAACCAACTTAGGCTTACGGTAATGCATGCAGGAGTAAGTGTAAAGTCTGGTATCTGGCAGAAAACTAAATTTGGGTCATCATTGAATCTTTTATCAATATAATATTCCAAAAGATTTCCCATAGAATTGATTTAGTCTTCCTTCCTCGTCCATTTCAGTGTCCAGACGTAAGCCCTGTAGAAAAAACAATAAAAGATTAAGGGTTTAACATTTTTTTTATATCCTCTATATATCTTTAACAGTGTTTGAATTGTTGAAATATTTTCTGCTTAAAAACGTTAAAAGTAACTTTGTACTGTTCATGCGAGTCTAGCGGTGAGTTGGCGATGTGGGATTTGACCAACACTGGAAAGCAGAAGTGGAGTCTGTTTGGATCGTTGTCTGAGGGTCAGAACCACAGCAGGATTGTCTTCAACATGAGTTCAGTTCAGCTGCAGGACGGCCGAGAGCTGCTCATCAGCACTTCCATGGACAGAGAGGTGGGTCCCTCAAAAAACAATAACAAAAGCTTTTTGCTCACCTGTTGTTTTTCGCGTTGTTAAATATTTCTATTGTGCTGTTAAATAATCCATTCGTGCTTTGACCTCTGAGAACTTGGAAGGACATTGAGAAGGTTTATGCTACATTAGTGTCTCGTAGCCTGACAGCAAAACTTACCTGCGTCAGATTGGGGCTAAAAAAAAGATTTGTATGACCTTTTTAGTGGTTTGAGTGAGGGCGATGTGCTGTAGATGTAAAATAGTCATATTTTTCTAACTATTGGCTAATTAGCAACAACAAAAGCTTCTGAACAGTCTGGCATGTTGTTGTAGCCATTATAACCTCTGAAACTGGTATTTAAAACATAAGGGTTTCTTGAGGAAATTAACTAGTATAGTTTTTAAAAACAAAAATCATCATTTTCTTAATTTAGTTTTTGGTCACTTGACTTTTCCTGAGGCACATCACAAATGTGTGCTAATATTAAATTATAGTTTTGTCGCGTTTAGAAATGAACCCCTATCAACCTACATTTTCAAATGCATCATACAATGTGTTCTTGACAGCGTTTCAGTGATTCGGTGCTTTCTCACAGATTATGGTTTTTCTTTTTGGACCTGCTCAGATTAAATGCTGGGACCTGAACTCTCTCAGCTGCTGTTGGACCCTGCCCACCCTGGGGGGCCACGTCTACACGCTGAGCTTCTCCCCTGTGGGCGTCGGCTGTTTGGCGCTGGGTGTTGGTGACAACATGATACGTGTGTGGAACACGCTAAGCGGCCAGAACCAGTACGACATCAGGTCCTTTTGGCAGAGTATCAAGTCCAAAGTCACGGCGGTAAGATGTAGTTTTGGTTATTAAGGCTTTGCATGACCAAATCTTTAATATAACTGTTTAATACTTTAAAATGTTAGAAAGAAAAATCCAAGCTGTCCTTTCATACTCTAACATTGAAAACTTTTATGTCACACATAAGCACATTTATGTATGAACAGGTAAAGTCTTATTCTTGCCAGACCTGCATACAGAACCAATATATTATTCCAGAGGAGTGAAAGTTGCAAGTCAATGACTCGATGCAATCTGCTGGGATTCCTTGAATCTGAAACCTTTTCAAACTGATTTTTAATAATGCATCTATGATTCTAATTTATTTTCTTGTAAAGTGCCATGAGACGACATCTGTTGTAAATTGGCGCTATGTAAATAAACTGATTGTTGATATAACATTTTTCTTCCACCCCTGGTCATAAAACTCTTGAAGCTTGTTTTTGATCTTGTGGGTTCCTATGCAGTCTTAAAAATTCTCACATAAAAGTTCCAATATTTCCAAGGCCAGGATCGTTTGAAAAACAACAGTACACTAATTAAAACACTTAATTTTACACTGTATTCCTTGTTCTTCTTTACCTAGGTCCTTATTTGTTCATGTGGTTCCTTATCTCCTCCATTTCTTTTTCATTCCAATTTTTTATTCCTCAATTTCATTCTTGTCTTCTTCCTTCTTTATTTTCTTTCTTTGTTATATCTCCTTCCACGCTTCGTTCAATACTCCCTTTCTTGCTAAGAAAAAATATTAAGGAGAAGAATTTTATTTGCTGGCGTCAAAGTAAATCTGAGCTTAAACTCAAATCAATAGGACTACTATTGATAGGATAGGAATACCTAAGTTATTAAACCATAAACAAATTGGAAAAATATTTCTCAAGGCTGTTTTTTTTTTTCTTTTTTTTTTTTTAAATAAGAAAAAATCCTTTCTAACAGGGAGGTGTGATTTTTGTTGTTGTTGTTGTTTTGTTTGTTATATATATACTGCCTTGTACTAAAGGTTTGGATATAAGAATTGCTAATTACATTTTCTTTTAATTGCAGCTGGCATGGCACCCAAAAAAAGAGGGATCTTTGGCTTTTGGAACTGATGATGGAAAGGTTGGGATCTATGACGTGTTCATCAACAAGTAAGATTCTGCTTGCTAAGAATTTGAACATTTAAATACGACCTTCTCCCCCCTGTTAACTCGTT
Source organism: Orestias chungarensis (assembly GCA_032876305.1). Classification (NCBI taxonomy): domain Eukaryota; kingdom Metazoa; phylum Chordata; class Actinopteri; order Cyprinodontiformes; family Cyprinodontidae; genus Orestias; species Orestias chungarensis. Next base: position 944,388 of record JAVLVB010000290.1, read on the forward strand.
TTAAAGTTTCTGTCTTGTAATTAAAACTACAGTAAGGGAGCTCTCTCCATCCAATGTCCCTCTAATTGGCTGTTTGTTCTGCTTGCACTACTAAAGACCTCCACAGATCTCTAGCTCCTATCACAGGAAGACTGTCTACACATTAACCTGGGGACCCCCAGTTCCCCCACTGTCGTTTGGTGAGTCCCAGTGAGCTCTGTTTGAACAGGAAACTGTAACCTGAAACATTTCTGCATGATACCAGAGAAAAAGACTTGAAGCCGTTGTTGTTTCAGTTTTACAATATGAAACAGGCACTTTGGTTATCTTTACTCTTCTGGTTTTTTTTAAATGTAATGTGTAGACATTAGTAACCAGCCCATGTCTATTACTGTTTTATACAGCATAGCTGCTCTGTAGGCGACGTTTTGCTGTATGAAAAATGTTCACGTGTGTTGCTCAGGTGCAGAAGGGAAACAGACTTACAGTCTGTACAGCTGCGCTGGCGAAGGAGTCATCCTGCAGCACGACCCGGGGAGGCTGAACGAAGAGGCGTCGGACATCAATAAGCTCATCAGTGATACCAACAACATCCAGGTGGGGTGTGTGGGAGGGACTTATAGGGATGGGTGAACTAAAATCTGTGGCAGGTGTTTCCAGTGACCTAATATCGTTTTACTCAGTATTTTAATTACAGCCCAATAAAAGCTCACAGTTGTATCCGTGGATTATAATTGTTTTATAATAATTAAGATTTTAAAAATTATGTAACCTTTTTTTTTTTTCAATTAACCCATCCTGTTCCCAACAGCACAAGTTGTCTCCACACACGGACCTCAGCTGGAAGCCGGATGGAAAGGTTGTTGCCATCGGCAACGAGGATGGGTGAGTGACCAATCCTGTAAGGGTCCACATTTACCATGAAGTGTGGCTGCCACAGACTGAGATCATTTATGTTTGACAGCTTTAGCTTATTTAATTTAAACTCATAAATAGGCTAAGGGTAGAACATTTAGAGATTTACAAAGTAAGTGGGTATTCAGATTGAGGTTTCCCACGTTAATGGGTTCCGCCTGTGTTTTTATTACTTGCTGTAAGCACATTAAAAGTACCAGTTGTTGTGATTAAATGTTTTTAAAAAAAAAACAGAAATTAACAGCAAAAGTAACATTTCTTTTTTTTAAGCCAGAATGTAAAGAATTGTTTTATTTTTTACTTCCTACTCCAAATAAAACACAGCAATAATTTTGTGTTTGTCATTGGTTGCATCCTTGTTCTGGGTCTGAGCTGAGCTGGAAATGAATCTGAAGTCCCACTTTATTACTACAGCTGCAACATGGCAGACAAGAGGGCTCTTCAAAGGATAGTGAAGAGTTGTGTGTTCCTACTTATAACAAATTGACCTCACTAGTTTTTGGTTTAGATTCTTACCGTTTCTGTTCCCTTTAATAGGAAGTTGGTTTTAACTAAAGCATGACCAAAGCACAGTTGCTTTGAGACCTTTTCACAGCTACTTTACTGGGCTCACAAAGAACTTCTTCTTAATAAAAGCATATATTTTTTTATAGCGTTATCTTCCTCATTCTGAGCATCTGATCATCTTCTCTCCTCTGCAGGAGCATCGATGTCTATCAGGGCCCCAGTCTGAAGCTGCTGTGCAGCATACAACAGCACCACAAGATCATCAACACGTTACGATGGCAACACGACCACGGTTCTGCGCCTGAACTCCACTGTCTGCTGGCCTCAGGCTCCAGCAACGCAATAGTCTATGTTCATGATCTTCGCTCCGTCATTGGTATGAGACATCTTCTTATTCATTACTTTTACATTTGTAGTTGTAAAAACATTATTCAAGAACTTTTTTCCCCCATCCTTTGTATAATTGTTAATTATTGATAATAGAAGCAGAGGTGATGTCCCACCTTATATTTGTTTCATATTTAAAAAAAGAAAGTGACACAGGTTGACATTTTAAACTCTTTTCCTATCAGATCATATCATCTTTAGAGTGACTATCAGTCTGTATCGATTCATAGAATGCAGACTTTTATCTTTTCTCTGAGATTATATACAATATAATAGGAATGTGTGTCGGATTTTTAGATCTTACATTTTGCTTCTGCAGAGAGTCCGCCGGAGACTCCGGTGTTGCTGACCGAGCCGTATCGAAGGCTGTGTGGTCACACAGGGAAAATCACCAGCATGGCATGGAGCCCGCACCACAGCGCCCGACTTGTCACCGCTTCATATGACAGCACTGCTCAGGTCACTACTGATTATGTCTTGATCGTAACTATTCATTTCAGGAAATAAATCTAATTTTAAGTATGAAGAATTAAAAAATAATTGTATTTTCAAACATTATTCGACATCCATTCATCTGTCTATTAGTTTTCTTTATCTAGCTGTCTCTCCATCCAGCTATGATTTATCTTTCCCTCTTTTTTTATCCATTAATTGATTTATCCATGTTTCCTTACATTCATCTATATCATTGCTAATCTATCCACTTATTCGTCTGTCTGTCATCTTTCTTTTTCTGGGTTGCATAGGGTCCTTATTTAAAGACTATATTTAGAAACAACTCTTTTCCTTGTACTTTATATGGTTTAAAAAAGCATTGAGAAATCTGGGAATTGGAAATTAATGAGTTTAAAATGAAAAATGCATCGAAAAAGATCTTCCTAATTTGCGCCTTTTACCCTGTGTGACAGTTTTGGAGGTTGGTGGTGTTTAACGGTGTCCCACCATTTAGGTTTGGGACGTCTTGGAGGAGGCAGCTATCTCCAACTACCGCGGACACACTGGATATCTGCTGTGTGTGGACTGGTCTCCAGTTGATCCAGATGTGATCTGGACCGGCGGGAAAGACTTCACGGTACAGGAGTGGAAGGTCTCTGAGCAGGAGTTCACCAAGCCTCCTAAAGGTAGGCGTAGTCATGAAGTAGGAGTCTGTACGGTAATATAACCACCTCTCTGTAACGCTGTACTGGGTTTCAATTGCAGGGAAGAAGATGGTCCTGCTGCAGGACAAGAAGCAGAGGAAGAAAAGCAAGCCAGCTTCGGTGTCCACAGAATCCGTGGAGCTGAAGATCAACGGCGAGTCAGTCACTGAAGGAAAGAAGGCGATTGCAGAGCAGGGTTTGTCTGAAGAAGAGGAAGAAGTCCGATCAACAAACGGTGTAGAATCTCCAGGATGTAAGAAAACGCAAGTTAATGTCCGTGGAGCTGGTTTAAGTTGTCATATTAAACTATATAAATATTAAATAAATAACTAAATAAGTATTTCAATTTACAGTAGCTTTTCAGATGCAAAAGAAATCTACTCCTACCGCAAAAAGTAAAGACAAACCAGGTGCGTCAGTAAATCTCTTCAGAAACATCAAGAACTGAATTGAGTAAACTTCTAAAGCTTTACGTTTTCCAACTGCTCAAGCAAATAATTAACCAAGCCTTCATTCAGAGACCTAATTTTACATCTGCTGCAGCTCCAGATCTGACAAAGAAAAAGAAACCTCGGTCCATGCTGCCCCTCAGCACATCCATGGACCACCGGCCCAAAGAGGAGCTGCTGCAAGACTGCGTGACTCTCGCTTCAGTAAGACACTCTGCTGGTAAGCAGTCTGGACTAACAACCAGCAGCCAGAACTCGGCTCTTTTATTCCTTTGTACATCTCAGTGTTTTGAGGCATTTAGTTAGTTGATTTTATTTGTTTTTAAATAATTATTAATAAATTATGTTGCTTTTAGTCTGTCTTCAGGGCTTTACAAAAGCATTTGAGTGTCAATTTACTTCAGATAAATATGTGGAAGTTGGGGTATTTCTTTTTTTTTTTTCCTTTTCTTGAAAATACGATTTGACCCATATCATTGTACTGCGGCTTGATGTTTGGGGTTTATGGTCCCACCAACCTCTGTTCCTTATTCAGATTGTCTGTAACTTCATCCATTTTCCCATTAACCCTGTTTAGTTTTTCTCTGTCCCTGCTGAAGAAAAGCCTTCCTGCTGCCACGCCTTTTTTTCTCTGTAAAAATGCTCTGTTAGTTTATTTCTAAGTATACTTTGATTTAAACGGAAAAATGTACGTTTGGACAGAACTCTTTCTTTTGCACAACTAAAAAGATGATCCTTCCACCCAAGCTGTGGATCTCCAGGGTCATCGTGGGTCCTCCTAGTAGCTCCTCCTAGTAGCAAATTTTAAGTGCACACAGCTGGAATTTGATGACTTCTTAAAGGAATTGGTTAAAAACTACTACAAAACTTTTTAGATTAAAAATAAATACATAAAATCCACCTCACAATCATGCACCTTTTTGCGTTGCACTGTCACAGATTTGTGGCTTCCACCTGACAAATGTAGAAAAGTTCAAGGTGTATGAATATTTTTGCAAGGCGTTGTATTTGGTATCAGGTTGAGTTCACTAAATCCAGTTCAATGCAATCTCTGTAAATCTGCAATATTTTGCAGAACCTGGTTGTTTAAGAACTGTCTACACACATAATACTTGTTAAAGTATTAAGTGTTAAAATAAGTGTTTTTGTGTGTGTGTTTTTTGTTAGAATCACCTGCAGGTTGTGTCCCAGGCCAAGGAGAATACATCCATCTGGGCCTGTTCCATGACAGAAAGGCTCTTCACTGCATGTTTGAGGCTGAAGGTTTGTGTGTTTGTTTGTTTTTCATGTTTTTTTTTTTGAGCTCCTGGATGTTAATAAATTTGGAGTTGGCATTCAAGCTGTGGAGCCTGTATATGTATATTTTTTCTGTTTTAGAGGAGAGCCACTTGGAAGCGGGTCACTACGACTCTGTTGTGTATCTAAGGCTGTGGAGCGGAGATCTGCAGGGGGCGCTGCAGCTGGCCACAGAGCGAGGAGAACTGAATGACCACCTGCTCTCTATTGCTCCCATGGGTAACAGCTTTACTTCTTTTTCCTGACTGTGCTTTTACAGTTGTGGAAACGTGTTTTCTCTGGTAGTAAGCAGGAACATTTCGTATTTAATTCAATGTAATAGTTCTGGGTATAGTTGATGCTCCGTTTCCAACTGTTTGATTTTCTTTGTCTGCAGCCGGCTTTCAGGTGTGGAGCCGTACGGTGGAGGCCTTCGTCAAGCAGCTCTGTCTGCATGAGCAGTTTCTGAAGGCGGCATCCCATCTGCTGTCTATCAACAAGCTTTACGAGGCTGTGGACCTGCTGAGATCCAACAAGCTCTACAGGTTCATGTCACCCAGTGTTTTTGCATATGAGACCGTAATGATGCACTCAACTGAACTCATTTTAACCCTTAACAAGGTTCTGGTATAATTCTGGCTGCCACTTTGTAGAACTGGTATAGACCAGTGAAACGGGTCAGGTTCCTGGCAAAGAATTCACTTTTAAGCATAATTCACTTCAAAAATACTTTATCTTGAAGGCATATGTATGTTCTTACAACTAACTAAATTGAAGTATCTTCCAAAAACTCTTCTGGATGCTGATGCAGTGAGCAGTCAATCATCCAATGAATCTAGATGAGCCCCTGGGTGAAGACTGTTGCTCTATGACCAGCTAACGACTCTGTATGTGGTTGGGAGAGATGATAATGCTCAGTAAAATGGCCTGGAGGGGCTCACCAGATGTTGTCAAGCACTGCTTATCCAATGTCATTTTAAATCTCTGTCTGGCCTTATGTTTAGAAAGCTGGGCTGATGCTGAGCTGGTTTAAACTTCTTTCTGCTCGAGTAGGAATATCTGGCTAAACATGAAATGTCTCAAAGAGAAACTCTATAAACAAGTCCACAGAAAGAATAAATCAGAACTAACCTAACAGAGCTACTCATTCATGCCACCATGACGGTCACCGTTCAACACCAAAATATTCAATAATGAGCTTTCATGTTAGTCTGATTTTCCGCTCTAATTAGTTTTTGTATTTGCTTGTCTTGGTCAAACAACCAGTAAATGTCATTATTAACAAAACAGACCAATTTGTCTCCATGGATCACACCATGGGAAAATCATCATGTAGTGACAGGGTACTGACTAAGAAAATAGCCCTAAAAATGCTCTAAAACTCAACACTTTAGGCTAGTCTATATGTTTAGAGGTGATACTTTTAGACGGACAGACATTTTTCTTGTTGTGTGTGAAACATCATAAAGGGGTGTTCCATCAGGAGAGATGTCCCAAACCCATCCAGTTTCAGGAAGTCTAGCCGGGTTGTCTCTAGTCAGCCAAGCAGTTTAAATGATCGCCATCACTTTGAATACAGGAAAGCAGTAAAATATCCAGGAAATCCAATGTCATATGTTTGTACAAAGGCTCCAAAGGCTATGGGAAGTTAACCTGTGTGTTAAATGTTGACAAAATGTCCTGTTTTATTTATCCAGCCTGAGGAAATGGTTCAAATAAATCAATGATTTTTTATAGAAATGACATGAATGTTGAGGTGCTGCTGCATTTAATGGAATGTCCCGGTGTTCCTTAGGGAGGCCATCGCTCTGGTCAAAGCCCGGTTGCCTGCAGACGAACCTCTTTTGAAGGAGCTGTACACGTGTTGGGCGGCTGTGCTGGAGAAAGACGGACATTTATCTGCCGCTGCTAAATGGTCAGAACTGGAACCACAGAACTACACCCACAATTTGGATTTTTATAGTAAGTTTTTTTTTTTTTTTTATACGTTTCTTCTCAGCTACCTTGGCGCCGGCTGCAGTTTCGATGCGGCCAAGGTGATAGCCAAAAAGAACGACGTCCCGTCTCTGAGGACGGCGGCCGATCTGGCGAGAATCTCCGGAGAGGTAGTTCTGGCCCAGTCGCTGGTTCTCAGATGCAGCAAAGACATGGCGTCTGCTCAAGACTGGGTCGGAGCACAAGAAGTTCTGAGCTCACAGACCCCCCTGTTGGTAAGAGCCTGTCATATTTGAAACAGGTTTTATGTTTTTGCACAATTTTTTTATTTGAAGCTTTGTGCTCCGTAGGCTCACAGGCTCCATCTGTGTACGGCTGAGCTGCTGACTGTGACGCTGGCTGACTGCGGTGTCCTCTCCCTGCCCTCCAGCACCTCCAGTCATCCCTGGGCGACGCTGAAAGGTTGCAACACGCTGCAGGAAAGAGTGATAGACATCTGGGAGCAAGAGTTTCACATTTGCAGAAACCCATCTGAGGATCAACGAGTTAAAGCGCTTCTGCAGGAGCTGAAGTCTGTGGAGACTCCAGCACGGAGCGCCAGCATGTCCCTTAAACAGGTAGACTTCAAACACCCACAGAGAGGATTCTAAGAGAGTTCCTGCATATAAATATAAACCTGTTTCCGTCCACATCTTCAGATCCTGCTGTATGCCTCGGTCCACCTGACTCGCTCTCTCCTCGGCTGGTTGCTGAACGATGGAGAGATGGTTCCTGAGCTGTGGCAGGCCGCAGCTTGGCTCGGGGACGCAGGAAACTTTGGTGTCTCTGCTTCGTTCTGCCGGCTGCTGTTCCCTGACGGTATCCCATCCAAAGCAAAAAACGATACCTAAAACTTTTTATTCATGCTGGTTGGCAATCATTCTGTAGAGAGTTCTGTTAATATTATCCGTTTGTCATTCAGGTGATGTCAGGGTATTTTCCAGTAAACATTCTATAACACTCCAGCAGTCTGAGGCCGAGTCCAGCAGCCTGCAGGCCTTCGTTTGTTACCACCGTCTGTATGAACGCTGGTGGAAGAACTGTCCGCTTCAAAACGGAAACGGCCCCAGGGAAGAGCAGAACAGCGAAGCACGGACAGCAGAAACGTCAGAGTCGAAAGGCGGCGTCTGCTTAAAGAGCGGCAGCCCAACAGACCTGGACTTTGAGCCAGCAGTGCTTCTGTCGGAGCCTCATGCTCACAGCCAGGGAGCTCAGAGATCCATGAGAGAGATCCAGGAGCAGCTGTCTGCCATGGTTCTACAGCACCGCCGGGTCCAGGACGGACAGCCAGAGGCTGGGAACAAACAGGATGGCAGCGTTTCACAAACTGCATCCTCAGATCAGCACGAAGCTGCTGAAGTGGAGAAACGGTCGGGCTTGCTTTTGTTTATTCACATCTCTTGTCATGAAAGGTCATACAAGGTTTTAACTTTTACACCCTATTGAATCCTATTTCAGATTTCATATTTTATTTTGCTGCCTGTTAAATGTCAACATTTATTTCCTACAAAAATAATTTTCAGATAAATCATCCATAACATTTAAGAATGCAGACTTAATGAGGTTGAATTGTGTGTAGCTTAGCTAGCTGGGTAAAACACATCAAGATCAGACGCAGGCTTTTAAAATGTGACTGATTCTCTTTTGAAGAGTTTTCAGAGTCTTACTTTCTTGATGTGCCTTTGCAGTTCAGAGCAGCACGAGACTTTTCTATCTTTGTCCTCAAAGCTGTCCAAAATGCAGGAGGAGGTGTCCAACATTCCCAACACGATCAAGGTACAAAACCAGTAATTTAACAGCACACATGCAAGTCTGGATCCAAACAGTTTAAAGAAATTAATCCTTCGGTTTCGGTCTTGCAGACGTTTCCTCGCCCAGATGTGGTGGAATGTTGCCTTGTTCTGTTGCATCTCAGCAAGTCGTTTTCCATCTCCCACGACCTTCAGCAACAAGCCAGAGACCTGCTCCGAAAATATGGAACAAGTCCATCGCTCGTAAAAGCATCCAGAGGATTTCTTACATGATCTGGTTTTCCTGTAGACTTAAAGAAATTACTTTATTCAGTTTATTTTTGTTTGAACTAAATAAATGTTTTGAAGATAACTGAGTCAAATCAAGCTATGTCAGAACAAGAAAGGGGAATTGACTTAGATGAGCTCTTATACCACCTGAAAATCTGGATTCGTTTTGTGAAACCATTTAGAAAATAATTTGGAATAACTAAAACATTTATTTTTGTTGAAATTATACATTTTAATTTACAGGCTCTTCCAACATCAACTTAAAAAAAAACAGATCCCTGTAGAGAAAAAGGAGGATAAATTGTGTCTGATAGGGATAATCAGAACTGAGAAGTCTTTAAAATCCCAGGATGCCAGGCACTGGTCCCACGGTGTAAAAACAAACAGGTTCTAAAAAACTGATCCGACTTGTTTGGCCTGAGACTCAGTTAAAAAGTGACATGGAAAGAGACAAGTCAGCCACTGAAGGATTTGTTCCCGCTGCGAGTCCACTGCTCAGATATGTACAGACGAGTCTGGCTGGAGAGCAGAAATCTGCTGGTGGGTTTTTAAAAACTGGTAAGGCCGAGCGGGCGTTCAGTGTTTGTTGTTGGTCTCCTCCTGTCCCGAGCTGGAGATCCCGTTCTGTGGCTGGCTGGATCCGGATCCGAGGCCGTACAGTCTCCCGCAGTACTTGGCGTCGTCAATATGGTCCTCAAAGAAAAGCTGGACAAGCAAAAAAACGGTTTAATTTAAAAAACTGGTGTAAAAATTTGTCTTCACATAACCTCTCAAACATGTTTGGGTTTTGCTAAATTAAAGAAACCTGAGTTCTTTCTTATTTTCCTTTCAATAAGTCCTGCTGAAAGATTGTTCAGACCACTAGTGGAGTTTAGGAGCTTTTCCATTCGGTTTTTAAATTAACTAGGCTAAAAAGAAAAAGAAAAGTTTTAACTAAGCGTGCTTCATGTTAAAGAAGCAGGGGGACTAAAAAATCCTTACCAGAATTGAACAGCTATTTTTGCACCTAATATCAAAGTCAAGTTAAACAAAAAAACAGATGGATGTAGCCAAGGTAAACTAGGGGTGTCCCGATACAACCCTTTAAGGTCTGATACAATACTTATATTTCAGTCTTCATTATTGCCAGATACCAATCTTTACTCGATACAATATCAGCATGAAAGACTTCATTTTTATTGTGTGAATTGTTAAAGGCTTGATTAGGTGATACTAACCAGAGAACAATAGTTATTAGAAACTGGTTTCTGCAACTGAATAAAACAGACAAGTTTTGTAATGGTGGAGCAATATTTGTTGGAATAGATTGCTTATGTTACAGTGCCGACATCGGACCAAAACCAATATTGGATCAGGACACTCCTAAAGGAAACCTTGAAAGACCTTCAAGCACAAAGAAATGCTTGGAAAAGCTACTGCTGTCTGTTTTAACAAGCAATAAGTTGTTAAATGATCCTGAAATGATGACTTTTCACAAGGTTTGCAGCATGTTTCTCAAATGGATCTTTAGCAAGTTTGTTCTACATTGGTCTACAACTTCACTGAATGAAAGAATTTTAGATGGCGACTTGTACATTTCTATGGAATAAAGACTATACACATTGACTCAACGAAAGAATCACTTAAAAATCTAGGTACAATTTACACCCAGATCAGAGGGGTACTGGCTTCACAAATGACTTAAAGTTTAAACTCAATTTACCTCTTTCATTCTGAAGAAAGCCATTCCTGTGAGCAGCGAGTCGGATCCGGCCTGATGCTGTCGTCCAATCCTCTTCAGCTCCAACTGGTCGGCTACTTCCTGCAGGCCTCCCTGCAAGACAAACAGCAGATGGCTCAATCCAGGAATTTTCCAAGGCTAAACAGGATCTGATATTAGATATGCTTAGATTTTAACAAACCTTGAGACTTTTGCAGCTCTTCATCAGGTACTTGACGTCGTAAATGGCAGGGAAAAACAAGTTGAGGATCAGAAAGAAGTCATGCTCCTCCTCAGGAAGCCGAGCATCAGTCAGAAGCTTCACCAGGTAGCCAAAATCGTAACCACTGGAAACAAAAACAAAAAAACACAGCATTCGTCAAAGTCTAAATACTTTGCAAAGAAATACATAAGAAGTAATAAATAAAAAAATAAAAGAGTACGTTGGCTTTTTTTTTTTTTTAAGTTTAAAACAACCAACCTGTGGAAGGAGAGCCACTTAACATTTTCACACAGCACCAAGCCAGATGTCATGAGCAACTCCGCGAAGTACAGCGTGTCGATTCCTTCTTCTTCGTGCTTTTTGAACTGGAGGCCGGAGTTCTGCAGCAGGTCTATGGAGTCCTGCGAATACATGTCCTCTCTGTGGAAAGAATTATAAAACCTAGATAAGCGTAAGCCACCAACATATTTAGTATTGTCAAGACAGCTTCTATTCTCAGTACGGCAAAAACAAAACAACTAATCTTGGAAGATTTTTGTTTCATAAACAATCCAGTATAGGCTAAAAGAACAAGAACACGATCATCCTAAATCTTCAGACAGACATTTTCCACCTACGTGAGGTTGAACTTGAAGTTAAACTGCCATGTCGTTGTGCCCGGAGGATAATCACCATCCTCATTCATGAACGTGAGTCCAAGCTGGATGATCTTCAGGAGGTCCACGTTGCACCTCAGCAACTGATACTGGTAGTCCACCGTGCTGCGAAACTCTCCGATTGGCCGCACGACGACCCCAGGGAATTCTGTGTCCTGGGAAAAAAACAAAGCAGATACGTAAAATTAAAGGTATCATTGATCTGCACAACTAACGAGAGTCAGTAATTTCTTCCAATTATGCAATCAAAGATAAACTGATCAGTTTAGGATGCTCATAAACTGAGCGCCCTAAACTGATCAGTTTAGGATGCTCATAAACTGAGCGCTTAGATTTAGGAAGAGACACGTTTAGGTTAGCTACCCGGAAACAACCCAGACTACTAAACTCTCACCATGGCAACATAGTTATAGCTTTGAATTATCTGTCTGATCTTTCTCATCTCTTCTTCCACATTGCTCGCCCAGACTTCACAGATGATCTGACTGGAATCTGCAAGTGCGGCTGGCATGTTGGCAGGTTGGATGGAAAGCTAAGATCCCAGTATTCCTGCAGCAGCAGTCAATGGTAGGCGAAGAGGGAATCCGATCAAGAAAAGAGGAACAACTCTGGAAGAAGGAAAGGAAACCGTTAGTGAAGCGGATCGCTAACGGAAATTTTTTACTGTGATTGGAAGTATAAACACATCTTTAGAAAACATAGTTAATAAACAAACAAACTGTTAACTACCTTCAATAAAAATAACAATCATTTTAATGAGTTAGGAGCAGATGACTGTGGAGGCGGCTATCCGACCCTCACAAATTAATCTGTTAAAACTAGCTTGTAATAGAGGTGCTACCCTATAAAGAGCAGAGCATGGAACGTATTGTGCAAGATCTTAAATCATCCCCATTTGTTTTATACACTTTTATACACTTTTTACCAGCAAACGTAGATTTGTAATTCGTAATTCTGTACCTTAGACTTCCTCAGTAGTTCATCAAACTTTTTAAAGGTCTTTAAAAGGTTTTTGAACTTGGCCACTTATTTAAATCATGCTTTTTGTAACACCCAGAGATCATATTGTAATTAATTAGATTGTAATTGATATAACAAATACAGGATCCCCATGTTCTGTAGGTTCTTAGATAGCTTACATCTCACAGAGATTGCTATTGGACTAAACACGAATCTAAAGCAAATAAATTGTTATTAGCCTGTATTCTTTAAAATATGTTATATTTTGACACAGTCTGTTATCTAACACAATTTTACTATTTTTTTTATCATGTCATTAAAATATCTAGTCCAAAGCCTTTAGCTACAACTGATGTATTAGATGGAATACAAAAGAAAGGATTCCCTCCGCCTGTTGTCATGACAGCAAAAGGACCAAATGTTAGCTTAGTTAGTTCCAGTTCAGTTAGAAAACACCAAATATAAGGAAACATGTTAAATAAGAGCATATTGAAACAGTAAATGTGGAAAAAAAATTGTTTAAATTGATCGAATTCACTGAACAATAGCAGTCTGAAATAAAAATAAAAAAACAAAACAAACGACGCAACGACGGGAGCCCTATCAGTTAGCTTAGCAAGGAAGCTAACCCTCGACCGGGACACAAGAGCAAATGAGCAGCGTTCCTCCGTTTCACTCCTCAGCGTGTCATGTTCGAGATTTACGTACCGTAAAAGTGACACAATGGCGCCGGGCATAATTATTAAAATCTAATTTTACCTGGTATTCTTTTCAACCGAAGCGCGTCAGCCTGCTTGGTGGTGATTTCTTATTCGGTGCTTTCGTATTTCGCCTCTTCGTCTTCCAAACCTAAAGCAGCACCACCTGCTGTACGTACTGCGGTACGACGTAGCTTCTATTGGAGGCCCACCAGCACTTAATAGCTGAAATGTGAACACAGATTAAATCATTTTAATTGCATACAGATTTAAATGATTTTTAGTATTATTATTTGTTCACTTTTTTTATTTTACTTATTATCTAACTAGTGGCTAATGTTTTATGTAGTTATTATTTTAGGAAAAAAAAACCTTTTTTTAAATAAATAAAACAAAACTATATCATACTCGTACTGCTACTATATTTTTCTTCTTTTTTGAAGACAGGGAAAATACATCCACATGTGTGCCTCCATATGCACAGTCATCTGTTTGTCGCTTCATAAGTATTTCTGGAATTTATTAAATCTAAATTAAGGTTGAAAAATCCAAATGACTTTAGCAGTTAGTTAAATCAGAATAATAGCAAGTTTGCCATAGTCATGCTGTATTTATTTATTTTTTTTATGAAGTGCATCTAAAAAAAACTTTTTTGATTTTATAATTTAACTTAAGCAAATTTTCTATGAAAGAAATTAGCATTCTTTTTTTCAATTTAGCTACTTTCCTGAAGCCCTATTATCCTGAATCTATAGTTCAATTTCTTCATTTCTGTATGCCTGAAATGCAGGCATACATTTCAAAATAAAAGTGCAGACCTCCGCTGACAGGCCCGGAAATGCACGGCTTATTTTTCAAAATAAAAGTGCAGACCTCCGCTGACAGGCCCGGAAATGCACGGCTTATTTTTCATAATAAAGTACACTTCCGGTAGGATCGTTGTCGTCACAAATTATTAAGTAAACATTATTACATAAAATATATCAATTGCTTGTCTATCATATATATTGTTTTTATTGGTATAGTAAGAATTTACTTTATCAATGCACACGCCAACATCTCGTCAAAGACCCATACATTTTATTATTATACAGAGTCTCATTTTCATTTCATTTTGACTTTATTGCACTCATGTTTTTCTATATATTTGTTTCAGTTAGTTTGGGTGTTGTATTAACCGTAAAAAACTAAATACTCAACTTCAAATAATGTACTTTTAAATGAGACTGATGCAACACATGAATTTACCGCAAAGGATTAATAAAGTTTATCACTATCATTATTACTTACATGTTTGGTTCTATGTCTATGCTAATTATTTTCTTGTGCTGCTTAGTGGTACACCGAAGTACCACTAAATGCAATCGTAACTCTAGATATCTACAGTGTAATGCAAGTCAATTTTTTAAGTGATCAATGAGAAAACATTTTTAAAAAAAACACACACCAAGTCAAAACATGATCAAATGTTCTGTACAACTTTATTCACTGTGAAATTCACAATCTGCCAAAAAGCTTTTTTTCATTGACATTTTCACAGAACTTACACATGTCCTCAATGCAGTGGAATTTGAATTTGAATGGCTCCAGGATCGCTTCCCTTTCATCCTCCTCCAGTTGTTCGCTCCACAATCTCCCATACTGTTGAACAGCCTCTGACTGTTCCTCCTCACCCATGCCCAGAACGTCAGGCAGGTCCACACTGGCAGAAAACAGTGGTTTGTTGGCCTCAACCCACTCTGCTGCATGTCTGCAATCATGCAGAATGTGATCTTCAGCCGAGTCCTATGGAAAGACAAAAAGACAGAGGTTTGTACCATTGCTGCCACAACATCAGTATCTGACCAAATAGATACTGTGAAAACGAACCCCTTCCACTTGTGTGTCCACATCAGCAAGTGTAGCTGAGACTTCAGCCTGCTGTCCTTCTTCCTGAAAATATATAGATAAGCAAATCGACAAGTTTTAGTATTCCAAACACAAGCTCCAAAAAGAAGAAAAAGTAAAAATAGTCTGAAGATAGGTTTATCGACATAATAGAATAAAACCTTGATCAAGGGACCAGCCCAGCATGGGTTACAGGTTGGGCAGAGACATACACGACTTGGCTTGAAGTTTTTTGTGTCAGGATATATCTTCTTCATCATAACATAACATAATAAATTACTTAAGTGGTTTATCCACTTTCACTAGTACTGATGAAGAAAAGAAGACATCCTGACATGCAATATAGAAAAACTTGAAGCCAAGTAGCGTACCTCTGTTCCAAGCTGTAACCCCTGCTGGGCTGGTACCTTCATGAAGATTATTTTTTATTTATAACATGTTACTATGCCCCACTAAAACATCAGGGGCAAAAGTGAAGAATTTAAATATATTAATAAGAATAGTTATTGTGTAAGTTCTTGTCACAAAACTGATATTTTGTACAATTCTCAATTTATTTATTCTAATACTAATTTTTAACGTAAATTCCACATAAAAATAACATGTATTGCAATGATCAACTACCACCTTAAAAAATATTATTATAAATGGCACCCAACAATGCATACCCTTGCCAGATGTAGGGTTAAATAATTTAACCAACATTTCTTCTGACTGACATCAGAAGACTTAATTTGTGAGGAAACCTGCTGTTCCTGTACTATAAAAACATTCTCATTGCTTAAAAGCAAATAAATAATTTTCCATTGATGATTGAGTATGGTACAAATATACATTTTCTTCATTATTTTTAAATAATTTTATGTTTTCAGACATGACTGGCTTCTTTACAGTCAGAATAAAACTTTTCGGTTGAAATAATTCATTTTAAATCTGCCAGGTATTGAAATAATTTTGAGATTCAATGCATGTTGTTGGAACTAATTCTGCATACTTCAACTATTCTATATTTAAAACATATAAACATTTATCCAAAACAAATAAATAAACAGTCCATTGTAATTCAGTTTCCTTTTATTTAGTTGAAAGTGTTAGAAGCAGAATAATTTTCCTGATACATCTCCGTATATATAATTTTTTTCAATAAAAGGGATTGTTGAGGCAAATTTGATCAGTCCTGTTTAAAGTAGAAAGCACAAGATTGTGCTGCTTCATGTTCATAATTTTTCTTTTCTTGTTTTCTTAGATCAGAGCCGGCAGATCCAGATTTTCCCGGTCAGGGCGCCATTAAATCCAATCTCTATCCAGCACACATAAACAACAAAAAATATGACACTGTTTGACAGAAAGCAGTTTATAAAACTGTCCAGAATTTGTTTGCTCTATTCTGACCCTGCTAAGCACAAGCAGGTATAGTCAATAGATGGGTGGAAAGTCTGCCACTTTAATCCCATCATGCTTTCAGTTACAGAGGCAGCTAAGGACAGGATTTATTGTTCCGATACTCCAGCTCTCCTCTGGATACGGGAAATCTCCAGTATCGGCATGAGAAGCTGGAAGGCATCCTGGATATAAGATGCACTGTTGGAAGCCTGAGCAAAAAGAGAATTTTTAACATTTAGTTAATGTTAAGTATGCTTAAAAAAAATACAAAATTGAAATGTACTGCACAAAATTATAGTATTTTGTAAGCCTGAAAACCTAAACCGAGTGACAATCATTGACAACCGTACTGTAAGATGTGAACCCCCCATACAGTACAGAACGGTACAGCAGCAACATTACTTCAGATAGTAAATGAGGAAGTAACTCAAAAATGGGAACTGACCCACACTTTTCCAGTAGAAGACCACAGCTATATGCCTTGTGTTGCTAACCCATGTAGAAACCTTTGAAATAATCCCCATTTGAATTTCCACCTCGACTCTAAAATGATACTGTTGGCTCAGTTTTGCTATGATTTGTCTAATTGAAAGAAGTAAGAGACCTGAAGATTGGAGGAATGTAAACAAGGTGTTAGGTAAAAGATAAGTCCTAGGGTTTCTAGACATTACCAGCAGTTGTTACAACAACAGCACCGCTAATTGAGCTATTTTGCTTATGTTCTGTATGTTCAACCAATCATGAACCACCAAACCTGAAGTTAGCCTCTGATTAAGCAGTAAAGTAAGAGATCAAAATGTTATGTGATTTATGGTACTGGGAACTTAAAAAAACTTTAAGCTGTAGTAGGTACCTCTACATATTTGTTAAAGTCTGACAGTTTAATATGAGCCGTGAAAGAAAAAAATATATCCTCTCTGTGGTCTTATGGCAGTTTGCAAAATTATACCACTCTGTCAGAAACAACTAATCAGAGCCAGGAGGAAGGTCTTCATGTTAAAAACATTTATTATGAAATACTACAGAAAAAGATTATAGGTTGACATAAGATTTTGTAGTTGATTTAAAAAAAAACATTATTAGTCAAAGGTTGTTGTTTAATAGGGGACTCTTATACAACATAAAATGAACACTAACCTCGAGAAAGACTCCAGTAATTAGCGGGTTCAGAACGTCTCCCTTCTCATTTAACTGCAAAAGATATAAATCAGGACTGTGAGGAAAACTGCACCACAGGCTTACAGAGGTAGTCATAGTAGTATGCAGTTTTTAGTGATTCAGAAAAACTATAACTGGTGCAGCAGCTCACTTACCCCCACTGTGGTCAGGCAGGAAGTGAACTTCTTGGAAAGCAGAGAGATTTCTTTACACAGGACAACAGTTATTCTAAAAAAACAAAACAAAAAAAAACGGACTGAATGTAGTAAACCTCCTACAGCATGACTCTATGCATGTGGAAACAGAAAAATTGGTATTACTGTGAAAGGATGTTGGCTCTGGTTCCGCTGTTGGAGAAGAGGATCATCTCGCCTAGCTTGTGGAAAAGCTCGATAGACCGGGCAGTGAACTCTGCCAGACTCCTGATGGCTGCGACATGAATATCCTGAATTTTTTTATAAAAAATTGGCAAAATTCGAAGGCTTTGTAAATCATTGTTGTTGGATTTTTTATTTATTTCACACTTCACATAACTGTTGGTCCTTTCAATATGGCTCAACTTCGCTCTTTGCAGTTATAAGTGACGTAACTGCATCTTATGTATCACCTTTCACATGTCAGAAAAAATAAAATGCTTTACAAAAAAAACAAAAGTTATGTTAGAGAAAGTGATTTAAAACCTTTAGATGGAAAATCTATTTTTGGGACTCTGGACACCCCAGCTACATGATGACCCCACAAACTAGAACTGTTACTCAATTGTAATGGAAAATAAACAAAACTGGATAAAGCAGAGTTGAACCAAATCCTGCCATACTAGCTGGAAGATAAAAGCAAAAAAAAATCTGCCTTTAGTTATTTCTCACCTCTGCAGAGTGCATCTTCTCAGCTTCCTCACTGTCTTCCTTTGGATTACTAATATGGTTGATCATGATGCGGGCGTCCTTACTGGCCTGGTGGAAAACAGAAGCGATACTATAACTCACATTTAAAGCAGAATCAGTAAACACAAGAGATGGGGCTCTTTATTCTAACCAGAGAGGGAATAGATTAGTAGCGTAATGTATTTAAAATAGTTAGATTTGGATAACTTTTGTAAAAAAAGATTGAATATTACCCATTTTGACAGTGACTGCTAACTATTCGGACAGTAACTGTTTGGTGGTTGACAACAGCTCCTAATTTTTTATACATTGTAATTTATTCTTACAGCACTGGAACACATTTGGATCTGTCATCGCAGCTGTTGCCATTTTAGTACAACACAGTACACTTCAAAATATAGTTTTATCTTTTTTCTCCACTTCCCCGCAGAATGCAAGAACTCAATTCATGTTCCACTTATTTAAGCTAAAAGACTAAGAAAGCTCTTTTGGTATCCTTATCCTGCTAATTGAAAAATATTACCCGTTTACTACCAGAATTTATTATTTAAATACAGCACATAAAACATATGTAAATTTTGGTATTTATGGTGCGTTGGTTTATCCATCCTATTCAGACGTCCGAGATCGTTGCCTAGCAGTTCTCATTTTTCTTTCTTTCTCGGATGATTCCGAACAGACAGAGGAAAATTTCCAACTTAGATTTCAAGATGCTTGCGTCCAGTGTCACTTGTAAGAATTGATTTTCATTACTTTTGGACCACTATGTTGGTTTAAATGACGATTTCAGTTACCCATTTGACTTTTTTTGGTTTTCTGTGTCCGCGTTTGCGGCGAAAACCTGGTTAAAACTGGTGTTGCAAAAGGATTGCTAGCAGAAGATGAACAATGAAATTAAGGGAAAACCGCTTGGGGAATAAACAAAACTGGTGTTTTCATGTTTTCCGAGTCGGACGTCGGAAAGTTTAATAAAACGCTCAAAGTGGAAACGTGAAGTGATATCCGAGTCGGCTCGGAAAGGTTAAACGTACGCAGCATAAGCATGAAAATTAAGGATAATTCAGACATCCCAGCATGCTCTGTGTGAACATGCTATATGTCTTCAGGCCTTGTTCTGACATCTAAAAATTTGGATTATTCAGAACGAAAATAGCTTTCAACTTTACCTGACACGGTAAGAGCTGTCAGTGAAAGGTTAATGTGTGTAGAGCCTCAGTTTTACATTTATGATTATTATATGTAATGTAACTTGTAGTCAAACATATTTTAACATGATATCCTATAAAAAAATTGTATTACTTCTTATTTTATAACTAAATTAAACGAGACAAAATCTAACCAGTTACTGTAGAGTTCTGCCTCTAACTTCATAAAATCCAAGCTTCGGAAACTGTAAAGCCGTACCTTAATGAGTTTGTTAGCTGTGGCAGAAACACTGAGACCATCAACGGCTGACGTTAAATCCTTCTCAAACTCTTTGCCGTCTTCATCTGGGATCAGAAAAGGAAAAATGGTTTAGTCCTGGTAAATTTCCTTCTGTTGGTGACATGCTAAACTAAAAATCTTGCCTGTCTTGTCGTCGACGTCCTCGTCATCGAACTCCACCATGGAAAAAAAGTCCTTGAGTTGGTCCAGCTCGTCTCTGAGCATGATCAGCTCATCTCCGGACAAAGTTGTCAGCACAGATCTTACCTGAATAATATATGCATGTAAAAAAACAAAAAGGAAACACAAAACAAAAAAAGAAACAAGAAATAGCAGCAACATCAGTTCTGAGCTCTGCCAATATTGATATTATCACTATAACACTATTATCACGTATGTATAAAACTTTATTACAGCATGACTGGTTCTTTGTAATCAACAGGGGAAGCTATACCTTAGACTCGCTTTCTCTGGACAGGATCTCGAGGGCTTCGAGGTGCGACAGACCCTGGAATTCATCAAACAGCATCCCGTAGTGCGCAACCACCTTCTTCTCTGTGTTTGATGACTCATTCTCAGCCGTCTCCAGCTCCTCTCGCTCCTTCGCTTCCCGCAAAACCTAAAGTAAATCAGGAAAACAAAGAAAATTTGTTGGATTTTCACTTAACCAATTTTGACAAATTCACTAAAAAGCTAATAAAGACTTTAACTACCTGTGAGAGAGTGGTGTTCCTGTTAATCAGTCCTTTGGTCTTCTTGAAACCAGGATCACCCTCCGCTATCACATCCATTGTCTTCTTACCAATGAATTCCAGTGCGTCCAGACCTCCTGTGATCACAGTCTTTCCCTATAAATATGTTTGATATACCTAAGATTATTTACCTGGATAAAAAATGACCTGGATCACTTTCTTTAAAAAAACCTGCTTACTGTGTTCTGAACAACGGAAGTCAGAGACGATAACATTCCCATTGCACCTCCAACTGGTGTGGATCCATCTGTTGCAGCTTTTTCCATCTCAACACTGCCTTCACCTGCAGAGGGAAAATTAAAAAGTTAACATAGTTGTGAACAAAGTGAAAGTATTTAACTATAGTACATGCCTTACCCTGCTGTTTCTCTTCTTCTTCCACCTTAGCCGACAGTTCAGTTGGACTGGGAATTCCCAGAGACGTTTCTGCCTTCTCGATGACCTGAGTTAGCCCCTGGCCTGGACAAACATAAGACAAGTGATGAAGAGCAGAAGCAAAATAAAAAGAAAGAAAAAAAGAGTAAAAGAAATCAGTGCGCATATATGACATGGTCATTTGAGATGCTTATCCCAAACAAAAATCATGAACAAAGTAAAACCAGGTTTATTGCAAATATTTCTGATCTTTTTTCATATCTAAAACATTTGATGGCTCTTACAAGGTTCTCAAATTTTGCAACTAAAGCCTTAGATGAGAAATAATTAAACTAATTTATTTTAATAAAGATTAAACCAATATGAATGAATTTAAAGGAGTAGTAAAAAAAAAAAGGGGAATAAAATCTATTGGAAATAAAGGTTCTGTGATTTCGAACATATGCTTTTACTGTTTGTTGGCGTATTTTTATTTTATTTTTCACATTTCTACTCTTAAAGTTGTATTTTTCTCATAAGTTTTTGAAAAAAAAAGATCAAATAGTATTTAATTTCAATAAATTCTTATTACTTTTTCTTTTCTTAAAGGGTTAGGGTGAGGAAAATTGGGGGCTTGTCCGGAAACAAAGACTTCAAAATAAATTGAACTAATTTAAGTAAAAGCAGTTGGCAAGAAAATCATGTTGACAATAAAATATTTCAGATTATTTAAATGTTTTTTTTGATTATTTGTAGTTGCTGAATTGTAACCAGGAGGTTTTTTTTTCTGAATCATTTTTGACAGATACATTTAAAATAATAAAGAAACAGATACGGACCACAGTTTATTCTGCGAATATTGCAATTTGCAGAACCATTGGCAAATTTTGAAAGAGGACAGCTAAATAACAACAAAACAAATCCAGGCTGATCTTAAAATAGTTAGTTTTGTGTACTGAATACTCACCAACAGTGGCAACAGTAGCGGTTGCTGTTGACAGGATTGATTTACCCCAGCTGCCCCAGTATCCCCATCCACCCTGAGAGACAGTTGACTCACTGGGCGACTGAGAGGAAGGGACAGAAGAAACAGTTTAATTTACAACACCAATGTAACTAAAGCTTTGGCAATTAATTTTGAGAATAACCAGATAAAGATACTATTGCTTTTGTCTGTTATTTGGTTAAAACCTGCTTCTATTAAGTATTTTGAGTTTCTTTAAACTTGTTAAAGTTGCAAAATATTTTCTGGATGCAATTATTTGGGTTGTTATTTTATTTACTGGGCCATGCATTCAAATTCCACATTACAATTTATTTGACTCCCCAATACATTATCCCTCACAGCTAACATACAGTAATAGTCCATTGCATTTTTAAAACAAATCTGAAATATATTAAACCATCATCAGTTATAATAGGACCTGGACTGAAAATCTCCCTCCACATGCATGAAGCTGTTGCTAAACTAGAGAGCAGCTTTGCTGACAGACTCCTACATCCTAAATACTCCCAGAAAAATCGGTAAGCATTTACAGCCATATTGGTGCTTGCATCTTATTTATTAATTTTAAAATAACGTTTCTGCTTTCACTGCACTTCATATATACTTCTGCACTGATAAATTGTATTATAAATAGTCTGTATTAATAATATTGAATATACAGGCACTTTATGTAGGTAAAAAGAAAGTTTTCTAATCAGCTACACATCCCATAGATCTAAGAACTGCATAGTGTTCTGGTTACAATCGTGTTTCATGCAGTATTATTCTGAAAGTTTTTTATACTCTGATTTGTGTGAACCCTTACGTCTTGAAGCTGGTCTTACATAATAATTTCACTGAAGTGGGAGAATAAATGATTTCTATTCTATTCCAAATGCAGGCCAGTTTGCCAACGGGGTAAACTGAGGTCTTGTTCTTGGTTTCAAGCGTCACAGCTACCTTTGCTGACTGCTGCTCCTCTTCTGCTTTTGCTTCTGGCTCGGTTTCCGCTTCAGGTTTGGGGTCTGGTCTCCTCCTGGCTTTCCTCATCGGGGCTACATCAGCTAAGTTGTCTGGTGCAGATGGTGAGGAGCTGCCAGGGGTTTCAGCAGGAGAGGGGGCCTCCATCTCAGGAGACTGCTCTGTTCCGTCGGTTACGGCATGAGGCGCGTCGCTGTCTGACATCTTTCCGGACATCTCAGCAGAACATGTCTGCAAAAGATAAAATATGTAATTAAGTTTTAATTATCTTTTGAATTTGCCAATTGTGACTACAAATCATTGTTCGCTACTTTAAATGACACTCTAATCTAAACAACAATCATCACCATAGAGCAGGAAAGTTCTCAAACATTGGTAACTATCAAAAGTAAAACATGTGGCTTTTAAATAGTTAAATTTTAAAAATGTATAATACAAAAAATTCAGCCCAATCTGTATTAAATCAGAGGTAACATCTTATTCATTACTTAACCCCTTTCCAATGATCAGTGGTAAACCCTAAACAGACCGTTGCAGAAACTTGTACTGATGCTTTTTGTATTTGCCAACCAACTTTCTGCAACCTCTCTTGTTCTGTCTCTTCTTTGTTGGAGGACCTCCTTACCATCACCTTAATCTTTTGCTCCCTTCACAAATTGAAGATTTAGCGAGAGGCTTTTGCCTGAATAATATTTCACAGCTTTTAGCCCACCTGACCCTTTGTCTTAAAGAATCCAGCGTAAAATTCCTGTTTTAAGGGCTAGAGGGCAACCTAGACTCAGAACCACAGGGTCAAAGGTTGACATTTTGCTGTGCCTCACTAGGAAAAGCAGCTTACTTATTTGTCTGAACCTGTGGAATCTTTAACAATCAGCCTTGCCAGTGCCCTCCTACCGCTTCGTCCAGCATATCCCACAGTGTGGATTCTATTGCATCAGTCAAATATTTAGACACTGAATGTATGATATTGCTGGTATGTCTGATGCATGTTAACAACTCCACAAAATGAAAAAGAAAAACAGAACATCAGGTAAAAAGCAGACGATAAAACAGTGAACCTAGCTAAACATTGATATAAGCAGTAAACGTAACTGTAGTTCATGACACAAACACGTCGAAAACAGTTTTAACAGCCAACAAATGTTTTCTGATCTCAAGTCTCGATGCTAGCTTCTAACGTTTACCTTCAAACTGCTTGTTTTTTCTCTCCCAGGTGAAATTAGAAGAGCGTTCAGTGGGGTTGTATTTTCTTATCCGGACCTAAAAGTTGATACTATTGTTTTGGACTAACGAAATAATTCAGGGTTATTGTTGTTTTCCAACTGGATTAGCCACGTCACGTTCTGTTTTCAAAGGTTAGGTCTGTTAGCCGCAGGGGGGGGGCTGGACTTCCGGCTGAGGCCTTCAAAATAAAAGAGTATACGCGAAACGCTAATTGTTAAAGGGTTTAAAAGTGTTTATTTGTGTGTTTTATGAACTACGTGTTTATTTGTGTTATTTATTCACCTTCATTTGAGGGAGAATAATATTAAATATCAATAAAAATGTAAAGACAGGCATGTACAAGTCTGTTTACAGGAGCGTGACGTACACTTTCTGCCATAACAATAAAAGTTGTCGAAGGGATAAAAAAATAGACATAAAAGCGCTTTAATCTGTTTAATTTTCACAAAAAAAAACAAAAAAAACATATACAGTAAAAGGAAATTGGACCGTTTGAATCGTTCGTTCAAACTAAACACTGGATTTTAACAGAACACTATTTTGGATAAATAAACACGAAACCGGAAGTTGTAACTATTGTAGGTCACCGAAGCATTTGAACGTGTCATTTTAACATGTAAAAGATATGAGCAGCAGAGAAAATGTTTGATTAATATAATATACTTGTTACAGAAAGATACAGGAAGCAAAACATTCTCATTTTAATTAGTAAAAAACCAAAAAAAAAAAAAAAAAACATTTAACTGAATATGATTGTGGACATTGAGAGTAAAAAAAAAAAAAAATCGTAAATATTATTTATTCATTTATTTATTTCGTTTTGTTGTTTACCTGTCAGAGGTATGCAGGTGCAGTTATAGGGAAGGAGCAGGAAACAACATGAAAGATGGCACAAAATAGGTAAATGGACAGTACATACCAGGCAGTAAAACATTTCTGACAAAAAGAGAATATTAAAGTTTAAGAAAACGAATAAAAACGGGTTTATCTTTTATTTTTCCCCTTTCCTTGAAAGTTAATAATCTATTGCTTTATTTATAGTAAAAAAAAAACACAAACAGCCAAACAATTAGCAATAAATAGAATATAGTCAAATGTTCCCTCCTATCAACATGTCATAGTTTATTTGACAACAGCAGATATTTTCTTCGTTAGATCATCACTTTGTGCCCTACAGGTAAACCTTAAGCCACGCCCACCCGACAAGCACCTGTACCAGGAAGTGGTTGTGGCGTACAGAGTGTGCTTGGTTTCAATTGTGGGGAAGATAAAGTTATAAATTAGGTCTCTTTTTTGATCTAGAACAACTTTAAATCTGTTGAAGGATCAGAATTTCGAGGTTTAGCAGCAGGTGAGTCAATTATATATTTGTTTCAAACCTTTTCATCTTCTTCCTGAGTAGAATCAGTGCTGGACTTATACACGGTACTGAGACATTTTCACAGCTTGTCTGTTTTTCTGGAGCATATAAACTAAAATGATTGTGTACAACATTCAACATAGATCAGCTGAATTACAAATGCCTGTAATCAATTCAGAATGTACTCTAATATGTAAAATATAGATAACACAATGGAATCATGTACATACAATCAAGATTAAAAAAGGAGAATTTGTTTTTATTTCAAATTAAACTTGTAAAATTGTAATATTAACATTAAATGAGTATAAAAAAAATTGAAAGACAAAAGTAGGTCAGGTGCAGTAACCTGCTGTGTAAAGCCACCGATTCTTCCTGTTTTGCAGGATTTTCTGGTCTAGATGTGATTCAGTCTGCTCGACATGTTTTCATCTCAGAGTCACCACCTTTTACACACACTCCTCGTGCTCCTGCTGTTTGGTTGCTGGAAATCAGATGGAGCTCACAATGACACACAAGCAGGGACCTTCACAGAGTTGGCCCCGGTCCCCTCTTCCAGGTACATCTTGGCAAAGGAGGGGTCCAGTATGCTCATAGAGTGTAATATGACTGCAACTGAAGAGGATGTAAGGTGGTACAACCCTAAAGGACATCTCATCGGAGAGGAACAAGGTGGGAGGATTTTATTATGAGCTTTTTTAAATGTATAGTTTACATTTTAAACTGATCAAAGTGTCAAGGAAACTCTCATTAACAATTCTTCTTGTCTCCTTGATAGATAGTAATATACTCCATTTTTTTCTTAATACCTTGTACTGTTAAGAGGTGCTGAGTTTATATCCTAATTACCCACATCTTAATCCAGTTCAGCATCTGTGGGTTCAGATTTACAAAATAAGTCAGATCTACGGAGACACCACATTGCAATAGACAGAACCTATAGTTACTAGTACCAGATACGAAAGCCCTAGTTTGGTTTGTTAACAAAACAACAAACACACTATTAGGCAGATGGTCACATTGTTTATATAGTGGGATGTTTTGGCTTATTGTAGTATATTTACTGTTATTATAATAATACTGACTGCAGGTGTTTGTCCTTTGATTGTAACTCTAGGTGGGAAGTGGCAGATCCAGGTGAAGGGTGCCCTAAACATCACTGTTGTGTCCTTTGAGGACCGCGGCCGCTACACCTGTGTGGCCACAAGTGGCACCGGCCTCACCAGAAACTACACAGTCACCCTGCGGGTAGCCTACACCGACAGTGGCCTGGGAGTGTACTTCGTCACGGTGTGCTTGGTGACCTTCTCTGTCACGATGGTCCTTAACGTGGCGCGCTTGTGCATGGTAAGCACCCACCTTAAAGAAACAGAGATGGCCATCAACGACTTCTTCCGCACAGAGGGGACCGAGAAGCTGCAGAAGGCATTTGATATTGCCAAAAGCATCCCCATAGTCACCTCGGCGAAGACTGTGGAGTTTGCAAAGGTCACGCAGTTTAAGACGATGGAATTCGCCCGTCACATTGAGGAGCTCGCCCGCAGCATTCCTCTTCCGCCTTTTATTCTAAACTGCAGATCCTTTTCACAGGAGAACTTGAACCTGGAGAGGGATCCTCTGGTATTGGCCACAGCAGCAACCAGTAACAAGTTAGCTTTAAGCCCGCCGTGCTCTGACAGACACGAAGAGGAAAAAGTGTGCGTGGTAGTGCTGTCAAGTGAGGGACAAAGGAATGATGAGAATGGTCACAATTTCAAGGTGCTTCTGCAAAAAGAAAATGGTGACTCTGAGGGTGAAGTTAGAAGGGATAAGAACAATGCATGAACTCAAAATTTTACAGCAAAAGCAGTTGAGGTGATATCTTGGGAGATCGTTTTTTTTTTTTTTACTTACATCTCAACTGTATTGTAATGTAATCTATCAATTTGAATTTTTTATAATTCGTTTTCTCCTGCACACAGGGAGACAGCTCAGATTCTCAAACATCTGTTAAAACTAACCTTTGACTTTTTTTCAGTTGATTCCCATTCTTAGTTTTTCTTAATTGTTGAGATTTTAGTTAATTTTGTTCCTTCAAAATGTCATTTATTTCTTTGTTTTACTTGTTTCGTCACCCTTTGACAGGCCGATCAGCCTTCACAGAGAAGATTGCCTTTGCAAAATCATCATCTCACTACTTCTTTTGTTGTCACATCACTCATGGAAAATGGGTTTTGTAAGGCTTGATTACCGTCTCGCATCTTTGTTTACATGGGTCTTTGTTTAAAAAGCAGTTAAACACAGGGCTTGAAATGAGTAATTCAGCTAAAGTGGTGAACATTTGAATGTGAGATAAATTTTCTTACACAATTTCGCAAGATGGAAAACTTGCCAAGGAGAATGTCTAATTCGTTTCTTAAAGCGGTAATCTACCATTAAATGCTCTGATTAAATTGGAAAGAGACTTTAATTGTCTACCTAGTTCATTTTGTATGCACATGGTGATGTAGAAAAGGCAAATTGGTTACTCATTTGGATTTCATTTTGAGAGAATTCAATATTTTCTTTTTTAATTTAGAAAATAAAGGCGCAGATTGTTTGAACATGAAAATGTCTAAATCATGTTTAAAGATGGAATTGCTGATAAAGTTGGACTTGTTGCACCGTGAGTAATCATAAAACTGGTTTTCTTTTTTTCCTTTCGTTCTGCTTTACATTGATGGAAAACAGCCTAAGTGAAGCTGTGAAAAAGCGAGAAATACAGATAATTTGCAGAAGGAAGGCAGGTGTTTCCAAACATCTGCTAGGAAAATCTCAATTCCACTGATAACCCGGTCCATTCTCTAAAGGCAAGTGGAGAAACAGAACTCATCAGGATTTTAAAAATGAAAAATAATTAAACCATATTGCATCAACATCAACCAGGATTTGGTACAAAAATTAACATTTTGAGTGATACATAAGGATTAACAATAGAAATGTTGATTTTATTTTTTTTACTTAATAAATAAATATATATATAAATATATATATATAAATATATATATA
>JAVLVB010000290.1:972789-983808 GCA_032876305.1 Orestias chungarensis
ATATATATATATATATATATATATATATACACACGTGTGTGTGTTTCTTTTCTTACTGTTGAAATAGTTGTAAAACAGCCGCAGTACCAGTAGTAGTCTGCTCTGATGTACAGAGTGGACACACACCAGATGATGGAGCTGTAGGATAACACAATTTCATGCATTAGCGCGCTTACTGCCACAAACGCTCTTTCGTTACCACACATATTTTTGAGCATCACATGTTGCTGGTGAAAGTTTGAGGTCGTTGAAATTGTATGAAGTTTTTTTTTTTTAAGATGCATACAGCTTTTAAAAAAATCATACAGTAACACATTTCAGACAAGCTGTTGGTTGCATGTTTGTGTGGTGTAATTATTACAATTAGTGGGATATGAAAAATCTAAAAAGTAGCATTGGCATTCTTTTTTTATTGTGTAAGAACATGTTTTGACAGGACAAAGTTGAGACAAAAACTGCAGCAGTGCAACTAAAGCTTTTTGAGGCAAGACAAGCTTCTACTTTCATACGTCTTGATATTAGCTAAATGCAAAAAGTTTTTTTGGTGGTGGTCATGTGTGGTTCAGCTCCTTTTGTGTTTATTCTGTGCTTGTTAGTCACCTTACCTTGGTTTTACCGATCTAGTTCAATTTCCCCCAGTTATACTACCTGCTCCTTATTAGTTACACCTGGTTCTTATGTCACGGATCAGCTCTCCAAGTAGTTCCTTTTCTGTCAGTTTTCTCACCACCTTGCCATTGTCAAGTATACTTCATCTCTATTATTCTGTTGCTTTGCTCTTTTTAGCCAGTTATGTCTTCAATTCTCTACAGCCTGTCCCTCCCTTTTTCTGTACACCTAGCTACCAGCCTGTAGATTTTGTTTTGCTCCCATGTTCCAACACACCTACAATGCCCCATCAAAAGGGCATTGTAGGCCTTTGCCTAACTTGATGTCATGCTGAAGAGGTAATTCAATCATTTGTTTCAAGATTGTTGGAGCATGGATGCATCTAAAAGTTTCAGAGCAGTAGGTCTTGAATAATGGAATTGGAAACCCCAGATTTAGAGATACCTGTTGACATGCTGTTTAATTTAAAAGGAAGCCGGAGTACCCAGAGGGAATCCATACATAAACTCACAGAACATCCAAGTTCCATCCAAGACATTGCTACAAACCAACTTTGCTACTAACAATGCAGTCTGGCTTTAATACTAAAATGACAGTATTTTATGCAGGATGGATCGCTCAAATAAACATTACCCATTAACTTAAGTTCAATATGGGAATTTTCGGGTTTACGATGCTTTATGTTCTTCTTTACAGTGGGATTGAAATTAGTTATCTTAAAGTTTAGGTTATGGCCAATGCTATTGTGCATTTGTGTTGTATAGTTACCAATGAAGTAAAAAAAAAAGGAAAGCCCACATCGAATAATGAACCTCAGACTTGCTTTTTCAAGTTCGCAAAACAAACTACAGATTGGGTCAATGGTCAGATCACAACACCCAACTGGCTCAAAAACCTCCAACAGGTCAAGTCACAAAGCTGCCATCTGAAAAGAATACTAAGCAGAGTCTTCGTATCAGGGATAGGCAAAACACTTCATACAGAGTAGAAAGCTTTGTTAGATGAAGAAGAAACAACCACCAAATCTTTTAGATGATTGTTGATTTTAGGTGCAGCTTCATATATAACATCATCACAGAGAGGGTGGCAGACAGGTATACATGAATAAACTGGAGATTCAGCAGAGAAATCTACAAGAACGGACTGACTGCACTTTATGTGTTTGTAACAAGATTTTTTATATCTATGTCTGTTCGTAAGAGAGCAATCTGTCCTGCCGCCATCTGTTTGGCCAGCAGCATCAGACCCAGAGGGACTTTGAAAAAAGCAACAGAGTTTGTTATTTTGATTTCTTTTTTACAACCATTAAGAAAAATCAAATGTTTATAATGGGACAAAAAACAAGCAATTATGCAACAAATCAATGTCACATGTCCCCGTAATGAAATTTAGCAAAATTATTATTAGACTGACATGAAATGTATTTATTTTCAAATTTATTGAACTCACCTTCTCTCTAAACTGCTCTAAAAATTACTTTTGTTGTAGACTAAATAAATGGAAGCGAATAAGGCTGCAGACGCTTTATCAAGCTCTCCTTGTGCTGAGCCTTTTCTGTATTCTGTTGTATTTTCCCAGAGGTTAATATCCGGTAATACAGTTACTCTTTTTGACCAACCTGTGAAACTATCAGGTCGGCCAGCATCCCAAATAACAATAACCTTGGGCCTCTGTGTTGAATAACTGTAAAAATCCATCCATCTTTGCTTTGTTTTTTTTGTTTGTTTTTGTTTTGGTTGTCCTTTCCAAAAGCAAGCATATCTAAATAGAATTGATTGGCGCAGACAATCATTCATCATAGTGAGCCAGAGCAGGCGTTTAGAGAGGGTAGGAAGGAAGATTTTAGGGGAGCAAAATTTCCGGAAGGCTGCAGTGTCATTGAGATAAACCAAATAAATTGATTGGGTTAAAACGGATTGGCACAGCGTGTGTAAGTCAGGGAAAGTTACGAGAGAGAAAAATCTTCCCCCGCCTTGCTAAGGCCGTGAGACTGATTAAGGATGCTTGTAAAAACTAATGAAGCCTGTATGCTGCAAATTTGGGCCTCTTCAAATTAAATTGCTTATAAAATTAGGTTAGAATAAGACTGCTGCTAATTTTATTTCATTTGCAATCAACTGGAGAAACCAAGATAAGGTGAGAAGATGATCAGTCACATGAGACGATGAAAGATGAGTTCCTCCCTGAGGTCTGCAACACCTTTGCAGATGATTGGATCTGCTTTTCGGCTTGTTCATTTTAATATTTTATGGCTCTGATCTCAAACAAAATGTTGTCCTTATATGTCTTATTTACTTGACTCTGGAATGAAAAAATATATATTTTTCTTTCTCAGCATTACTTGTTAATCAAGCAGCTTTGAGAGGTTTTTAATTCCAGGCTCACTTATCTAAACAGACACTAACAAATAAATGCCATTCGCGTCATACTTGGATGTGAATGTGTAGCCAGGTTTCCCAGAAGATTGTGAATTACAGTGCGCATAGCAGCTCTGCTTCCAAGAAGAGCTTCATGGGAGATTGAGAACAATGAACTATGAGTAAATCTGAGAAAAGTTATAGTTCATTGAGGAAGACTTGAAAATACAATGAAGCAGGAACCAAGACAATTTGAACCTTCTATAAATAGTAAATCTTACTCACGGTCATTGTTTTCAGAAAATTTTAGTGTTAAGATACCTAACATCTTCTTTTACTTTATAATTTTTAATTATTTGTGAGCTTGTTGAATTCACAATTCTATATTTGCTGGTCCATAACAGTCTAAAGTTGTCAAATGAGAAGAAATCCAGAACAGCAACAGCCTGAAGTATAGTATGGGACAGGCAAGATTCAGCAACAGGATCCCAAAAACTTTAGTAACACAACAGGACTTGGCAGAAGCAGTGGTCGGAGAAAGGCTTGGTCTAGGAAGTGATACCTCACATGAACGGTGAATCAGGGGTTGTTGGTTGGGACAAAGGTATTACCCGATCTCACAGAGAGTAGGTGAAGAGCAGGTGTATGTAGTGACAGGAACAGGGGAGGATAATGAGATATCAGCAGGAGAGGGAGGGGTAGTGAACAGTGAGCAGGATCAGCCAAGATTGAACTGAAATCATGACAATAAATCTGTTCTAATCATATTTCACTACAGTTTGTGGTACACTGGAATTTAAAATTAAATTTCATTGTAATATTATGTTGGATTAGATTGGCTTCTGTTCAACTATTGCTATGGTTTTGTAGAGTACTTTCTCATAACATTTGATTTTAATTTGCCATATATATATATATAAAAAAAGGAACTAACATCATCAAGCTAAAAACCCATTTCCTGGGGGAACTGCATGTGCAGCCCTTTAAGGAGAACTACAGTAATGAGTTTCCATGTTAATCCATCTAATTGATTACGAAGTAGGGTTAACTTTTGTCTTTAGTTTAATTTTAATTAGGTTTCTCTTTGTCAAGTTGTTAAGTAATATTTTATAGTTAATCTGTTTCTAATGCTTTGATTAAAAAAACAAAAGATAATAAACCAAATAAGTGTGTAAAATCATTAATGAATAGAAAACATGCAAACTGAACTGTCAGAGGTGGGATTAAGGTTTCACACTGGAGCTGATCATAAATACCAACAAAGGGTTGGGGGACACTGTAGCTGACCTGATTCTCTGCAGATTCTTCTTCCTGTATACTTTGCATTTTTCCTAGAGGGATTTTAAGCATTTCTTCTTTCAGGATAGTGGCCATATCACAATGTGATGCTGGTGGGGGAAAACATTTCCTGACTCGCTCCTCCAAAACACCCCAAAGTGGTTCAATAATATTTGGATCTGGTGACTGTGCAGGCCATGGGAGATGTTCAACTTCACTTACATGTTCATCAAACATCCTTCACCAGTCTTGCTGTTTGTATTGGTGCATGGTCATCCTGATAGACGTCACCGCCTTCAGGATACAATGTTTGAACCATTGGATGCACATGATCTTTGTTAGGGACAGAGCTGGTCAAACATGGGGACACAGCAATAACTTTCAAGAAAAATGTGTTTATTTCCCAAAATAACCTAATCTCAAACAATTATTTTAGGGCCCTTAAAAGAGGTCAAAAGAAGAAACCAAAATTTAACATAACAAAATCTCAAACTACCTACTCAAAAACAAACTGACCTGACACACAACAAAGAAAACAAACTTACCGTATTTTCCGCACTATAAGGCGCACCTAAAACCCCTACATTTTCTCAAAATCCGACAGTAAGCCTTATAATCCGGTGCGCCTTATGTATGGACCAATATTGAGCTACAACAGGTCTTGCAACTACGGTAAGCAGCGGCCGACCACATGTTCCCTCGTAGAAGAAGACGCATGCGGTGCATGCTGGAATATATGAGTGCGAAGCGTGCCATTTCATTTCCATTTGTGTGTTTGTGTAAAGACCCCAAAATGGCTCCTATTAACAGACACGCTTGCTATTGTGTCCCAGCACTCAAGCCCCCTGGTGCGGTCGAATGGTGGGCAGCAAGACCGAGTCGCCCCGTCTGTCCCAGTGGTCCTCCACCCATCTGACTGTTTTGTTGACATTCCCTTTAGCGCAGCTCTATCTAATGGTTGAATAACGTAACCCCAGCCTCTACTGTAGTGTCTATTCTATGCGCCTTATAATGCGGTGCACCTTATATATGAAAAAAGTTTTAAAATAGGCCATTTATTGAAGGTGGGCCTTTAGTGCAGTGCACCTTATAGTGTGGAAAATACGGTAAATCCTGGCTGATCAGACCAAATTGACACACTG
Organism: Orestias chungarensis; assembly: GCA_032876305.1. Classification (NCBI taxonomy): domain Eukaryota; kingdom Metazoa; phylum Chordata; class Actinopteri; order Cyprinodontiformes; family Cyprinodontidae; genus Orestias; species Orestias chungarensis. Next base: position 978,176 of record JAVLVB010000290.1, read on the forward strand.
AGGAAGAGGGAAAGGGGACATCTACACAAACTTAACAAAATTTACTAAACACTGCTAGCTTAAGAATTAACTTAAATAACTAATAACTAACCAAAATAAACAGAATAAGCAAAATCACAAAAGCATAAAGAAGTTATACAAAAATTAGAATGAAGACTCCATTTTCTTCCCCCCTGGCAGAACTCCAGATGGTATCACCCAATTAATCAGTCACTCTGGGAATGGAATATGCCAGTTTGAGTCCATTGCTTCAGCCCAGCTCAAGCACTCCCCCACAGCACCAACAAAAGAAAGCACAACAAAATATTAAGTATCTGACAAAATAAAATATACAAAAGTTAACCAAATGAACGCGCTACAATTAGAACTAATGGATTTAAATATTGTCAAATGAATATAATGAAAACCCATATACTTATGCTGCAGTGAGTGTGTATAAAACAGAATGAAAAAGTGTTGGTATGTGGAGTTACCGCCTGTATGGGAGCAGGTGTGGCCACCACAGTCCTCCAGAATGGTTTGGTAGTCCTTGGCAGTGATGCGCCCATCTAGCACAAGTATTAGGGCCAAGGGAATGCCATGATATGGCAGCCCGAACCATCACTGGTCCACCCCGATGCTTCACTCTGGGCATCCAACACTCTGGGTGGTACACTTCTTTGGGGCTTCTCCACACTGTAACTTTCCAAGGTTAGGGGAAAGCAGTAAAGGTGGACTCATCAGAGAACAATACATGTTTCACATTGTCCACAGCCCAAGATTTGCGCTCCTTGAACCATTGAAACCAACGTTTGGCATTGGGACGAGTGGCCAAAGGTATGGCTATAGCAGCCCAGCCTTTTGGCTCCAGACATAAAGTTTTGCTGGAAACAGGAGAGTTGAGGTGCACATTTAATTCTACTTCTACTATTTCTTCTTGGGGAGTTTTATGTTTTTTTGGATACAATCCGGGTTAGCACCCGGACATCCCTTGCATCCACAGTTAATCCTATTGGATGTGGTTTGTCCTTCTTGGTGGTATGCGGACATTACCCTAGATACCGTGGGTCTTCAAATATAACAAACACTTGCTGTTTTGGTCACAGATTCGCCAGCAACACTTATACCAACAATTTGTCCTCTTTTGAACTCTGGTATGTCATCCTTAATGTTGTATGCCTTGCGATATTTTGACCAAAACTGTGCTCTTATGCTGGTAATAGGACCTTCACACAATGCTCTTAATGGTGCAATGTGAAATTACTGAAGATTGGCCACCAGGCTGGTCCAATTTACCCAGGAAACCTCCCACACTAAAGTATTAGTTGCCTCTAAAATGTATAAGAAATGTATCTAGTAACTTTATTTTTAATGTTTGAAGAAATGTAGTCTTTGAAATTAAACTTTAACCCCAACATTATGTCACATGTTTAAGTTTGAAACCTTTAAGTAAAGTTTAATTTGAAAAACTTCACTTACAGAAGCCACTAAATTGGAACAGGAAATTGCTTGAATTAAGAGCATTCTTTACTCTTAGAGAGGTTTGATATCCTGGATTTGAAAACAGAGAGTGTTAGAGGCTGTAATTCCCTCCATTATGGAAGCCTTACCTACACCGTTCTTAACTGCCTTCAATTAAGGCTCTAGGTTTGACAGAAATTGCCAGAGGCCCCTTACTTTCCACTCCAATGAGTCAAATGGGTGAAGTCAATTGCAAGTTTTTCTGTTGTGTCTTTTTATTCCCTTTCTTTCACAACTTCAGCTGAGGATGGCGGCAGTACTGTAGATCTCATTTGCCTGTTTTGCCATTGATTATTCATCCAATTTTAAAATCCACAGGCTTCACATCCGGCTTATTTCCAGGCAGCCAGTATCACAAGCTGCTCGCTTGTCAGAATTATTCATATTTCAAGCTCATTTGACTTTCAGTTCTTTTTTGAATATGAAGGAAAGTGGAAAGTAAAAAAACGGGGTCTACATCTGTGACATAAAAAAAAAAAAACATCCCAAAGGATCCACAGTCAAACTCTGTACTGTGTTACTCTTTTTAAAGCATTGGGATGAACATGTTGTCATTGCCAAGTGGTTTCACTCAGCGATTTCAAATTCTCAGCATCAAGGGCCGGTGTATTTTTCATGTTTTTTTCATCTTCCTGTGCTTCAACACACCTGAATCAAACCTGAGTCATAACCAGACCAGTGCAGAACCTTTTGTAATCGAGGGTCATACAGTCATTCGAATTGGCTTAGTAAGAGGAGTGACACATCAAAAACAAGCAGGATATAAGCACCCTTTGGTGGTTGTGACTGTGTCCTATATAGGGGAGCAGGTTCAGACTATCCAGGTCTAATAAGAGACATTCAAAAAAACTAAACCTTACACTGGCGATTGAGCTTAAGAGGTAATGATTATCACTTTATTTGATCAAGCCAAAGTTACAGACTATGTGTGCTCCTTTATGAACAAAACGGTAGAGCAGAGATAGACCAGGCCAGCACAATAAAGATGAAGAAGAAAGTTTTTGATTAAGAAAGACTGTTTAAGAGACATTTTTTGATGGTTTTTGATGGGGACAATGTGACTGAACCGACTGATTGTTGGATTATTATTTGTTTTTGAATAATATGGTAAGACATTAAAAAATGTTTTTGAATATTATATCTTTGAAAATACAGATTATCTGGATGAAAGAAGTGCAGAATTATGTTGTGTCACTTTGAATATGATAATATTTGTCTTTGTTTTATATTTATGTAATTCTGGCCTTACTGGAAAAATAAAGCAGCTTTTCATCTGAAATAGTTCCCCTTTAACAGGATGTGAGTTTGTGATAACACTCTTCAATTTATAAAGCTTGTTGCGCCTCTTGTACTCATTTCCTTCCCATCAGACTGGATAAACTGGTTCTTGGCACTCCATAAAAGTAAAAGCACAAGCTTTCTGTCAGGTATGTGGTTTCCTCACTTTGAATACCGTCCTGAAGCTTTCTAAGACACACTTTGCAGCTAACTACATTCCACTCATTCAGACAGTCCTATGAGAGTAACAACCTAAGTTGACAGGACAGGTAAATCAGATGAGTCAGCCTTTCTCTCTACCATGCGGCTCGTCTTTGTGGCCAAGCGACTCTTTCTCAAGCATAGACTCGGGTAATTTACTGAGTCGCAGGCTCACTATAAATATGCAATAATGAAGCTTATGAAATATTTATTGACCATCTTCTCTCTTCATCTTTATTCAGGCAGGTGGGATGTGTCTGGGTGCAAGGTTATTGAACATGCTACTGTCCAGCGGCACAATCTATGTTCCTTGCCTGTCATTGGCTGTAACCTATAAGACTATAGTTTCAAGCTTATTCAGTACTGCTAATATGTTTCCACTGTGCATATTAAAGCATATTAATGTAACACTCTTTTCTAAGTCGTTTTGGATAAAAGCTTTTGCTAAATGCACAAATGTACATGCAAATCAAAGTAATATAGACAGTTCACCACTGTTTGTAGAGGGGGTCTTAAGTATTTGTGGGCATCTGGGTTCTACTATAAATCTCTCTACAAGAACCAAGGGTGCTTGGATTTTTATATAGGAGTTGTTAGAAAAAACTCAGAAAAGTTTGGTTTTGCAAGAATATTTAAACATATACCAGCTTTATCTGCCGACATGAAGCTGTATAATGATACACCGGTTCTGCTTTGTTACCTAAGATGATTGTAAAAATTATTTGAAGTCATACTAATGATGCATAGCATTTTAAACTAATTTCCTGTATAACACACAGGTAGGGAGCCTTAATACTCAAAAGCTTGATCCAAAGGAATTCATTTACCTATTAATCTAAACTGGCTGCTTTTTCCAAGCCTACTTGAGGGGACTCATGCAGGGAATATGGCAGCGGATGTGAAGGGTATAGAGGGTAATCTTTTGGATTAAAGCAGAGTGTCCTTGTGTTTCTCGCAGAGCTGAAAGAGAGCAGTCTTCTTTTCTCCCCCTGCCCATGAGACGTCCTATTATTTTAATGCCTCATTTCTCCTCCATCTACAGCCTTGGGTTAATTTCTCTGATCCTCTCATTAAGCTGTCCTGTGTGGCTGCTCTTGTATGACATTGAAAATGTATGTAAATGTCTCATTTCCCGTCATGCATTTCCAACTGCTGTCAGGACTTGGAAGGTCTCTTTGGGTCGGAGTCATTTAATTCACATGCTAGATTTCTGACATTATTCACAAAAATCCTAGTATGAAAGCAAAAAGTAAGCCTTTCTGTGCTTACTGTTGGATTTTTGGCCGAAAACATTTTTCCCTAAAGCTCCTCTGTGTCACTGAATGAGAAAATTGGTGTCCTCAAAACTGAAATGGATCTCAGAGTGAATGGAAAAATCCTTGTAAAAGCTTTGTTTTTTATCAGTTTTAGTCCCGAAGCTGAACAGTGTCTCAGACACATGATGTTGGTGTGTGTTTGCTCATTTGGCATCTCTCATAGCACTCAGAGTTTTTCCAGGAATCTTTTTATGCAAGGAAAAACTCCACATGGGAACAACGAGTTGTGTAAACAAAAATCAACGACAGCCCCAAGTACACAAACAAACATTAACTATTGTCCCAATAATAGCCAGAAAAACACTTTTTTTTTATTAAACAAATCTGACAAAAGCTTTCTCATGTCTTCATATCAAAGATTTATTCATCATTAACAAAGGACTGAATCTAAATATGGTCACATGATTAAGATATGATCCGAGGAGCTCATACTATGGTGCCCTGTCAACTGGCAACAAAAGGAGCTCAACAGATTAAACTCTGACACCATATAATATGCATAAAAAGAGAACACAGTGTAAAACCTGTTTCAGGGGACCTGTTACAAGCGGCGGTGTCTTACTGTTTTACCAATTTAAAAAACTTTTTGCCACATTCAAAAGCTGAAAATTATTTTAGTGTGAATTATTGTCTTATATCTTACTTGGTACTAAGTCAAACATACAATATTTTAATTAAACAAAACAAAACAAAACAAAAATATTGGTCTAGAAAAAACTTGGTTTACAGAAGTTTAATACTAGATGTGTTCCAGAGTCTGTTGTTAAGCAAAAAGTCGCTAAAGTGATTTAATGTCAAATCAAATAACAACAAAATTATGGCTTATAAAAATTATTTGCCACAGTCCAGAACAAAAAAGATCCATCCACTGCCTCACAGAAGACACTGCTGCCTTTCTCTAGCAGTCATTAGGTGACAGGCCGGGTTCACCGTGGGTAGACAACACAGAGACAGACAGGACACACAATCATGCAGTCACACACATGCTCATGTCCCTCTGTTAGGAATGAAAGATAACACATACATTTCAGTCAGAAAAAGTGTGATGGGACTGAAACATTGTACTGAGTTAAAAAATGAGCAAAATAAACCAAACAACCCCAAGGTTCTAAGGTTTTGTTTAAGCGAGGAATGAGTGTGTGTAAACTTTTGAATGGCACTTTTAAGTTCTATCCTATATCGATTAAACCTCATGTTAAGGTGTGAAACACATTGCCAACCCACGATGCACACACACACACACACACACACACACACACACACACACACACACACACACACACACACACACACACACACACACACACACACACACACACACACACACACACACACACA
>JAVLVB010000290.1:986269-1003769 GCA_032876305.1 Orestias chungarensis
AATTTTCCCCCCCCCCCCCCCCCCCTTTTTTTTCATGTACACGGAAAACATTTGTGCTAGTAAAAGTCCTTTTGACATGCAGCCTGACGAGCCTGTTGCAGCTTCATAAAAGCAAAGAAAGTCTTCGCAGTCATGTTATTATCCTCCCAGAAATATTAAGCTATACATGAGCTGCAATAAGCAAAAGTTGTAAGAAAAACTTTTGAATCTCTACAAAACGTGGGTCTGGTTTCAATAATTGATAAATGTTGGTAAATTAATTAAGTTGCATGTTGTTATGCACCGAAACATCTATCAAATATATCTAAAAAAACTTTACCAGTAGTAGCATTTGAAATGAAATATAGATTTATTTTCTCATATAAAGTTAATAAGAAACACAATAAGCCCAAATAATATTGAATGTATTACATGGAAAACTTTGTATGTATTTTTTTTTAATGTAGCATAAATAGTTGATTTTACAGTTTAGCCTATTAGACTTAGACTTATGTATGATGTTAAACATCTAAGACATACTAATGAACCCTGCAACGAGGACAAAACACACTTTCACATCTAAAACGTATGCCGAATTTAATTTCCAGGTGGTCACATATCAGATTGTATTTATACTCATGAGAGGTCAACTGTTTTGGTCTTGTGGATGGTTTTCTTTCAGGAGAAACGTGGTTACAACACCTATAACTTTCAGGAAATGGGGTTGTAGTTGGTCTTGTTAAATTGTGCAAGTTCTTTTAGGGAGGTCTGCTCTGGCCTGGGCTGGTTGCTTGCTTTCCCTAAGGTGCAGCATATCACATTATTAGCTGAGCAGTGTAAGAGGAGCCGGTCACCAGTCACTGAATACCTAAGAGTTAACTTTCTTGGTAATGTCAAGCTCCTCTAGAATCTCATTGCATCTGCCAAGAAAATGTCCCAGAAGTGTGGTGGTTTATTCAGAAGCAACTCGGCAAATCTAAACCTGTCATGATCAGGGATTGTTGGTTTTTTGAGTTAAATGTTTTTCCTTATTCCTTATCATTTAATTTTTTTGATTTGATCAGCCTCACTCCTCTTTTTTTAAACCCTCACATATTTGTTTTTTCAGTTTGTTCGTGTGTCTTCTTTCCTTTAAGACAGTTTTCTTTTTCAGTTTTACTACTGCTTTTTCCTCTGTGTCATTTCTATCCCCTAAACCTTCCTTCTAGTCTCTCCTCACAGCTGAACCCAATTTGTAATCACTCCTTGCCAAATGTTTAGTAAATAAGTTCCTTGGATTAAAGGTGCTCATTCTACTTAATTTCTGGTTGATATCTACTGTTTCCATTTAGAGATCTTGCATTTTCTTTGTATTTTGGTTGCTATGCCATAATAACACAAAATGCAAAAAGTTTGATGTGCTTGGATCAAATTCTGACCTTAATCAGCACAAGACCATGTTTTGACATATGCCTTTGCGGTCTGTGATCGGGCTATTTGGATTTTGGGAATTTCCTTAAAAATTGCATGCTATGACATAGGGGGTGAATTTGCAGGAAGAGCTTCCTAGAAGTTGATGTTCCTTGACCAATATCCTTTTAACCAATTGATATGTGAGCAATGCAGGTGTTCTGAAAAGATGCCTTGAAAATATCATGTGCGGGTAAAGTTTTTTTGGCATTTTCATTGAAATTTAGATATAATTTAAGAAAAACATTTGCAACCTCAATTACTCATCTGTTGTTTTTGCAGGCTGCACTAGTAATTTTGATTTTTTGTGTGAATCATGCAGTGTGTTGTAGATTTCCAGGAAAAACTGGAGAGCAGTTTTAATTGCATAGGTATTTTGCTATAAATCATTGATTCTTTTGTGGCAATAGGAATTGAACTGGGCAAAGTAATGTTTTTGTGAAATTTTTTTCGAATTAAGGTGGACTTATACTTTACACATTATTGTTATACCAATGATCCACAGTAAAACCTGTTCTGTATAAACATGGCCAAAAGGACACTTAGTAGAAAAAAAACATCTCAAAGAAACAAAAAATGAGAGAATTTAGTGGAAGCTTTTAGGAGGAAACCAAAAACAAACATTTTATCCAAGTCATTCAGTTCAAAGGCAATGCTTCTAAGTAGTAAGGAAATGTATGTAAACCACTGCTTTTGAAAACATTAATACATTTCTATACTCATTCCCTTTATTTTGGTATTTACCAAGTAAATAAATTCTACCTGACCTTAACAAGTATATATCTTTTTATTCTGTGTATGCAAACCTCCGGTTTACAAGTATATTTTTGAATAAGAATATTAAAACTGTGTATTAATTAGTTCACAGAGATGACATTGTAAGCCGCATTTACTTTTCTAAAATATGCCTGAAAGTCAGTTTAGACATTAAGTAACTTTATCTTTTAGCTGAGCTGTAGCCAAGGCGTCTGCAGGCAATTTGGACCTGGGTTTGACGGAGTTTGAACTACAAATTGCTGAGTAGGAAACTTTAAAATGTACAGCCTTGAACCTCCCCCAAAAGCCTCCATACTATAATGTATGGGATTTTCCTTTGGCTACAACCTACAAACACAAACTCTCCTTTTGTTCTTTTCTGTTGAATAATCTTTGGCGTCTCTAGAAGGTAAAAAATAAATAAATGTTTGCCTGGCATACAGTTCTCCACAGGTTAAGACTTCAGAGGTTTTCGCACCACAAAAATATTTCTCTTCTCTCTAAATGTTTTTAGGAACTAGATATACATAAAACTAACTCACCCCTGATGCTGTAGCAGATTTCATTAAACATAAGCTAAACAGAAATGAACACTGATTGCTGAGCAGCAGCTCCAGGGTGTCATATGGTCTCAATTTGTTTACCTCAGCTCCATTTATGCTGAAATTTGTGCATCTTTAGGAATTTATATTCACAGATGACTGAGTAAGGATAAACACTGTCCTTTCTTTCTGAAGCTCAATAAACCGTACCATGATCACATGCTTCAGTGCTCTTATACATTTTATAGAATTTTTTTGCAAAATCAGACTAATGATCAGTTGTGTTTTTTACAATAAAGTTAGCAATTCAAGCCGGTAAAGCACAGGTTAGTTGGAACAGTGGTGAATGCCATATTGTTGAGTCCTTTATAGAAGAGAACAAGGCTGTGGTCTTTTTTTTCTGTCACTGTTTGTTTTTCTCCAGATGCTGTATGACAGTCATCACCAGCCTTTTACACCGATGCATTTTGACAATGATTAAGCATTAACCATACCAGCTTGGGTACGACAGACAGGGAATCTTGGAAGTTTGACCTGACAGATGCCAGGGTCTATGATGTCACAGTGCAGTAATTTCACTGGAAATTGGAAGCCAGTCATGATGTAACTAAAAGACTAAACATAAGGGTCTCTGCAAAAAAAATGCATAAAGTGGAAGGAGAATGATGCATTATTTTCAAGATCTTTAATTTGATATGAATTTTTTTCTGAATTCTTATAAAACATAGACAACTTGTTATTTTGGAAGGCCAATGATTGCAATGTATATGGAAACCAAGAGAAACATTTTAAAGCTTTGCTATGTGACAAACCATAGAATGTGTGACAAGGTGACGCCAAAGTCACAGCAAACACACGGCTCAACATTATGGCTAAGATATGTCTGGTCAGGTTAGACTCAACGTTTTCTAAATGTGAAGCAAAAGAGACGTGAAGGTCAACAATGAGAAGGTGAAGAGGTGAAATTTCCTAATTGGGACTGAAGCTTAGAACAAAGTGCCATGACTTCAGATAAAAACAAGCCACATTCAATCTCATCATTAGTTTCAATGTGAATGGAGCACTCTCACTCATTTACATAGATCGCTCACCTCTATGACCAACACAGTCCTTCACACTTCATTCATTCATCAGTGCTCATTTACACAGAGAATAGACTGACCCTCAGACACTGCCAAAATACTCTTTTCACTCTAATTTCTTCTTCTATTTAGTTACAGTTATTTCAACTTTTAACTTTCTGTTTGTTCTTCTAGTGTTTCTCTTTCCATAGAAGCAACACCTGGTCTGGCGTTCTGTTAGCTGAGGAAGCTGATTGGAAGAAGACATCTGCTGAGTTGCCATCGGCGACATTCTACAACTGCTCCTATAACCTTTTTTTTTTCAGTTTCCTCTGCATCCACCCCACTGAGCCACGTTCTACTGCAGGTTTCTTCCTGCTAAAGTAGAGTTAGGAGACAATTTAAGCGAGTCAATGATTGGATGCGATCTGCTAGAATTCCTCATAGAAAGGCTTGAACACACAGTTGGGATCAAGGGCATAGCACTAGGCTGGTTTAAATCGCATTTGTTTGATAGATCCCAGTTTTTTATCTAAATGACAAATCTTCTCAGCATTGTAAGGTTACTTGTGGAGTACCACATGGTTCTTTACTTGGCCCAATTCTATTTACTATATACATGCTCCCTATTGGTAAAATCATCAGACAGCATGGTGTTAATTTCCACTGTTATGCTGATGATACACAATGGTATTTATCTATAAATCCTGATGAATCCAGTCAGTTTGGTAGATTACAGATTTGGTAGATTATTAACATAAAAATGTGGATGACTTTAAAATTTCTGCTCTTGAACTCTGAAAAGACAGAAGTTGTTATTTTTGGACCAGAACCTCTTAAAAAGAAATTGCTTAGTTAGCCACTTGACCTGGATAGCATCAGGTTGGCGTCTGGTGACAATGTAAAGAACCTTGGGGTTATTTTTGATCAGGAAATGTCTTTCATGTCCCATATAAAACAGGTCTGTAAGATTTCCTTCTTTCACCTTAGGCATATAGCAAAACATTGAAATATTCTCTCTAGGACAGATGCTGAAAAACTAGTGCATGCATTTGTTACTTCAAGGCTGGACTATTGTAACTCTTTATTAGCAGGAAGTTCACAAAATGCAATTAAAGGTCTACAGTTGGTCCAAAATGCTGCAGCAAGAGTTCTGATGAAACTTAAAAAGTGAGATCATATCTCCCCAATTTTAGCTTCCCTTCATTGGCGCCCTGTCAAATTTAGATTAGATTTTAAGATTCTTCATTTGACACATAAAGCCCTCACTAATCAAGCTCCAATGTATATCAGAGATCTGATTACTCTTTATGTCCCTAACAGAGCACTTCGCTCTCAGACTGCAGGTTTACTGGTGGTTCTTAGAATCTCTAAAAGCACAATGGGAGGCAAATCTTTTAGTTATCAGGCTCTTCTTCTGTGGAATCAGCTTCCAGCTTTAGTCCATGAGGCAAACGCCCTGTCTAGTTTCAAATCTAGGCTTCAAACATTCCTGTTTGGTAAAGTTTATAGTTAAGAAGAGGTAGAGAAGACAGCCTAATCCGGTTGGGGGAGGAACTCAATCTTGACGGACGGTTCTCCTATGCTCTACCTTCTTCATGTCTCACTCTATAGGGTTAAGTTATATAAGTTTTTCTATAGCTTTACTGCTATAGGCTTAGACTGCTGGGGGACAATCTGACCACTTCTCTCTCTGCTACTTTTTTCCTTTGTCCAATCTGCTTAGTGACTGTTAGTTCAACCTTGTTAACCTTTTGTTTTCTCTTAGTGTTCTTCTCACCATAGTAACCACACCTGGGCTGGCGTTCTGTTAGCTGAGACAGCTTCTTGGATGAGAACATGGGCTGAGATGCTTCCAGTGACACTCTTCAACTGCTGCTATAAACTCTTTCTTTCAGTATCCTGTGCATCTAATTTAGTTTTCTGTCTTTTCAAACCCCCAGTCGGTCATGGCAGACGCCTGCTTGAACTTAGCCTGGTTCTGCTGGAAGTTTCGTCCTGGTAAAGGGGAGTATTTCCTCTCCACTGTCGCTACATGCATGCTCAGTATGAGGGATTGCTGTAAAGTCAACGACAACACAAGCCATTGCTTCAGTCTTCTGATTCCAGAGGAGTGAACTCTGAAAGTCAATGAGTCGATGCAATCTGCTGGGGTTCCTTAGATTGGAAACTTTTTCAAATTGATTTTTTTATGATGTATCTTTGATTTTAATGATTTTCTTGTAAAGTATCTTGAGATTACATCTGTTGTAAATTGGCGCTATATAAATAAACTGATTCTTGATTCCTCAGATTGGAAACTTTTAAACTGATTTATCATGTATTTATGATTGGAACGAAATTATTTTCTTATAAAGTGGTTTGAGAACACATGTGTTGTAAATTGGCACAATATACATTAACTGAATGTTAAAAGCTTGAAAAGCATGCAGTCCAGGTAAAATATTTTTCATTAGATATCCTTCAAATAGCTTCAAAAAGACTTAAATATCCGGGTGAGTGTAAACATGGTATTATAGTTCAGATTATGCATGCAATTATATAATGGCACATTTATTCAGTTAACAACAACATTGTAAATGCTCACCATTGTAACTCATGTCGTCCAACAAAGCCTCTTTAAATCTGTTGCACTTTGAACCAAGATTCATAAAGAGAAATTATTTATGTATGATAACTCTATTCCAGATACATAATCAGTGTATAAAAAGTAAGATCTATCACTTCACCTTGTTGTTTGAAAACTCCTTTCGAGATCAATGATTAAACATATGTTGCGTATGAGTGTTCCTCTCCTTTCCTGCAGAGCTGCTGAGTATGCTCCGAAGTGTGCCGATACAACTCATTTAATGGAACACTCCGCGCTTCCATGGCCCCATTTAGATGATTGATTTTGGGCATCTTAAACAGCTCAGCCATGCATTAGTGAGGAATTGCACAGTGTTCTAATACAATCTTCTGCGGGGAGGAAACTTGGCAATCACCTTCTTCTGTAAACAACACAGCACCTGTATTCTAAAGGTGTTTCTATCACAAGCAACGGAAACTCCAAATCAGAACTACCCTGATTCTCTTCATGCATTTTAATTATTTTCTGTAACTAGACCTTGTGGATTCATTCTTTTTTGTCATATTCGACGGTGCTTCCTGGGTTATTATTAATGCAAATCCCTATTATGCAACACAGATTTTTAGATGTATGTTTGGAAATTTGTCACAAAAAAGTTTTCTAATGTGAAATTACTGTAAATGTAAAATGCATATATTTATACAATATTCTTTTTAATCACAAATCTAGTGCAGGATAGTCTGAGAACAATTAAAAAGGCCACAATATGTGTTGTTGTAGGCGCAATAGGACATTCTCTAAAATAATGATTTCATGTTTTTAAACCACCAGAGTTATAAAATTTAATTTTATAAAATTAAACTTTTGTTTCTTTAAATGCAAAGGTTGGCGTACCCTACTATTCCAATGCCTTCTACCAAGCATGGGAAGCTAAGATGTTATTCTCAATTCTTTGTGATTCTGATGTGTTGTGATTTTGAAGGTGTCATGAAACGTTTAAATGACTCGAGCAGAGGTTGGATTGAGTCAATAAACGATTTATTGTTGGGGATAAATATAGGACATAAACATACACAGGGACTACAGGAAAACCGGAAACGGATCAACGCGGAAATAAACCAAACAGAGAGCGGAGGCGGGACAACTAAATGTAAACAAACAGACGAGCGAAACGAGACGCGGGAAATACAAAAGTTAACAAACACAACGACACTAATAAAATAAACAAACACAGCTAAGGAACACGGGAAGGGAGGAACTAAACTAACAGATAAAAATAACAACAAATAATAATCACGAGGGGAAGAACACGGGAACCGGAGACTACAGGAACTAAGACAAACAGAGAACACGGGATGAGACCAGGGGACCAAAATAACGAGGATGGAGAAGAGCCAGGACAGAGAACATTAGCAAGCAAGAGACTTACCGGAGACGTTGGGGGCGAGAAACTGTGAAGCGAGAGGAGAAGGACATCAGGGAAAGATCCCAGGGAAGGATAACAGGGAATGACAACAGGAGATGTGGCAGAGAGACGAGAAGGCAAATCAACAGGGAATGACTGAGAAGGGCTTAAATACTGAGGAACCGGGGTGTGATTGGTGGAGAAGATGATTGGATTATTGATGACAGCTGAGAATGAAGGAGGAGTGAAGACACACATACACACATACACACAACACACACACACAGGAAGAAAACAGAACCTAACCCAAAACATAGATCATGACAGAAGGAGGGACACCTGTGGATGTATTTTACAACAACACCTAAAAGATACCCTTGGTGGGCATCACAAGAAAACCAAACGACATCAGGAAAGATATTCAGAAAGACTTTGGTGGGCTTTACATCTCTGCTTCTGTCATGGTTTTCAAGCTTGTGACCCACATAAAATGAGGAGTCTCAGGAGTACAATAATAATGAGTTTGAGAAGGTTTGTACGTAATCCTGAAACTGTAGACAGCGGACACGGCAGGGAACGGAGGGGACTCAGGAAGCGGCAGGAACGACGTGGAAAAGCGGAGACTACTGGAGACTAGGACAGAGCAGGTGAGATTTTACGAAGGACGAATGGTTGATGCCAGGGAGGAGTGAGTGCTTGAGACCTTCCAGCAGAGAATCCAGAGGGAAGGTTGTCCAGGGGGAGAGCACAGCAGGTGGAGTAATGCTGGAGCAGGAAAACCAAGCTGAGCCAAGAGGGGTGGGGAAACCAGATGGTTGTGACTGACCAGAGAAATCTTGATGGAGTTGTGTGCACAGGAGACGATGAGACCCTAGGTTGAGCACAGGACCTGTTAAGAGGGCACGAAGGAAAAAACAGGAAAGTAACAATATAACTACAACTACAAAAAACTGCAAGAGTCACTAAGACTAGAAAAGGTTGAACACTGAAGACTAGAAAAATACTAAAACTGAAAGACACATGAAACAACAATAGACAGCTGGCACTGAGAACTAGGAGGTTACTGGGAGTAACAAATACTCAGGCAATGAGTAGCTGGTCCACAGCTCCGCTTATACTGCTCAGCTCATCAGGATCAACTGGAGGCACCTTAAGTTTTATCAAAACTACCATCCTTTGACACAATGCAATTCTTTAAGAAGACACATGTCTCTCAGGGATTTAGATGCGGCAGGAAGATGCTAATTTTGCACAGATGTAGGGAGAAGCGCTCCAGCAGACAGGAGCTCTGGCGACCCCGAGTGGACAACCTAGAAATGTTCTGAAAAGCTCAACCTGACAGCTTCATCTTTTTATACAATACAATGCAGACACGTTTATTTATTACAGCAATATAAAACAATACGCTTTTTTTGCAATCTAGATAAACAAAATATGTTTAGAGCTGCAAACGGCCCTGAACTTTTGAAAAATATACAAGGACGTATGTTTTTATTTCTAAAGAACAAAAATGTAATTTCTGTTATTGGGTGTTAAAGTAAATAAATAAACTGTTAAGGGGATGTTGCAGGGGATGTTGCAGCCTCACAAGCTTGATCAACATCCAAACAACCGATTTCCAAATAATATGGAACACCTTTTTCTGTCATCCCTCTCTAAACCAGCGTATCAGGTATTCTCCACTATATTACTAACACATTAATGAAACCATCAGCACCACCCTGGAACTTTAATAAAAACTGAGTTGGTGCAAAGATCAGAAAAGCCACTGAGAGCTCTGATGTTTGCGAGACAAAGACAGAGAGGAAGGTCGTAATCAAAGAACGGAGCCAGATTTATGGCTGGTAACTAATGAGACTCTCCAAGCTTTCTTTGGCAGAAACACACGGGGCTGGTCTCGTATCCCAGGGCATTTTTGGGAACATATCAGCATATTAAGTGGTTGATATTTGAATATATCATCAACACTGATTAGCCCGCGATTCTCAAAATGCATTTAGAAGTCATGAGTGATGTTGTTTAGCTTCAATTTGAATAAAGAGGGATGGGAACAACTGGAGCAAGGAGCATGAAACATTAACACAGCCCTCTTTAAGCAAATTACCTCCTGTTTATTCTGAAAGCCCTGTTAGTTGTTTTTGATCCTGAGATGGAGGCTTTTAGTACCTGTGCTGATTAAGATATGATCCACAGCTTTACTGAAAAGCCTCTTACCGTTGATGGTTTTTACTTAGTAGAAAAACATACTCACTATAAAATCAGTGCTTTCATTTGGTATACAGATAATTACTTGTTTATGTATACATTTAATCTATACTCTGAGCTCACAGGTCAGCAAGTCACACACCTTTTGTTAAAAAAAGGTATAGTCTATTTTCTGTTGCGTTTTGAAGTGATTTTGTAGAGTTGTTATTCTAAAGCAAATAGCATTGAACTAATCTTGGTTCAGAGGATTGGAGAAAAGAGCCTAAAAGAAACATGTTAATGATGCATTTTATCTGAATTTTTTCTCCAAATAAAACTTTAGCTTTATAAAAGTTTTTCTGACATGTTTTTGCTTTAAGATTCCAACAGTATAAGTTACATTTAAAAAGGGTTGCAAACTCTCACCTTTCTTTTCAAACACTATGTTTTCACTCTGGCCAGATCAGTTTGACACTTGAATAAGAAAAGTCAAAAGGTATTTTTGCATAGAATTCCACAGTTTTAACAAACATCTTTTGTCACATTAACATTTTAGACTATTAAGCCAATTATAATATCTGACTAATAAAGTAAAATTTGTGTTTTTAAAGGTTGATTATATTAAATATGGGGGAAATCTATCTACATCATATCTTATGTCAAGCACTGATTTCATGTGTCTCCCTCATGCATGTTTTTCCGCTATTGATGTGTTTTTTTTTATATACATAAGGACTGACCCATGATTACTTAACAAACATCAAATGTGGTCTTGGAAAACAAAAGATGTAGCAATAACTTGCAAAGGTAAATTGCCATCCATTTAACACTATTTTTCAGGGTGTCTCCTGAAAGGCTGAGTCGGTTTACCACGTATATGGCGCGCAACTGTGACAAAAAAATGTTGACACATTTGTTCGGATTTTCAATTTACTGTACTGGCAATGAAAACTGGAGAAAAATATAAAAACTTATGTTTTATAAAACATCAACAAGAACGTTGTGTGTTGAATTAGTGTTTTATTGGCTCTAAATAAATTCAATTGGATTGTTTTTGTGTAAAAGTACAGTTTCTAAATTTTGCAGAAAATTTAACGTCTAATAAGTAGCAGAATGGCAAAAGACCAGCTGTATCTTTAACAGCTAACACAAAAGCATGAGTCAGGGAAGTGAGAAAGAAGCAAAGTACAAAATAAAGGTTTAATGGAAATCACCAAGCCTTGCTTTAAATCTGCATTTTGATAATAAATGAATGCTTGAAGTTAGCAAGCAAATAGGCAGCAACACAATTTGCTTCTTCCTGGCTAATGTAATGACACGCAGCGAATTTACAGCCTGAATCAACACTATCAATCCTCACGTGTGGAGAATCTGCTGAGATTAAAGCCCCTTTTCAATAATAAATGGTCCCTGTTATGAGAAGCTGCAATTCCAGCTCCATCTTTTTTTCATTCTATGGCTGCGCTAAAGTAGATTCACAGTTCAATAAAACCTCTATTTACCTCTTGGAGGATAATATGCAGACCAATAGCTAATCCTGGACAATAAAAGAGGCCATGAAAGCTCTTGACTTTTTAAAATTCTCTACTTTAAAATCACCCATATTCAGTCACTTTGTGCCTTAGGAGGCACACATTTGGCACATTATAAAAGCGAACGTCTAAAATTGGGATTTCTTGCTTTTAATGAAAATTAAACTTGTCCACTGCTTTGGACATGACTCCAACAGGATTCCTATATATTTTAACGATATTAGATAGGGTTAAAGTTACATGTGGATTTTTAAACAAACAGCATGTGGCTTAGGAACCATAGGCTCTTTGGACTCCTTGTTTGGGTTACTTTTTGACTTTGAAAAAAAAAAAAAAAAAACTAAGAAAACCGTCCCAAAAATTATAATTTATTAGTTTTATATAAAATGTTGGGCAGTCATCTTGAGGCAAAAGGCAGTACTTTAACATTTATCAATTAACGTACAGCAGGATGTCCTTGTCTTTTACCGAAGGCGGATTCTGTGCCAACCACAAATCCATAGTTTTATTCAAATAGAGATTGTTTTGGCTTTACTGCAAACAATGCTGTTTTAGTTATATACAATGTGCTCAATACTAATTTTGTATGCAACTTATAAAGGGCCAATATTACTCACAAAAAAGATCCTTCAGACCTGTATCTAACAAAGATAAAGCTTTTTATTAAAGAAGTCACATTAAAAGGTGAGAGTACCAGCATTTAATTGGTGGCTTTTAATGTTGTTTTACGTTTTAGCTGATTCTTTATTGAACCTGAAGGTCTTTTAAAAAAGTCTAACCTGCCAAACAGTCACCTGGATGGGTTCAAAAATTATTTACTTTAATTTCACCTTCAATATTTGAAAATTATCAAACTACATGGAATCAGACGACCTTAGTTGAACAGGTCTGATTAAGTGGAATTTCCATGTTAACTATCAATCCCCATTTTGTTTCATTAGGCTCTATAAAACCAATTTTAGCTCAATGTGCTCTGATTAATGATGAAATCATGTAATTTTTAAAAATAAAAGCCGCCACTGAATAGTGCTTTCGTTCATGTGAGCATGAAAATCAGTATGATTAGACTTCCGTCTTGTTACAAAACTAAAGTGCCAAGAGCATTTGGTACCCGACTGTGTTTCTCTGGCAACAATAATTGTTATACATTACAAGCAGAGCGAGCCCAATGAGCCTATTAAAACACTTAAAATAAAGCCCGAAACACTTTCGCTTTATAAAATATGTAATTAATAATCCTCAGGAATTTACTTAAAGATTTCTCATAAAAAGTTTCAATAAAAATTAAAGCAAAGGAAACAACACCAGATTTTGTCACTGGAGCAATGTTTAACTTAGACTGTATAAATGTTGTACTCATGAAACCAACAAAAGTGAATCAGGTGCTTGTGTGTTTCTATAGCATTCACCTAAGTTTCAGACCTCAAAAGTTATTAATTTAAGTCACAACCTTCACCAAAGGCAATGCAGGAATCGTAGTAAGGACTATCCAGTAGGTTAAAACCCTGTCTTGATTTTACTTTTTCAGTTTTCTGCTAATCTATTTGTAGTCCTCCACTATGTTCACTGCTGAGCTGTTGATAAAGACTATACAACTTCTGAGAATATTATTAGATGACCAAGAACTTAAAGAAATACAACCCCTCTCAGAATGTCTAAATAAAATACTATAATCTTGTAATTTCATCATACTTGGAAAAGGTTATGTAAAGGCAGCACTAATTCAGGAGTGAAAGTTACCACTGCAATTTGTCTGCCGTACTTACCTTCTTAAGAAAAGCCAAATCACCTATAATATCCAGTTTTTAGCAACCGCTCTTATACAGCTGCATTTCACTTCAATCACAGCTCACATCAATTTTCACCGCAATTTCTTTTACTTTTCTGTCTGCCTGTAAGGAATTATCTTTTTGTCAGTCTGTCTGTCTGTCTGCATGAAAGCAGCAGCAGCATCCCCAGTATACCATTCTAAAGAAAAACCATTCTGTTTTGAAAAATTAGCATCTTCCTGCCGCATCTGAATCCCTGAGAGACAAGAGTCTTCTTATAGAATTGCATTGTGTCAAAGGATGGTAGTTTTGATAGAACTTAATTAGCAGCTTTTAGAAAATACACATAGACTTTTAATTTAGAATAATCAGAATACTATACATACAAAATATGTAAAAACATAATAAAGAATAAACCAACTGTCATTCAGCGCCTGTTTGTTGACCTTCTATAAAACTCCCAAACCCTCCTTGTGTTTTTGTACACTTTCTCATGTCTTCAGTTGCTTTCGTGTCTCTCCTGTCCCTATTAACTACTATTGTGTTTGCAAAACCCAGGTTCCAGCTCAAGTACTCATCTAAAAGAAATCCTTACATACCTTTCTACAACAAGATAAAGACTCAAGATTTCACCCACCGACACCACCCCGCCCCTTGGACTCCTCTATCATCCTGGAATTGTTCATGCTCACAGTCTGCCCTCCAACCTCAACTGACAGCCTCCATCTTCCACCCATGTCCCCCCTCTCTAGATCCCGCCACTGAGCAGCAACACACCACAACCCAAGTCAACCATATCTCCCTGGCAGTAAACTCTTCACCACCCAAGTAAGATCCACAACCGTAGTTCCTCCTGTAGCCTCTCAGTCAACTGTCTGCCTTCCTCCCTTGAGTTAACACAGCCACTCTGAAGATCCACATCTCCAAGACCATATTAAAAAAAAAAAAAAACTTACCTGATCAGTTGTCTCCTGAGTTGTCTTCCTGCATGTGGGTCAGAGCCCTTACTAAAACCATGACACTTCTGAGCTAGCGGTTGGAGTAAATGTCCTCCAGGGAAAGAAGAGAGCAGCCAGTCAGTCGCTGAGCTGTTTTGGTGACCCGTTGGAGCTGCTTCCTCTCTGCTGTGGTGCAGCTAGAGATGCTACAGCTCAGCACTGGCTCCACAGAGCAGTGGTAGAAGGACAGCAGCAACTCTGGCCTTTGGTTTTTCTTCCTGAGAATCCTCAGGAAGTACAGTCTCTGCTGCGCCTTCTTCATTATCACTGTAGTGATAATGTCAGATCCTCGTTGATGTGGGTGCGCAGAAGTCCGGCACCATCTTCACCCTGTCTACATTGATGGTGATGGGATGTGTATCCTGTTTACACCTCCAAAAGTCAACAATCATCTCCGTTGACTTGGAGGTTATTGTCCATGCACCATGCCAACATATGCTCCATCTGTAACCTGTAAGCTGACTCATCCTCTAATGAGTTGAGGCCCATCAGCACGGTGTCGTCTGCAAACTTAATAGTGGTGTTGCTTGAGTGCATGATGGTGCAGTCATTGGTGTAGTGTAGAGGGTGTAGAGCAGGGGGGTCAGCACACTGCCCTGAGGAGTGCCAATGCTGGTCCTCAGTTGAGAGGACAGGTGGTGCCCTACTCTCACCCTCTGGGAGCAGTATGTGTGGAAGTCTATAATCCAATTGCAGGTGCTGATGGGAAGACCCAGGTCTCCCCAGCCAGCTCGGTATGATGGATTTGAAGGCCATAAGTGAGAATGGTACATAAATGCTGCATGGTAAGTGGGCCAATGAACTTTCCAACTTCTCTACCTCAAAGTCTAGTCTCTGCATCTCAACACAAGATGAGGTAGTTTGGGTAGTCTAGGAAATATGCTATACATTTCCAAAGGGCTTTCTTCTAACATTTCCATTTTGAAAAAAAAAAGAAAGTTTTTTTGGGACAATTAGATTTCAATAGGGACAATATGGTCCCTGGCTGGTTTGGGATTACCTTGAAGTTCCATCTGACAAAATGGATAAGGCAGATGTGTAAAAGGAGGTCTCACAATGTCTTGATCACGTTTGTACCCAGCTTTTATATAAACGGTAGATGATATATGAAATTAAGCTCCTGTGATAGGTGTACAATTCCAAAATTATTAAAAAAGGCATTATGGTTGAGACAATGTGTCAGGTATTGCGATCAATGACTCGAGCAGAAGTGGGATTGTGAGAAAGAATAATTTATTTTGGGAAAGGATAATGAACACAAATTGAACCGGAACAAAGGCAAAGCGGAAACAGAACAGGTACAACGCGGAAACGGAACGTAAACAAACAGAGAACTGAGGCGAGACGCGGAACGTAAACAAACAGAACAGAAGTGAGACGCGGGGACTACAAACGTGAAAAAACAAAACAGAGACGAGGAGGGAAATCAGACAATCCAGCCGTGAGTGAATGAATTAACCAGGCTTAAATACTGAGGAGGAGGAGGTGGAGTGGTGGAGATGATGATTGGATAATTGCAAACAGATGTGAGTGATAATGGAGTGAGAAAACACAGAAAGAAGAGGGACAGAGCAGAGGAAACTAGAGAACACAGAATATAACAAAAACAAAGACTAAACCAAAATAGAAAATAACCTAAAGAAAACAATAATTAATGATAACATAGTAAAACAAAGCAACTACAACAAATTAAACAGCAAACTAACAGGGAACAAAAACACATATCACACACACACAGGGAGAAAGAGAGAGCAGACAGCAAGGGAGAAAACAAAGACTCAACCAAACTATAAAAATAACCTAAACAAAACATTAACTAAATATAAATAATGATAACAACAACAAAATAATAATGAACTGAACCAAACCAAAAACACGGATCATTACACAATGTGCATTTATCATGTTTTCTATGGTAATTTTTTTCATATTTAACATGCTCTGTTATGAACAAAAGAAAGACGTGCTTTTATTAATCGATATTTTACCATTTTATGTTATGTTTTTTGGACTTTGTTATTGTTTTAAACAGGACAATGATTGTGTCTCAGTTTATAACAAGGCTGTGACTTGGAAAGATTTTTTTTTCATTAAAAACAAATTTTTTTTTATGTAGGAGGTGGTAGAAAATAATAACGTCACAGATGGTTCGAAGCGTGATGACCTGTCAGCTGCTTGTTTGACAAATAACATCACTAACAAGATCGGACACCCATCAGCAAAATACCACCACACCGCCAATAAACACAGCCTGAAAGCATTTCATTTTCCTCCAATATTTTTCCCCTCACTGTGAACGGACAAATGTTCAAGTTAATAAATTTCACAAAGGGCAGAGCTAAAAATGGAACATGACTGACACCCATGAGCTTACTGTAAGACACGATGCTCAGTGAAGTAAACAAAGATGTAAATTATCAAATGAGAAAAAGTCTTCTTAAACAGGATCACCAAATCTTTCCTTGATGTTTTGAGGACTTCTCCGGTCTCTTAGACCTCAAAGGTCTTGCCATTTCTATACTGCTCCATTTGCAACCTTTCTGTGTAAATAATTAGAAAAAGGCCACATAGGTAGGTAGTCTCATTAGTTAAAGAACAATGTGAAATTGTTATTTTGTCCTCAATGTACAGTACCTCATGATAGAAGGCTCAGAAATAATTTCTTTAGTAATGATTTGCACAAGAATACAAAATGTTAAAACGATTAATTGTCTTTGTTCTTTATATTAACCAATGCCTTTTCCATGCACCAGTGTGCAATTATGTAGTAGCTGTATACCCTAAATTATAAATAACAGTTTAATTTAGTTTATTGCAACAGTATTTCTAAAACTTGAACTTTGTACAAATCTTTATGTTGCTAACAGAAACTGTATTGTCTTTTAAAATAACAAGTTGGGCATTATTGACATAACGGCATGTGTCAATTAATATGGTAGGTTTATCAGCAACTGACCAATAGACAATCATACTTGCCCTCATATCAAACACCCCTTAGCTGAAGATATGGTGCCTTGCAAAACTCCATTGCCAGGATAACATTTCAAGGGTTTGTTATTGCTAACAAATCGTATTAATATAAATTTGGTGAAAAATAATTGGAGGAAATTGCAATTCCAAACACAGTCTGGAAAAATCTTAAGATTTGATCAACACAATAAATGGTAACTACCAAATGTTCATCTTTACACAGTTAACTAAAAGCAAATCTTCCTTTACGGGTATATTTAAAGGTTAAATCAAAAATTAATGCCTG
>JAVLVB010000290.1:1006269-1014477 GCA_032876305.1 Orestias chungarensis
GCACGTGCAGAGGGGGGTGCGAAGGGGGCTTGAGCCCTTGCCCCTTTTGCTCCTTGACCCCAAGTGCCCTTTGGTCTTTTTTCTTTTTTTAAATTTCTCACACATAACAACATGTACTAAAATTATTATTTTAATTTTTTGTACTTTGCAAGAAAAACAACATAATAAGCCCTCCGGTCACGTTGTTACCTTTGACCTTTTGGCTGTTACGCACAACGCAATTTCCTATCACAAAGTGGCTAACTGCGGAGCTAGAGATAGCGAAAGTTCCAGTTTATAGAACAGTTTTTGGTGAATAAAAAAAAATAAAAAATTTTGGTGATGAAACTGGAGTAGGCTTGCTACTTGTCAGATAACGGAAAACGTTGAACGTTGTATCGTTTCTGCTTCAGCACGGAGTAGCGGTTTATGCAGAGAAGTAATGAAATACAACACTGACAGGCGGAAGAAAAGTATAGGGCGCTCTCTGAGTCTGCCTTTCTCTGAAGATCTACTGAGCGGGAAGAGAAAGCCAGGTGAAGAAAAAGTGTTCTTATCTATCGATTCAGTATGTTGATCATACAGACATCAGGCTGTTGTTTTTGTGCTATGAGCTAGCTGCTAGCTAATATCTTTGCTAGCAAAGCAAAATAACTAAAAAGCTTTCCTGTATCATTAATGATAGCAGTCATTCTTCAGTGTTACTTATGCAATATGGGCACATCGCCCGTAAAAAACCTATCTTCTTCATAATCGATATATGTCTGATTTTCAAATTTCCTTTGCTGCATAATGTACATTGCATTTATTCTAGTGTTAGGTAAATGTATCTTGAAGGAGAATAGTACTTAAATAAAAGTCCAACAAGAACATTCATTTAGAATTAAACATAACTCACCTTGAACCACCGTGATAGATATAATGTATGTAATAATAAATCAAACTGCTTCTGTCCAATAAAAGCATGTCATTAGTGAAGGGGAAAAACTCAATCCAGACTTTAAGTAAGTTTAGGATCTGGTTTGCTGAACATGGAATTAAATGGGTTTCACAATTATTCAATGAAAAAAACCGAATAGTCTCAGTTAAGTAGAATAAAATAGTAATCAAAAGTTTTGAAAAAAAATGTTGTTTAAAACACTTTTTTTTGTTTATTAAATCACAAATTTTTGTCTCATGAACTTAAAGTTATTTGCAAAACATAAACTGTTATTTTCACACACCAGAAATCTTTGGTTGAGATTTTAGACCCTTCCCAGGTCGCCATGTGAAAATCACAGCAAAACTTTCAATCGCAAACACAATCTTAGAATAGGAAGCAAAGATTTCTGACATGCGCAAATAATTTTTTTACATCATGAGACAAAAATTTGTGATTTCAATTTAAGAAATTTCTTTAAGCAAAAGATGAACTATATCTTGGTGTAGAATATTGAATAGTTTCTTGCTCTTCTTCTTTTGTTGGCAATCAAGAAGGATGTGTCAATCATTCACAGTAAGGTTATTGACATTTTTAAAGACATGAACAACAGAAAACTGCTGCTGTGAAAAAAAGAGAACAAAAATAGCAAAAATGCTTAGAAGTTGGATGTTTGTTTTTAAACAGTTAAATCGCCATGATGGAAAAGAAGATTTTGGATAGTAATCTTAGATTCCGTTTGGGGAAAAAAAAGAAAGGCAAGAGACCGAAATAAATAAGACATTGGCCTCCACTCAACACAGAGAAGATGAGACAATGAGGAAAAAAAAGAGAAGAGAAACTGAGAAGATAAAAAGAGGAGGAAAGATTGAAGAAAATGTATATAGGTACTTACAAAATATACTAAGACCCAAATAGAGATGTAGCTATAAATTTTGGTGGTTAGTTAGTCTCAGTTGGCATTTCTCATGGTAACATGCATTAATTCAATTTTTGCTTTTGTTCTTTTTTTTCTGCAGTTCCACATTAAAGTTTGATGCAGCTATGCTTTTTTGAATGGACAGTCTTCATCTACACTGCAAGTATAGCAAACCAGGCAGATGTTCTTTTTTATAGATTACAGTATACTAATAGGTTGCTTTGTGCCCTTGTTTACATTTTTTAACAGTGTAATTCTGTAAAGACAAAATATGTCTGGTGGTCCAATGCTGGAAGCAAGACTTAGTGTCAAGAAATAGGGTTGTGGCTAGGTTTTTGTATTCCAGATTCTCCACAAGAGTCCTGGAGCACGACTGTTTGGGCTGAGTGCATTAACAGCACCTGTGTTCCCACAAAGGTGCATGTAATCAACTCGTTACCCCCATAGTAAAAGAGGAACAGGTCACCAGTCACTGATCCCAGAGTTTTTGTCTTCCCTTGGTAACCCTAGCCCTCTGTGTATTAACGAGTTTCATGCTAAGCTTCTACTGTGGTTTCCTTCTTGAGTCCTGTCCCTACCAACCCTCTCTTGTGTGATCAACCTAGGTTTGCCCCTACTAGTGATTCTCTTGGAGAAGCCTGCAACATTCAATCCTCCCGTTATGAAACTTCAGATTCAAGTCACAACTACGGTCCGTCTTCCATCAAACCAATGACATCCAGCTCCATATGACTTGTCCACCTCAGCACAACCGAGGCACCCTCCATGACCATGCAAGCCTCAGCCACAAACCAATCCTCCCAGCACAAACCCACTATCAACAACCCCAGATCCACTCACCTCTCCCTGGCGGTCATCTCAGCCACTGTACCATATCCTGCTATTGCTCAAACCAAGCATTGCAAGATATTACCTGTTCACACTCCAGTCCAAGTACTCACCTCTGTTTCTTTTTCAGTGCTCCCGCTCCCACCACATCGTTTCCGTCGTTCCAGATTGTGATCTATCCTTTGTGAATAGTTATCTTTTTTGATAAACATAAATTTCAGAAAGCAGCACAACACTAACGTAAACACTAAATAAAAAGAGTATATATGCAATGTTTACTTTGAGGACTCTTATGGGAAAGTAAGGGAGTTGCATTTTATCTTTGTAGATTTAGAAAATGTATGTTTTACAGAGTGCATACAAAGGAGCTGTGGTGTTGCATGATGAGATATCGAGTGCCTGAGAAGTATTTCAGAGTGGTCCAGGACATGTTTGAGAGCTGGTGGTAAAGGTGGGACTGCATTAAAGATCGGCTCTAGGGCCCTTTTTGTTTGCTTCAATAAACGATAAACTGATGGATGAGCTAAGTCTCCATGAACTATGATGATTACAGACAACAATTTTGATCTGAGAAGGCAGAACTAAGAATAGGAAAGTCTAAAAATGTGGAGGTATGTTCTGTGTTACGGCCCCTGGCCTTAACAGACGCTTTATGGCGCCTTTCCTTGTGTAAATCTAAGAATCTAAAAATGCAGTTTGTCCATTGTTGCTTCTGTTGATGGTCTTTTTTGAAGCTAGTTTAGCTTTTGCTATAATTTCAGACAGGCCTCTGTGAAGTTATATCAGTTGTGGTGAGGCCTGTTTGTTTTAATTAGGCTACTTCTCCTGATTAAAAACGGTAGTAAATGGTAGTGTTGGTGTTGCCTCTCCCCTGTGCTTTTGTCTGTATTTCTATGGTTGTTTTTGCTTTGTGTTGCACCTTTCGACATGTGTGAAACTTTCTGAATAACCATTATAACTCATACCTAACTACTTTTACATTTATAAGCCTGTAAAAGCTGGTTGAAATGGAGGGAGTGTCAGGTGTGAGTGAAATGTATTAGGTATTGGCATTGTCTCTACGACGGACAGAGAACTGGACATTGCAGAGCTCAAGATGTTTAGGTTTTTTTTAGAGGTGACAAGAATTTGTAGGATCAGGAATAAATACATCAAAAAACAGCTTATATAAGATGTTTTGGAGATAACAATAGAAGCACTAGATTGAAGTAGTTTAGACATTTTCAGAGGAGAGACAATGTAAGAGGGTGATGCTGGAGGCACTGGGGAAAAGGCTTAGAGATTGGATGTTGTGAAAGCAGACAAGAATATAGCTGTTGTGAGGTTAGAAGATGCAAAGGATAGGATTAAATTGAGACAGATGAGTAATTTTAATGGTCTTCAGCCTACTGTATGTTGTCAAATAGGTTCTACAAGTCTTCAAGTCTGGGTGTGGTTAGGAAAACCGAACTTTGCTTTTTTTTTTTTTTATGTAAATAATCACCATAAATCACCAAAGTCTATATTGTGGCCTCTAACTACATGTGATGAGTAATGAAGGTCACATATTGTATCCGCTTTAAGAAAAGGCAGAGTCTTATCTCTGAATTGGACATATGAACAACTGTGTAATTCAGGTCAAAATGGTGTTAATAACACTGTTACATTTTTAAAACAAACATTGGGGATTTTTTTGTGTTTTTGTGATTCCGTTAAGTATCTGGTTTTTGTTGTGTATTTCAGACTTGACTAATAGTTAGATTCAACTGGAAAGGATGTGTAGCAGCTTAGTTTGACTAAATATAGGCATAGAAATGTATATGCAGCAAGTGTGTGTTGGGAAGATGGATGGTGATAATACTTTAGTATGAATGAGGATAATGGTAAAGAATGACTAGTAATACAGATGCCTGTTGTGCACCAGGGTGTAGAGAGAGATTCAACTGCTTGAATTTCCCAAAAGATATGTCTGTTAACCTGTCTGTGGTATGAGCAATTAATAGCAAATGCTTAATACATTTATCAATCAATGTTTCTACAATATCCAGGTACTGGTGGTATATGCTCTGTAAAAGTTGAGATTTCAACAATGTGTTCTTAAAACCTATAAAATAAACAAAAACCATGTGAATACACTTACTATGGGAGAGTAAATGTTTGGCACCACATAAGCAAGTTACAACTTGAAAACTCCATCAAAAAAGACAACCAGGCTGGCATATGAACCTAGTTAACCTCTTGCAAGACAGTTTTACTTCATCTGTGCCACATGTAGTCCTGAAATTAGCAGTAAAATATTTTTTTGAAATGGTAAAACTGGATTGAAAGGAAACAGAAAGCATCATTATTGTTGAGGCATTTCTGGTAAAAATGCATTAAGGGACTTGAATGTAGCTTTTATTGTTATGGTATAAAAAGTATCCATAGCATATTGAGCTTAATTGAACTAGTAAATTCATGATTCAATAATAGAGCACTTATTTTTACTCAATGAGCCATTTTCTTTCTCTATGTTTTGAGTTCAGCTTAATACTTCATTCCTTTGTGTTCGAGTTTCTATTGTTTATTACAGTCCCTTTATATTTTAAGTTATGGCAAAGATTTTTCCTTTTAGGCTTTTTCTGTGTTTATTATTCTCTTCCTTTCTCTTTGCTCTTTATTTAGTACAATTGTGCCCAATCTTTTAGTCTCCCTGCTGTAATTAGCTTCAAAATGTACCATTCAGCCAAAAATAAACATTTTCGTTCAACCAGCAGGCTAATAAAGGGAGATGGACTTAGCCAAAAATGAAAACAAATAAACAGAAATCTGTTGTTGTACTGCAGCTTTGGAATTTGAAATCAACAGATGTTATACTTATTGAATGTACATTTTTTAATAAACCGATAAAACAAAACTTTTGCAAACCCCAAATCTTAAAATATGACATTAAGTTACATGCATTATCTGCCACTTTGTCCTTCATGTTTTCTCATTTTGTTCTTTAATTATCTGTAAAAAATATCAGGGTTGAAGAATTCTGCTTTTCCTAGGTTGTCCGCTGGGTGTCTCCAGAGCTCTTGTCTGGCTGGAGTGTCTCTGAACACCTGTGGATTTTGCTCAGGTTTGCCCCATCAGCTGATGACCAGAGCCTGGTTAAAAGGAGTGGTGGACCAGAATCACTGAAATTGACCAAACGTTAGATAAAATTACTAAACTTCTACAGGAATTTAACATCATACCCTCAGACACCTCATCTACACGGCTAGAGGGCACTACAGAAGTTTTTTCAGCTCCACCATCACCACCCCCACTTCCTGTTCGTCAGCTACCACTTTCGGTTCATCATGGGGTTGCTGTCCGTACACCAGAGAAGTACTCCGGGGAGGCTGGTAGTTGTGGTGGTTTTCTGCTGCAGTGTACATTGGTTTTTGCCTTTTGACCAGTCTTTCGCTAGTGATAATGCCAGAATAGCTTATATTATCGATCTATTATCCGGTAAGGCGCTCAGGTGGGCGGAGGCTAAATTTTTTTAACTTATCCTGATTTTGGTCTCCTAGCAGAGAGTTCCTAGCAGACTTTACTAATACTTTCAGTCAGGAAACTGACCGCATTACCTTATTGAGAAATTCATGAAAATTGAAACAGGGATCTAAATCAGTTGCAGATTTCTCCATTGAGTTTCAAACCCATGCCGCAGCCTTGGGCTACAATCCCGGCGGCTTAAAGAGAGTGTTTTTTCAGGCTCTTAATGAACTATTAAAGAACTAATTAGAATTTGTAGATGAGCCTCCCTCACTCAATAAGCTTATAGCTCTAGCCATCAGGATCGATGACCATCTGAAGGAAAGAAACTGGTTCCCCTACATTCTACGGCTTTGGATGGCCAATCTTTGCCTCAGATCTCTCATGTCACCTGTCCTCTTGAACTCATCATTAGCGGTAACCATAAATAAACTATCTCATTCAATGTTCTCTTCCTCTCATCCCAACACAATTCTTTGTTTTGACTGGTTATTTGTTCATAATCCCACAATTAACTGGGAAAAAAACCTCAATAGATTCTTGGTCCTCTGACTACTTATCCTCCCTTCTCTAGGCTACTATTCCTCCTATCACATCCCTGGAGGACATCTCCATCAACTCTCAAGGCCTAAGCTATGTTCCCGAAGAGTACCTGGACATCAAACAGGTATTTTACAAGAGCAAAGCCTGTTCATTGCCTCCCAAACCAACCTTATGACTGCACCATAGACTTGTTACCCAGAGCACCTCAAACATCAAGCCTCCTCTACAACATCTCCCACAAGGAAAAAGAGTCGATGGAGACCTACATCAACGAGCCTCTCGCTGCCAGCATCATTAGTTCCACCTCGTCTCCATTAGAGTCGGACTTCTTCTTCGTTTCCAAGACAGATGGTTCACTCCGACCTTCCATAGACTACCGTGGACTCAACAATCTTACTGTATAAGAACAGATACCCCTTACCACTCATCACAGCTGCATTCGAGTCACTTGACAAAGCCACCATATTCACTAAACTGGACCTCAGAAATGCTTATCATTTAGTCCATATCCGCCTGGGGGATGAGTGGAAGATTGCCTTCAAGAAACATCTCAGTGATTTTGAATATTTTGTTATGCCCTTCGGTTTATGTAATGTCCCTTCAGTTTTCCAAGCCCTCATTAATGATTTTATGAACATTTTTGTTTTAGTTTACCTCAACGACATACTTTTTTTCCCCAGAGATCCCACAGTACACAGAAAACAGGTACACCAAGTCCTCCAAAGCCTCCTCCATAATCGACTTTAAGTTAAATCAGAAAAATTTGAATTTCATTGTTGGGGGGATCCATTTTATAAGCAGACCGGATGTGGACATTCATTTTATAAACTGAACTTGGACAAACTCCACCAGAATTCCCCAAGTGCAGGAACTAAAGGGTACCATCCTTCCTTTTAAACTTCCTCGGCAGTAAAAGGTTTAACCTCTAAATTTAACATCTGGGTATCTATAAACTTCCATGCATCCTGTTTCTCCCTGACAAGAAAAGGACATTTAAACCTTTAAAGGAAAAGGACTCTTTACATCAGCGTTAATGCAACCGCGACCTGATTCAATCTTAAGCAGAGGCCTCGAAATGAGAGGACAACAAAACCAACAATGAGCCACTTCTCTTCAGCTCCGTGTTTTACAGACCGATCAGCCCCGGACCAGGACCTCCCGCTGCATGCATTGGCTTTCATTGGACAGACGGACAGAACCGTGCCCAAATTTCCAGCTCAGAACTGGGCCCAAATTCAGCTGATTCAAACAGTTCACCTTACAGTTAGACTTAAGTTTATCAAAACCAGGTCTGTGTAAAGGTTAAAAGTTGAGTATGGATGAATATATTCTGCTTTATTATCGTTAGTGAACATCCGAACTATAAACGACTGCTTATGTAAAGAAGCTGCAGCTTTTTAAATGTGCTGCTCCAACACATCTGATTGGCTTGCGTCACAAGAAACGCACCCCTCTAGTCCAATTTTACACACACACACACACACACACACACACACACACACACACACACACACACACACACACACACACACACACA
>JAVLVB010000290.1:1022548-1037427 GCA_032876305.1 Orestias chungarensis
GTCTTCCCCGTTAGTCCTCATTGCCTCTAGCCTTGCCTCCTCGTCTTTCCCCGTTAGTCCTCATTGCCTCAAGCCTGGTCCTGCTTCTTCTCCCTCTGGTTATTCCCTGTTGTCCTTCCTGAGTTCCCCCTCTGATGTCCCTCGCCTGTCTCTCTTAGTTCCTCAGTCCCTGTGTCTCTGGTAAGTCTCTTGCTCTAGCTCTTAGTCCTGGCTCGTCACCTCGGTTCCTTTGTCTCCTTCCGTGTTCCTTGTGTGTCCAAGTTTCTTAGTTCCCGGTTCCTGTGTACCCCCCGTGATCGTTATTGTTATTATTTTGTATTCTGTTAGTTTAGTTCTTTCTTCCCGTGTTCCGTGTTAGTGTTTGTTTATTTTATTAGTGTCTTTTTATTGTGTTACATTTAGTTCCGGCGTTTATTGTTTCCCTGCTTGTTGTCATTTTTAGTTCCGCCTCCGCGCCCGTTGTTTACGTCTCGCGTTGTTCCGTTGCCTGTTGTCTGTTGTTCCCTGTGTGGTTCCTTTCGTGTTCTGTTCACTCATCATTCCTTCAATAAATTATTTATCACTCAACTCCACCTCTGCTCGAGTCATTAGAACCTTTCCTGACATATTTGTCATCTACAACTTACAATGTCCAAGGCTTTCTATCTAGGTATTAAAATTTACTTTTGTTTCTGTTTTGAAAATGTCTACGTTCTATATATTATAATCTGGTTTTCATTCCTCTGTGTACTTTTACTTTGTGGTTAATTATTGAATATTAGATCCACGTTTCTTATAAGTGTTTGTAATCTTCATTGTTGTGTGCACGTTTTCATATCTTTCCTGTGTTAAACCTTTATTGTCTCTCCTTGCATACTCTAGAATGCATCCCTTTCCAGCTGTTTGCTCATCTGTTTATTTTATTCGGCTGCTCTCTTATTAAACTGCCTCTACTCAACTCTGATTAGTCGCTCTCACTCGTATGCCAATCTCTCCTCTCCCTCAGTGCATTTGTACTTTCTGATTTGCTGGTTCCTTCTGTTGTTTCGTGGTCACGATCTGCTCATCCCTGTTCTGCCCTTCATGTTTCGATCCATCCAGCTGTCATATTGTTGAAAGTCTCACTTTGTTTATTTAAATTTAAAAATACTTTCTTTACTCTTCAGGTTTCTGCACTTGACTCTTCCTCAAATCGTAATATAACAAAAACATGACACTGGTTTTAAATCACCCAAATATTGATGGTTCACATTAATAAAAGTACCACTGAGATTCCTTTCTACCTCTACAGAATGATAGAAATCCCAGCAGTAGAAGTCTTCAGGCATATGTCAACTCAGGTCTCAACTCAAAGGAGTTGTACGAGGCTCCTGATCTGAAATGGGTATATTTACATTTGTTGGATATCAGTATCCCCGTAGCACGTAGACCCGGCCCATAACGGCCAAAAATCTAATTACTATAATATTCACATATAATGAAATATACTTTAGATGCAAATAAATGAGGGACTACTGAATAAGAGGAGTAAGTGCCTGTTTTTTTAATTATGTGCTTATTTACCAACTAAATTGTACCTGTGGATCTCCTGTTTTGACTGAAGCTCTCACCTGAAAGCCATTCAGGAAGTGAGAACTAGGTCAATTAAGGATCCATTGTCTAGGGATGTGTTTCTGACCACTCCCCTCAGGCCTTGGTTTCTATCTGCCTCGCAGGGTTTGGTCTTAGCCGTATCGTTCAATCACACAGAACAGCTGCATGTGCATACCAAATAGGGGAATACACTGAAGCGTCAGCGAAGTGTCAGCCTTTGTGTTATGCCTTTCTCGTGTGAAGACGTTCTTGGGTAAAGACGTACGCGTCTACCGAAGCGTGTCCACTGAACAGGGCCATGGAACAAGGACTACCTTCACTATTTCACGATGTGTCCCCACCCTATCTCTGTTATTTCTGGCACTCGAAGGTGGTTCTACTTTCACAAACGGAAACGTAACTTCAGAAATCTTCGCTCACTAAACCAAACATCGTCATCCAAAACCAATAAACTCTCTCTAGGTCTATTGAACTGTCAGTCAGCGGTGAACAAGGCAGACTTCATTTCTGCCTATGTAAACCATCTCTATCTGGACATCCTTGCCCTCACAGAAACTTGCATTAAACCGGAAAACAGCGGCACACCGACAGCACTCTCCACCAACTACACATTCTCTCACACACCACTGCCTGGCAAAAGAGGAGGTGCTACGGGCTACTGACATCCAACAAATGTAAATATACCCATTTCAGATCAGGAGCCTCGTACAACTCCTTTGAATACCATGCCGCCCTGACCACAGCACCAGTTAAAATGTATAAGATCTAGACTCCCTGCTCTCCTCCATCCCTGAGCATGACTGTCCTCTGCTTGTCCTTGGTGATATAAACATTCACTTTTACACTCAAGATGCCGCAGATTTCTTCTCGCTAACTCACTCATTTGATCTCCAGTGGGTAAGCAGTCCCCCAAGTCACAGGGCTGGTAAAGTACTTGATCTTGTTTTAAGCAGACACTGCATGACCAACTCACTTAAAGTTACTCCTCTACACCTCTCAGACAACTACTTTATTCAGCTTGATGCTTGTCTCCATCAACTACCCACTGCACACCCACCCACTGTCTCCTTTTGACGCAATCTCCTCAACTTGTCTCCTGCCCACTTCTCTGCAGTTGTAACCTCTACTCTTCCACCCCATAGCACTTTTTCATCTCTGGAGGTAAATAATGCCACAGAGTCCCTCTGCTCAACACTGAGTTCCTGCATAAACTGCTTGTGCCCACTGATCACCAAACCTGCAAGACCCATGGAGTCACACTCATGGGTGACTGACTCCCTTAGATCGCTGTGCACAAACCTCAGAGCTGCGGAGAGAAGATGGCACAAATCAAAGGACCCATCTGATCAGTCACACTTCATAATGCTGCTCTCATCTTTCTCCTCATGCATCACCACTGCAAAGAAGGAGTTCTATAAGGACAAGATCCACAGCGCTACAGACACCCAGAAGCTATTTTCTACCTTTAAGCCTTAAACCCACAACCCCCTCCTCCTGCAACCAACCTCACGGCAGACTCCTTTGCCAACTTCTTCATCGACAAAGTGGCAGCGATCAGCAGTCAGTTCTCAGACCCATCTACACAGACCACAGCTCACCCTTCCTCACTGGTCCTTCCTCTGAGCGCCGCTGAACCCACTGTTTCCTTTTCTTCATTTACCCCTCTCACCGAGGAGGAGGTGTCAAAGATTCTCACAAGCAGCCGCCCTACATCTTGCCCACTGGATCTTATTCCCACCACATTCCTGCAAGCCATAGCTCCAACCGTTATGACAGCAGCCACTCATGTGATCAATGCTTCACTATCTACCGGATCATTCCCCACAGCCTTCAAACAAGGCCAGGTAAGTCCCTTATTAAAAACAACCCTTTTAGCCCCCACACAAGTGGAGAACTACCGATCGGTCTCCTTCCTCCCTTTCCTATCTAAAATCATCCAAAGAGCTATCTCAAAGCAGGTGATGGAATTTCTCTCCCAACATGACCTCCTTGATTCTAACCAATCAGGCTTTAAGAGCGGTCATCGCCGCGACACCACCTCACCACAGGGGTGCCCCAAGGCTCAGTGTTGGGCCCCCTCTTTGCCATGTACACTACTTCGCTGGGCCCAATAATCCATTCGCATGGCTTCTCCTATCACTGCTATGCAGATGATACCCAGCTCTATCTTTCCTTTCCTCCAGACGACCTCTCGGTACCGATGCGAATCTCAGCATGGCTATCTGACATATCTGCAATCGATGAAAGATAACCACCTCCAACTGAACCTCTCCAAAACCGAACTGCTTGTTATCCCAGCCAAGGCAAGTATATACCACAACATCAGCATCAGGTTAGACTCCCTATCTGTGGCACCCACTAAGGTTGTGAGAAACCTGGGTGTCATGAACAATGATCAGCTGACCTTTGCGGATCAGGTTGCCTCTGTCGCTCGATCGTGTCGCTTCCCGCCTTGACTACTGCAACGCCGTCCTAACAGATCTTCCAGCGTGTGCTGTGAGACCCTTACAGATGATCCAGAATGCTGCAGCTCGCCTGGTTTTCAACCTGCCAAAGCGATCGCATGTCACATCCCTTTTAACCCGATTGGCTTCCCTTAGCTGCACGCATCAAATTCAAATCAGCGCCCATCTACCTCAACACCCTTTTAAATCTTTACGTCACTGCCCGCCAGCTCCGTTCCTCCAAGGAGCACCAACTAGCACGACCCAAGCCCGGTGCTGGTCAATCTAAACTCTTCTCATTTGCGGTTCCTTGCTGGTGGAACGACCTTACGTGCACTATCAGAACATCAGATTCTCTTTCTACCTTCAAGAAATCCTTGAAGACCCAGCTATTCCTAGAGTATCTGTTTCCTGTATCTGTTGAAATATCTGAAAGCATTTATTACCCCCCCCTGATATTAGTTAGCACTCAGTGTATGGTACTTGGGCCTTCTGTGTTTACCTAAATGCTGTAAATCTCTCCCTCTTTTTGTACGTCGCTTTGGATAAAAGTGTCTGCTAAAAGCATAAATGTAAATGTAATGTCCATATAACAATAACCACACTACTATTTATCCCTATTTATCCCTCCTGCAGATGGAAGAAGAATTGTACAGTTTGATTGCCACAGGTAAGAAAGACCTCCTGTGGCGTTCTGTGGTGACTCTCGGTGGTCTCAGCCTCCGGCTCAAGGTGCTCTGACAGGCCGTCAGCATGGCATGTAGGGGGTGGGAGGTGTTGTCCTTGCTGCTGAGCAGCTTCCTCAGCATCCTCCTCTCTAACACCTCCACCTCAGACTCCAGTTCCAGTCCCAGGACAGAGCCAGCTCTCCTGATGAGCTTGTTGAGTCTGTTGGTGTCAGCCGTCCTCAGCTGGCTGCCCCAGCACATGACAGAGTGACCACAGAGTGGTAGAACATCTGCAGCATGGTCCTGCAGATGTTGAAAGATCTGAGCCTCCTGAGGAAGTACAGTCTGCTCTGACCCTTTTTGTAGACAGTGTGTGTGTTCTTAGACCACTCCAGTTTATTGTCTATTTGGACACCGAGGTATTTGTAGTCCTCCACTATGTCCACAGCTGAGCCGTTGATGATGACAGGGTCTGGGCGGTTCCACTGTTTCCTGAAGTCCACCACCAGCTCCTTTGTCTTCCCGATGTTTAGCTGCAGATGGTTCAGCCCACACCACTCCACGAAACTGTCCACCACACTCCTGTACTCGGCCTCCTGGTCCCTGCTGATGCAGCCCACCATGGCAGAGTCGTCTGAGAACTTCTGCAGGTGGCAGGTCTGTGAGCAAAACCTGAAATCAGAGGTGTAGAGCGTGAACAGCAACGGAGACAGTACTGTCCCCTGTGGGACCCCCGTACTGCTCCGTATGATGGCTGATGTGGTGTG
Organism: Orestias chungarensis; assembly: GCA_032876305.1. Taxonomy (NCBI): domain Eukaryota; kingdom Metazoa; phylum Chordata; class Actinopteri; order Cyprinodontiformes; family Cyprinodontidae; genus Orestias; species Orestias chungarensis. The sequence goes on from JAVLVB010000290.1 coordinate 1,028,000, forward strand.
TTGCAGTCTTACATACTGTGGGCGGCCTGTTAGGTAGTTGTTGATCCAGGGCACCAGTGGAGCGTCCACCCGCATGTCGAGGAGTTTGTTGCTGAGGAGAGCTGGTCGGATGGTGTCGAACAAACTAGAGAAGTCAAAGAACATGACTATCTGGTTTTCACATACTTTTAGGAACTGCAGGTAAAAGTTAGCACACAGCAACTTCGATCTTGGGCCGCAGAGACAAAGTAACGGAAGGGGAGAAGTAACGTAAGAAGAAGAAAAACAAAAAAAGCATATACGTTGGCAGCATCTGATTGGTTACTTCACATTATGTGAACTCCTCATGTCACCCAAATCTTGTAGATTTCGAGAAAGGCTCAGTTTCCACACTTGGAATAAACAAAAGATCTTTTAAAACAGATACAAATAACCCGTACATATTAATTCATTTTTTTTCATAAATTATATTTATTTATTCTGTGTAGATTTGTATTGGATCTACTATATTTCACAAATATTAATTTGTTTGTTAATCTGATGAATTAACTGAAATTAGATTTAGAATATGGGTCTTGTAACCTGGGTTACATAAGCAATAGCATATCTGTGATAAAGTAAACAGCAATGCATAAATACGACCATGGAATAATAACAGAGAGCACAACATAAGTGGCTATGATGGCAGGGTAAGACTATAAGATAGTTGTCAGTTAGCGAGAGGAAGAGGACTAGATGGCTTTTTATGCATTATTGGGAGACATGGATTACTTTATTGTCAAAGAAAGCCTTATAGGGAGAAACAACTAGAGATGAAGTCTAGGAAGTCTTGCCCTGCAAGAAAAATAGAAAACAGCTGTTTTGCACCTGAAAACATACAGATGTGGACACAACATGGTCTTATGGTAATTTTTCGATTATTCATTACACCTTACAAAGTACTTTAAAGCTTATAGACAGACTGAATGTTAGAAAGTATATCCCAGACTCTTTCCATTTACTTGTAAATGATGCTAGAATAGGGTTTAAGCAGTAGTTGCAGAATAGTCTTTGATGATCAATATGGAAATGGTCACTTTTCTCATCTCTCATGAAGAAAAAGACACACGGGAAATAAGGGTACAAAGAAGAAGGGATGGTGAGATTGCATAAATTCAATTTATACTTTATTCCCTGTGCCTGAGCTTTACATATCTTTGCTAGACAAGAATCTAAAGTCTGTAAATACAAAGGTGGCTTTCCAATTCTGGACCCTATCCCATCTATAGTGAGGGCCAATTACTTTGCACTCATTATTTCAAACAATTCCCACTCCCCGAAGTTTCTCATCAATTCAGGCATCGAGCCTCCTCTCTCACTCTTCCCATAGCCATCTACAGCTGCCCAGGATAATTTTAGTTTATCTTCAACGGTTGTTTTAAAGCTTTTGTTTTAGGAATGCCTAAATCACCCTGTCATTTATATAAAAAATAAATAAAATAAATACTAAAGTGTCTCTCTAAATGAGATTATCTCTATTTTAGAACTAGTTCTTTAGAGATTTTACCTACTAGAGTATCACCTAGTTTATGGTATTTTCGCATTCCAGTGTGAAATATTTAGTTACTTAAATTCTCATCAAGAGAACAATACATTAAGGATGAGTACAACAACCATACTTTCTTAGGTCTTAGAATATTATGAAAGCATAACTTCTATCTTTTTCAGAACAATAGACCCCTGGTATTTGCAATGGTTGGGGAACGCACATACTCTTGAATATCTAAAATCAGTGAATAGTTGAAATCATTCTGTTAAATTAATTGCTACAAAACTATTTAAAAATTCAAACATCAAGCAGTGGAACAGGGATCCACTGTCTGGTGTACATTAAAATGCATTGATGCACACTGTTGAAATGCTGTAAGCACAAGCTATTGTCCAAAGTCTTCCTTAGTCATTGGGGGTAGAGCCCATCAAAGGCAAAGACAATGACTCTAGCTCCTGGATTGGCTGCTTCGCATGTGCTAAACAACAAGAATCAAGAATCAGTTTATTTATATAGTACCAATTTACAACAGATGTCGTCTCAAGGCACTTTACAAGAAAATCAATTAAAATCAAAGATACATCATAACAAATCAATTTGAAAAAGTATCCGATCTAAGGAACCCCAGCAGATTGCATCGAGTCATTGACTTGCAGCATTCACTCCTCTGGAATCAGCAGACCAAAACAATGGCTTGTGTTGTCGTTGACTTTACAGCAATCCCTCATACTGAGCATGCATGTAGCAACAGTGGACAGGAAAAACTCCCCTTTAACAGGAGGAAACCTCCAACAGAACCAGGCTCAGTACAATCAGCGAACTGCCATGACTGACTGGGGGTTTGAAAAGACAGAAAACTAAATTAGAAGCACAGGATACTGAAATAAAAGAGTTTATAGCAGCAGTTGTTGAGCGTCACTGCAAGCACCTCAGCCCATGTTCTCATCCAAGAAGCTGTCTGAGCTAACATAAACCCAGCCCAGGTGTGGTTACTATGGAGAGAACACTAAAAGAAAACAAAAGGTTAACAAGGTTGAAATAACGGTAACTAAGTAGATTGGACAAAGGAAGAAAGTAGCAGAGAGAGAAGTGGTCAGATTGTCCCCCAGCAGTCTAAGCCTATAGCAGTATAACTATAGAAAAACTTATATAACCTAACCCTATAGAGTGAGACATGAAGAAGGTAGAGCATAGGAGAACCGTCCGTCAAGATTGAGTTCCTCCCCCAACCGGATTAGGCTGTCTTCTCTACCTCTTCTTAACTATAAACTTTACCAAACAGGAATGTTTTAAGCCTAGATTTGAAACTAGACCGGGTGTCTGCCTCACGGACTAAAGCTGGAAGCTGGTTCCACAGAAGAGGTGCCTGATAACTAAAAGATCTGCCTCCCATTGTGCTTTTAGAGATTCTAGGAACCACCAGTAAACCTGCAGTCTGAGAGCGAAGTGCTCTGTTAGGGACATAAGGAGTAATCAGATCTCTGATATATGATGGAGCTTTATTAGTGAGGACTTTATATGTCAAAAGAAGTATCTTAAAATCTATTCTAAGTTTGACAGGGAGCCAATGAAGGGAAGCTAAAATTGGGGGGATATGATCTCTCTTTTTAAGTTTCATCAGAACTCTTGCTGCAGAATTTTGGACCAACTGTAGACTTTAAATTGCATTTTGTGAACTTCCTTCTAATAAAGAGTTACAAAAGTCCAGCCTTGAAGTAACAAATGCATGGAATAGTTTTTCAGCATCTGTCCTAGAGAGAATATTTCTAATTTTTTTCTATATTCCTAAGGTGAAAGAAAGAAATCTTGCAGACCTGTTTTATATGGGACTATAAAGACATTTCCTGATCAAAAATAACCCCAAGGTTATTTACATTGTCAACAGACACAAACATGATGCAATCCAGGTCAAGTGGCTGACTAAGCAATTTCTTTTTTAGAGGTTCTGGTCCAAAGATAACAACTTCTGTCTTTTCAGAGTTCAAGAGCAGAAAGTTTAAAGTCATCCACATTTTTATGTTATGTAGACATGCCTGTAATTTACCAAACGGACTTGATTCATCAAGATTCATAGATAAACACAATTGTGAATCATAAGCATAACAGTGGAAATTAACACCATGCTGTCTGATGATTTTACCAATAGGGAGCATAGTAATAGAATTGGGCCAAGTACAGAACCCTGTGGTAGTCCACAAGTAACCTTACAATGCGGAGAAGATTTGTCATTTAGATGAACAAACTGGGATCTATCAAACAAATACGATTTAAACCAGCCTAGTGCTGTTCCCTTGAGCCCCACAGTGTGTTCGGGCCTTTCAGTGAGGATATTGTGATTGACTGTGTCAAAAGCAGCACTGAGATCTAACAGAACTAGAATAGACACGAGTCCATTGTCTGAGGCCATGAGGATATAATTTGTGACTTTAAGGAGAGCTGTCTCAGTGCTATGATGAGCTCTGAAACCTGACTGAAATTCTTCATTATTCCTCAAATGCTCTCTCAGTTGATTAGCAACAATTATTTCAAGGATTTTATATAAAAAAGGAAGATTAGATATGGGTCTGTAATTTATTAGGTCTTCTTGATTAAGAGAAGGTTTCTCAAGTAGGGGTTTTATTACAGGTACCTTATGAGCCTCTCGTACATAACCATTCACTAATGACAAATTAATCATTTCCAAAATGGGGGTAATAATAATAGGAAATACTTCTTTAAACAATTTTGTCGGGATTGGATCCAATATACAAGTTGAAGGCTTAGATGAAGAAAATATTTTTGAAAGCTCAGAAGGCTCAACTGGAACAAAACACTTAAAACAGAGATCAGGCTCCAGAGCCAGATTCATTGCTTACTGAGGTAGTAGTTAGGTTTGGTAGGATGCCATCAATTTGAGTTTTAATAGATTCAATTTTATCAATAAAGAATTCCATAAAGTCATTACAGCTAAGAGTTGGAGGAATGGATGATATAACAGAGTTTTCATTTCTCGTAAGTTTAGCAACTGTATTAAAAAGAGACCTAGGATTGTTCTTATTCTCCTCTATTAGTAAAGTAAAATATGCAGATCTAGCTTGGCCCAGGGTCCTTTTATACAGAAGCACGCTGTTTTTCCAGGACAAATAGGACTCCTCTAAAAGCGAAAAGCGCCATTTCTTCTCCAATTTCCTGGTGTTTCCCTTCAAGGTTCGAAGTTCTGAATTAAACCAGGGGGCCAACCTCCTATGAGTACTCACTTTCATTTTTATGGGGGCTACATTGTCTAATGTTGAACACAATGAGGACATAGTACTATGAGCAACAGCATCAATCTGTGTAGGGCATGAAATTCATTTGTTGCCCTCCACTGCGTTTCTCTGAAATACTGAAGAAATTAGAGGTGGAATGAATTCTTTAAAGGCTGTAACAGCATTGTCTGATAGACACCACCTATAAATACATTCAGATTTCAGATTTTAAGTACTCAGTGAAAAAGAACTCAAATGTTATCAAAAAATGGTCAGTAAGGAGAGGGTTACGAGGCAGTTCTGTGACTTTTTCACACTCAATGCCATAAGTCAGCACAAGGTCTAAAGTGTGACCAAGAGTGTGGGTAGGTGTTTGGATTTTTTGAGTAAAGCCAATTGAATCTAAACTGGCAGTAAACGCTACATCTAGGCTGTCATTTTTGGTGTCAACATGAATGTTAAAATCTCCCATTTTAATGATTTTATCAGTGTTTAACACTATTTCAGATAAAAAATCTGAAATCTGATCTATAAATTCGGAGTAAGGACCTGGCGGACGATACAAAATAACAAACAGAAGTGGTTTAATTCTTTTAGAGGTTGGGTGAGGAAGCCTAAGGGTTAAATGTTCAAAAGAACTATAACTATTAGTTGGCCTGGGATTAATTAATAAATCTGATTGAAAAATGCTTCCTACTCCTCCACCTCTCCCAGTACTTCGAGGAATGTGAAAGTTTGAATGTTTAGAGGAAGTTGATTCGTTGATAGAAACATAATCCTCTTGCTGCAGCCAGGTTTCTGTGAGACAAAGCAAATCAGTTTGATTATCAAGAATTAAATCATTAACTAATAAGGACTTTGAGGATAGAGATCTGATGTTCAATAAGCAACACTTAATAGTTGTACATTTTTGTTTAATCTGAGTTGTTTTTATCTTTATGAGATTTTCAGGATTAGCTCTTTTTAGATTGATCTTTAATCTATTTAGTTTTGGCCATGGGCAAGACACCTTCTCAATGGGATGATGGGCAGGTAACAGTAGAGAAGCCGCAGAGAGGAGTTCTAAACTACGACTCTGCTTCCTGGTCTGGACCCTGGTTTGTCAGTAATTTGGGGAGTTAATAAAGTCGGCCATATTTCTAGAAAGAAGAGCTGCTCCGTCCAAAGTGGGATGGATGCCGTCTCTCCGGATCAGACCAGGTTTTCCCCAAAATGTTTTCCAATTATCAATGTGATAATAATAAAAGCATGCCAAGCAGCATTGTTTAGTTTCTTTCAGTGTACAATGCTGGATTTACTTTAAAATATTTTAGATATGTTCTTTAAAAAAACTAAAGGTATTTTGAGATTACAATAATAGCAATAAGGAAGGGATTATTAGTTTTAAGTAAATAGTTAGTTTTAAGACCAATCATAGCGATATCTCTAGAGTGATTGAGCTGTTTGGATTCTTCTTCAAAGATTCTATTATTCTTGTACCACAAGTTTTGGAAGGTAGAAATAAGTAAACACTTATTAAAAACCTTGATCCATAACATTTGCACAACACTAGAAATACTCCAGCCCTACCTTATCCATAAACAGTTACTGGTTATTGAAAATCGATGCATAACTCCTGGAGAAAGTTTTACCTTTGCATGTTCACTTTATTTTTTAAGCATGCCATTTCTTTTGTCTGTGTCTGAGTGTGCAATCCTTATTGCTGTCATATTCAGCCGCCCTTTTAGGGTTCACATCACACACATGCACCTGTCATATCCAAACCTCACTGCTACATTTCTCAGCTATTCCTTCAAAGCCGTTGACAGCTGGAGCGCAAACGTAGTCAAACACCTACGCTGTGAAGGAAGAAAGTTGGCTTGAAACTTTAAAACTTGGATTGAAGAATGCCTCATTGGACAATGCTCTGACAGGGTATTGTTTCCTTTTTCACAAGCTTACAAGAGATGAGGAAAATTTCAGTAGTATGCAATCGGATCGTGATCCATTAAACCAGTTTGTTAGTATTGCGAATGCTGCCTAGATAGTCAATATCAATGTTATTTCTCTGTTTCCGACTGACTGACAGGTTCAACAACTTCAAAAGCATGCATCAAACTGTTCCCTTGCTGCTGAAAATATTTTGATTCCTGAATTCCTGAAGGTCTGTGTTGGTGTGTTTCCATACTTTCCTCCTTCAAAGCTCAAACTGGCTTCCTTACGTAACTTTTCTTCCCATACAAATCCTCCATATCTTCTCATCTCTACATTTTTAATGACAGTCTCTACATGATTGCAAGATGATTTAAAATTTTCTTTTAGAAGATTTGGTATGTTCAGTATTTTTTTTCTTTGTATATCTGTGTTGTTTCTGGTTTAAATCCTGTGTTGTTCCTGGTTTAAATGATTTCTAAACCAAGTTTTAATTTTCTTTCTTATCATGTAAGACCTGTAACTTTTTTCATTCTATATTTCTAGCTTGTGTGTAGTTTAAACTGCAACCTTTAATCTCTGGCTGACACATGGCTTTCACAAAATAGAGAAGATGTACCTCTTTATTTTAATGAGCTTAAAACTCTAAATATGACAGATTTTTCTACTCCTGTCAAAGCATTTAAACTCATTGGCATTGGATTATTTGACTAAAATGAATATAAGTTTTTTATTCCAGCTAAAAAAGTCTCTTTGGCTGAGAACATTGTGCATTTCTATTAAGCTACCAGGGCAAAGCATTGGTTGGAGGACTGGATGGATAAACCACTGAAGTGCGATTATGTGATCTTTCCCTTTATGTTTTTTCTCCATCAGTCTGTTCTGAATTGCTATAACATTTAGACTTCAAGCCTTGGTGGGATTTTGATGGCATCGTCTTCAGATTAAAAACTTCTTAAGACTTGTATTTTCATATTTTAATGGTGTGAAATAATTAATGTTTAGTACCAAAATTGTTATTCAGTGCCTTAAAATATATATAAAGCATTATTTTGGCAGTATTATAGAGATTTTATGGCCTTGAGATGTAACTCATCTGTGAAGTCAGACTTCTACTTAAGAGCTGACTTCTATCTACTAGGTATGTATTTTTTTAAAGATTATTCTTTGAAGTATTTGGCTCAGACTGCATTGTCCTTATTGCAGATATAGACTAGGTAAAACGTTTCAGCACTGAGTAGTATTTGTTAAAATAATATTTTCTTAAGACAAAATGTCTAGCCAGACCTTTATTGATTTTCTGCATCTATATAATCCTTGCGGGATACTTTTGCCAAGCTCCGGTGTTCAAAGAGAAAGGTGACACTCCGATCTAGACATGTCAAGAATCCATGAAAGGGCAATACGGTAATGCACACTACACATAGTTGCAGAAACTCAGAACTAATATAATTTTATAATCAATCAACAAGGTTGTAGTTGGAATGAGGATGTTGGAGTAGCCAAAGAAATGCTGTAAAATCAGTGTAACAAAACCCAGGTGTGATAGTTTTTGCTTCAAGACAATACTTTTAACCAGTTGAGCCATCGTGCAGTCTCTATAAAGGCAAAAAACAAAAGAAAAAAACAGCAACAATAAATAAACAACTGTCAGGTTGAGTCATTCTGTGCTGTTTCCTAGGTGGCCACGGGGGTCGCTGTTGCGGGGCTCCAGGATGGAGTCCCGCGGTTCCCAGGTGTCTCGGGTTGGCACTGATGAGCAGAGCCGTATAAGAGGAGTGTGGATCCACTATTCGGCGCCTGAGTGTTGCCTTTGATCGGTAACCCTCAACCTCAGTGCCAAATTAGTCTTTAGACTACGTTCCTAGTTTTGCTACGTCTGTCTTCCATGACAGCAATTATTCCTAGTGTGACGATTGCTTCCTGTATTGTTCCCAGATTCTCCGCGTTCCTAGCCTGTGCTCATACTGCCGCTGCTAACTACTCCTTGTCTTCCTCCTCAGGTTCCTTCAGTCATAACTCACCCAACTCCGGAGAAATCATATCCCGCCTGCTCACAGGTAAACCCACTCCTCTTCACTCTGCTCGATCTGCCTTCCCCAGCATACCCCGTCAGCTGGATCGGACCCCCGGACCACACCAAGCTCTGGACTCAACCGGACATTCCCCTGGCAACACCTCCACTACAAACCAAGTAAGACCGTTCTCGTTCATCACTTCCAATAACCAGAGATTCACCAAACCTGTCCTCACTCTCAGAGGTCTCCCGGTATCCCACGTCGAGCCTCCCGCTCACTTCCGCCACTCAGTGCCGCTCGCACTCCCTTCCCAAGACCGTCACCACAGACTCACCGCTGGAACCAACCCCTTTCCGTGTCACCTCTCACTTCAAATAAACGTCATAACTATACCTTCTGAGTGTCTCTGCCTTTGTGGGTCAGAAAACCTAAAACCCGACATGACTGAACACTCAGGCCAAATAGACCCACAAGAGGCGCTCAGGAGAACCATCGCCGAACAAACCACCATGATTCATTCCCACGATTCCGTCCTCCGCTCCCTCACCGAGCAACAAGCCAACACAAATCAGACCCTGGATCAGATCACATTCCTCCTCCAGGGTCTGAGTACTAAGACCTCTGAGAGTCGCCCTCCTCCATACGAGGGCGCCACTGTTCCTCTTCCGCCCTCACCGCCACCGCAACACCGGGAGTATCCGGTTCCGGGTCATCGGGGAGTTCCGCTTCCGGTTCCTGAGAGATACTCCGGAAGTGCTGACGGCT
>JAVLVB010000290.1:1037527-1094591 GCA_032876305.1 Orestias chungarensis
AGTTACTCGCCATCAAGCTGGCCCTCGACGAGTGGCGTCATTGGCTGGAGGGGGCTAGTCAGCCGGTTCAGGTTTGGACCGATCACAAGAACCTCGAATATATCAAGTCTGCTAAGCGTCTGAATCCCCGACAGTCCCGTTGGTCCTTGTTTTTTTCACGTTTCAACCTCTCCATCTCCTACAGACCAGGTTCCAAGAATGTCAAACCGGACGCCCTATCCCGTCAGTTCTCCTCTGACGAAGCTGGTCAGGCTCCCACACCGATCATCCCCGCTGACTGTGTGGTTGGTCTGGTATCCTGGGAGATCGAGAGCATCATCAAGACCGCTCTCCAACACGAACCCGATCCCCGGATTCCCCCACAGAGAACCACCTATGTCCCTTCCTCCGTCCGTTCCCGAGTCATTCACTGGTTTCACACGTCCCGGATGTTTTGTCACCCTGGTTCCAGTCGGACTATTGCACTCATCTCCCGTAGGTTCTGGTGGCCCAACATGCACCAGGACGTCACCGAATACACACAGGCTTGTTCCATCTGTTCCAGGAACAAGTCCAGCAATAGACCCACTTCAGGACTATTACAACCACTACCCATTCCCAAACGACCCTGGTCACACATAGCGGTCGACTTCGTCACAGGTCTTCCACCTTCCCAGGGGATGACCACCATCTTGACCATAGTCGACCGCTTCTCCAAGTCATGTCACCTTGTTCCCCTACGCAAACTTCCCACTGCACTCCAGACAGCTCGACTCCTGGTAAAACACGTTTTCAGGCTGCACGGCATTCCCAGTGATATCCTGTCTGACCGTGGTCCCCAGTTTGCTTCCCAGGTGTGGAAGCATTTCTGCACGGCACTGGGGGCCAGGGCGAGTTTAACGTCCGGATACCATCCGCAGTCCAACGGTCAGACAGAGCGACTGAACCAGGAGATCGAAGCCGCTCTCCGTTGCCTCACCTCGTCCCACCAAACCGACTGGAACCAACACCTACCCTGGGTGGAATACGCACACAACTCCCACGTCTCCGCCGCAACTGGATTATCCCCGTTCGAGATCTCCCTAGGGTACCAGCCTCCCCTGTTCCCGGCCGATGAGCAAGAGATCCCGGTGACGTCAGTCCGCACCCAGGTCGGTCGTATTCAAACCATCTGGAGGGACACCGTTAAGGCCCTCCAACGTACGGCGGATCAAAACAAGAAGTATGCTGACCGGAGACGCATCCCTGCTCCCACGTATACCCCCGGTCAGCAGGTGTGGCTGTCGTCCCGGGACATTCCCCTTAAATCGGTTTCCCGGAAACTCGCTCCTCGCTTCATCGGCCCCTATACCATACAGTCAGTCATCAACCCGTCTTCCGTCCGTCTACAACTGCCACCTACCCTCCGCATCCATCCAACCTTCCATGTCTCCCAGATAAAACCGGTTCTGACTAGCCCTTTGTGCCCTCCGGCCGACGCCCCTCCGCCCACCCGTATGATTGATGGGCATCCAGCGTACGACGTTCAGAGGATCGTGGCCTCTCGTCGACGTGGTCGTGGTTATCAGTACCTCGTCGATTGGGAGGGTTACGGTCCTGAAGAGCGTTGCTGGGTGCCCCGCTCTTTCATTTTGGACCCGTCGTTGGTGGAGGAATTTGAACGATCTTCAGGATCGCCGGGTGGCGATCCTTGAGGGGGGGGTACTGTCAGGTTGAGTCATTCTGTGCTGTTTCCTAGGTGGCCACGGGGGTCGCTGTTGCGGGGCTTCAGGATGGAGTCCCGCGGTTCCCAGGTGTCTCGGGTTGGCACTGATGAGCAGAGCCGTATAAGAGGAGTGTGGATCCACTATTCGGCGCCTGAGTGTTGCCTTTGATCGGTAACCCTCAACCTCAGTGCCAAATTAGTCTTTAGACTACGTTCCTAGTTTTGCTACGTCTGTCTTCCATGACAGCAATTATTCCTAGTGTGACGATTGCTTCCTGTATTGTTCCCAGATTCTCCGCGTTCCTAGCCTGTGCTCATACTGCCGCTGCTAACTACTCCTTGTCTTCCTCCTCAGGTTCCCTCAGTCATAACTCACCCAACTCCGGAGAAATCATATCCCGCCTGCTCACAGGTAAACCCACTCCTCTTCACTCTGCTCGATCTGCCTTCCCCAGCATACCCCGTCAGCTGGATCGGACCCCCGGACCACACCAAGCTCTGGACTCAACCGGACATTCCCCTGGCAACACCTCCACTACAAACCAAGTAAGACCGTTCTCGTTCATCACTTCCAATAACCAGAGATTCACCAAACCTGTCCTCACTCTCAGAGGTCTCCCGGTATCCCACGTCGAGCCTCCCGCTCACTTCCGCCACTCAGTGCCGCTCGCACTCCCATCCCAAGACCGTCACCACAGACTCACCGCTGGAACCAACCCCTTTCCGTGTCACCTCTCACTTCAAATAAACGTCATAACTATACCTTCTGAGTGTCTCTGCCTTTGTGGGTCAGAAAACCTAAAACCCGACATGACAACAACAACAAAAAAGCACGGTTTAAAGACCAAATTGTGTCCATGTTTCAACCATTATACTATTGATTTACATCGCAGTTGGGTCTCCGTCTTCATTTTCCCTGAACATTGTGTAATACTAGTAAAATAATCCAACAGAGTGTTGCATCCCATGCTTGGTGTGGATGGGCACATACTACCTTTTTTGAGTTAGATGCGAGAGCATGTGTTTTTTTTCTGGTCATCATCTGAGTCCATTGTTTAAAACTAGTTTAATTTAGGCCTTGACACAGTGTTCTAGCAGATTTCTTAGATGTTCCTGGCTATCATGACCAATTTTCTTATTTAATCTATATGTGTATAATAACTTCTTGACTTCCGGAGTTTCCCAGACCACAGCAAAGTGGGAAAACATCTAAATAACTTGTACTTATTCCTAAAGACTTTATAACATTGTCTTAACCCAGAGCTTGCCTTCTCAGATCTTTAATCTGTATAGGAGCTTTGCAACCATGCTGTTAAAATCTTTGCAGCATGTTGTAGAATCAACTCCTCCTTGAAAAATAATTTAAAAAAATTAAATAACATTACATTTATTCATTGATGAGTTTAGAAAACCTCTGATTATCTTGTCAAATACAAAATATGAGTTTTGGCTTTGTCAGATTTTTCTCATTGAGGTCATCTGAATGTAAACGATTCAAAATTGACTTCATCTTTAAATCCGAGGTAAATTCACAACTCTTGAGCATATGAATCGGCAGCACCAGCTGCCAAACTCATTAAGGCTGCACTGTTTATTTAGAGATTGATGAAAGTATTACACCAGCAGAGGGGAGATGTTAAATGAAGAAATGGGTTGAAAAATGGTTGGCTGTGCTTTGTTTATATAGCAGAGAGATGGGGTTGAGTGAGGATATTTAGACTGCAACAAAATACAGACAAACATGTTTGACTCACAGGGTGCGATCGTCTGCGGAGTGGATGATGAGGGATTGGAAAGAGGCAAACTGAGAAGACAGAGATGGACAAACACAAACAGAAAGATAAAAATCCACAAACATAGAATGATCAAAGCTTTGGAATGGCAGGAATGTAAATACATCATGTTTGTAATTTTGAAAATTGGAAAAGGGCAGAAAGTGAATTAGCATTTAGAGCCAAACACTAGTGACATACAGAAATGCAAAAAACATTGCATTATATATTATTCTGCTAAACAATAGAAGAATGAATTTACTTGAAACTAAAAGGTTCAAAAACCTTTAGAAGGATCTAGTCAGCTGGTTGGGGATGCAGCTTGATGATTGCATTGGTGCTCTTGTCCCACTTCTATTACTTTGGTTTACATCTAAAAAAAAAATGTACATGCTAAACTAAACTTCGAATCGCAAAAACGTAAGACATTTTAAGCTGGTTAAGCAAAAAGAGAAAATATAAAGAATCTGTCAGGTTGAGTCCTTTCAGTGCACTTTTCAGGTTGTCCACTGGGAGTCGCCAGAGCCTCCGCTGCCGATGCATCTGCTCACCAGGCCAGGTGCATCCAATCGGCAATGACGCGCTGGACCAGTTCAAAGGAGCGGTGGAACAGCTACTCATCACCCTGGAGAAGAGGACCCAAGAAGCACGGCGAAATTTGAAAAATTGATAGTTTTTGACCAACTAAGATAGGAGATAATGAGAATGAAATGGAATTTGAGGATTGGACACCAGTAAAAAATGGCAGAAGAAGAGGTAAAGAAAGTGGAGAACTAAAACGAGGAGATGGGAGAATAACAGAAAGGCAAGGAAGTAAAAGAGAGCTGGAGGAAAATAGTTCAGATGAAGAAAGAGTAGTTTGTAAGAAAGTAGAGAGAGAATAAGTTAAAGTAATGCTCAAATTCAGGAAGGAGGATGAACAAACAACAATAAGCCCAATAACATTATCGAGAGAAATAAAAAAGAAATTAGGAGACGTGGAATTGGTGAAGGTGTTGAGGGATGGAAACATAATGATAACGTGTAAGACTGAAGAACCAAAAAATAGAACCCTACATGTAGAAAATATTTCCAAAAATATTGTGATAGAGAGAAAAATAGTTGGAGAGAACAGATTACTTGAAGGAGTCATTTCAGGAATACCAGTTGAGGAGGATTTAGATAAAATCAAATGAGGCATTGTAGGCGTAAAAGTAAATAATCTAAAGAGACTAACGATAACAGTGAATGGAGAAAGAGTGGGAAGTATGTCCATTTTAATAGAGTTTGCAGAAAAAATATTGCAAAAAAAAATTAAAATAGGATTCATGAGCTTTCCAGTCAGACCATTCATTCCACCACCAATAAGATGCTACAAGTGTCAGAAATATGGACATATGGTGGCAGTGTGTAAGGCCAAGCAGAGATGTGCAAAATGTGGAGAGGAACATAGTATAGAAGAATGTAGAGAAGATGCAGAGGAAATATGTTGCAATTGTGGAGGACAACATAGAGCTAACACTGGCAAATGTGAGGTGAGGAAGAAGGCTGTAGAAATATCTAAAAATAAAAGTTATGCAGAAGCCGTTAAGAGTGTTAATGGTCAAGGAAAATGAAATCAGGTCAGACAGAGAAACAAACTCCACAACAAACCAGAAGGCAAAAAGAGGAAAACATAATGGTATCTATAGAGAAACTCGTTTTATTCATAGCATATGTCATCAAGTGCACAGATCAAGCTAAACACAGAACAGAGAAGATTAAAATAATTGCAAGGGGAGCAGAAAGAGTAAATTTAAATATCTGTGATATTATACTAGAGGCAACAGAACAATCGGTTAAAAAAAGAGGAGAAAGACAACAAAGAAAGATGGTGCCGTGGTGGAACAATGAGTGTAATCAAATGATCAAATCGAGAAATAAAGCATTTAAAGCACTTAAAAAGAACCCTATTTACCAAAATTTAAATGATTACAAAAGAAACCAAGCAACAGTAAGAAGGACAATTAAGGAAGCAAAGAAACTGTATTGCAGAAATTTTTGTAATACAATAGGAAAAGAGACAGAAATTTAAAAGAATATTTCTTTTAAATTTTCTTTTAAATGATAAATATATGAATGTAATAAAAAAGGGTATGGGTATGCAATATTAAATAGTGATGAAGGACCCAAAATTCAAGATAAAGATGAAGCTCAAGTATTAGCTGAAACCTTTAGTAAAATACATAGCACAAACAATATTAGTGAGGAGGGGAAAAAAAGGGAGGGAAGAAACGAAACTAAAATATAAATATTTACAGGAAAAAAGTAAAGGAAATGATAATTTACTAAATAAACCATTCAATATAGAAAAATTAAACAGAGCTCTCAGAAAATATAAAGAAAACAGCACCAGGAAAAGATCAGATCTGGTATCTAATGATAGATCATCTCGGCGAACAATCAAAAGAAATCATCTTAGAGCTGTACAATAGAATCTGGGAAGAAGGAGAGCTACCTAAGAACTGGAAAGAGTCAGTAATAATACCCATGGCAAAACCAGGAAGAGATAATAGTAAACCGGAAAATGATAGACCCATAGCGTTAACATGAAATATGTGTAAGATAATGGAAAAAATGATCAATGAGAGATTAATATATAATATAAATAATAATCAACATATATCAAGATTTCAAAGTAGATTCAGAAAAGGACGAAATACATATGATGCAGCTTTATGTCTGGAAAAAGAAATTAAAGAGGCACAGATAAATAAAGAAAGTGTAGTAGCAGTATACTTTGATATTGAAAAGGCGTATGATATTTTATGGGTTGAAGGATTATTAATTAAAATTAAAAAACTAGGCATTACAGGAAATATATTTAGTTGGATTCAAAACTTTTTGTCAAAAAGAAAGATACAGGTTAAGATAGGAGAGGAATATTCAAGAAAATATGACGTTAAAAATGGAACACCACAGGGAAACATAATTAGTCCTTTATTGTTTTCTGTGATGATTAATTATGTTTTTGAAGAGCTTGAGAAGGAAATGGGTTGCTCAATTTTTGCAGATGATGGTGGAATATGGAAAAGAGGAAAAAATGTAGAATTTATTCTAAAGAAAATACAAAATGCTATAAATAATATAGAGAAATGGGCATATGAATGGGGGTTTAAATTCTCAGTTGGAAAAACAAAAGCAATGATATTTACACAAAAAAGAATTTTAGAACTAAAACAATTGAAAATGTTTAAACAAGAAATAGAGTGGGTAAACAATATAAACGTTTTAGGAATATGGTTTGATAAAAAAATAAAACAGAAAATCCACATCCAGAAAATAGTTGATAAATGTAAACAAATCCTATATATAATGAGACGTTGTGCAGGAAAGGAATGGGGAGCAGATAAAATATCATTAAAGAGAATTTACACAGGTATGATACGATCAAATATAGATTATGGCAGTATAATATATGCATCAGCAGCAAAAATTCATCTACAAAAACTGGATAATATTCAACATCGAGATTAGAATATGTAGTAGAGCAATAAGAACTATACCAATAGCAGCACTTAAAGTAGAAATGGGAGAAATGTCACTAGAATTGAGAAGAACACAACAAGCAATAAATTACTGGATAAATTAACAGGGAAATCAAGGAATCAAGGAATCAAGGAATTTTATTTGTCATCACATCACATGTGGTACATGAGATGGGACGAAATTCTAATCCCCCGGTCCAGTTTACACCCTGATAGCAATTTTAAATACTTTAATAAATTATAAGACCTCTGCGAGAATAGCATTGAACACAGAATCTACAATATGGGACTTCGGACATAGCAGCAATGAAAATTTGGAGTGCAAATAGTGTAATAAAATATAAAAACTATACGAGAAATAGGATTTAACTACACAGAATCTACAATATGGACACAGAAACTACAATATGGGACTTCGGAGCCATGAAAATTCGGAGTGCAAGTGACATATTAATTGACATTTTAAAGTGACATTTTAAAGTGTGATATTAAAGTGAACAGTGCCGGGTAAATGGGAAAGTGTTTTTCATTTGTAATTATCCTTGCGTGTGTTTGAGAGTCTCACAGCTTCAGGAATTAAGCTGTTTCTCAGTCTGGTGGTTTTACACTTGATGCTCCGCAGCCTCCTGCCTGAGGGGAGCGGGACAAAAATTGAGTGTGCTGGGTGTGTGGGGTCCTTTATGATGTCAGGCCCTCTTCCTGCATCTGGAGATGTAAATGTCTGTGGTGCTGTGGAGGCTGACTACAACAGTTCTGTGTGCAGCCTTCATCACTCTCTGCAGAGCTTTCCTGTCTGCAGCAGAGCAGCTTCCATGCCACACGTTGATGCTGAAGCACAAGACGCTCTCCACCACACATCTGTAGAAGGAGGTGAGAACTGAGCTCCCGATTCCAGCTCTTCTCAACCTCCTGAGGAAGTAGAGCCGCTGGTGCGCCTTCCTGACCAGAATGGAAGTGTTGTTGCTCCAGGTGAGGTTGTTGCTCAGGTGTACACCCAAGTACCTGTAGCTGTTGACCATTTCCACCTCAGATCCTCCCATGTGCAGGGGGAGGTGGGCATGCTTGCCCCTGCTGAAGTCCACAATCATCTCCATGGTTTTCTTTACATTAATGGAGAGGTTGTTTTCTCTGCACCAACCCTCCAGGTGTTCAACCTCCTGCCTGTAGCTGGACTCATCCCTGTTTGTGATGCATCCAACCACTGCTGTTTCGTCCGCAGCCTGGATGGTTAGGAGAGCAGTCATATGTGAGCAAACCAGATCATCCAACATTAACCATTCTAGTTATGGGTGGGTGATTGGGAAAAAAAAGTAAAGGAATTTGAAGTAAACAATAAAAGTATAAGTCCAATTGTACCATTTTCCACAATACCATCGTGCCTATTACCAAACGTAAATGTAACACTCATGAAAAAGAAAAATGATAACAAATTTCAATTGAATTCATACAAAGATCAGGAATACATAAATAAATATTATATTTATGTTCAGATTTATACAGATGCATCAAAAGATCAGACAGGAAATATAGGAATAGCAATAATCATATAAGAGTTTAACATAAAACAACCAAAATTAATCACAAATGGATTATCAGTATACATCGGTGAAATGTTAGCATTATTATTAGCAGTGCAGTGGGTAGAAGAATTAAAACCATTGAAAACAATAGTCTGTTCAGATTCAAGCTCAGCACTCATAAGTTTACAGGAATCAGACCAGACATATTATTAGAGATACAACAAATATTATTTAGAATAAAGATGATGGGGTTAGAAATTACATTCATATGGGTACCAGCACACATAGGGGTGGAGGGAAATGAAGCAGCAGACAGGGCAGCGAAAAGAGCAACAACGGGACAGATCAACTTTACATAATGACTAGTAAATCACAAGCAAAAAGTATGATCAAACAAAAACTAAAGGAAAGGTGGCAGAAAAAGGAAGATGGTTTTATAATATTCAAAGGACAGTGGGAGAAATGAGAGCAACAAGGAGAAATAGAAATGAAGAAAGATTAATAACAAGACTGAGATTGGGACACAATGGACCTAAAAGCTCACTATTTAAAATAAAGAAACATGAAACTGGAAACTGTATTTATTGTGGAGTAGCAGAAACAATAGAACATGTAATTTTAATATGTAAATATGAGCATCGGAGAAAATACATGATTGAGGAGTTTAGAAGAAACAAAGAAACATTTAACATAATACACTTGTTACTGAAAGATACAGGAAGCAAAAGTTGTCAGATTGTAGTTATATTTTTCAAAAAAACATAGTTAATAGGTAGGATATGATTATGGAATATTTTTTATTTTATTTTTTTATTTTGTTTATTTTGTTTATTTTTTAAATTATTTTTTTTTTTTTATGAAGGTACAGGGAAGGAGCAGCAAACAGTATATGAAAATATAATTTAGGAAAATAATCACACTAGATAGACAGCAAAACCAAAGGCATTTTGACACACACTCCATTCCAGTAGGTGGCGGTAATGCGCACCGAAAGTTGTTTGCCCACAGCCAATAAATTCTATGTAGAAGAAGAAGTACTCATCCCCTGAGTATTAGTTGCTTCTGGTGAGACTCTTGCTCTCAGTGCCAACTTAGATTCTTGCTCTCAACTTAAATGTTTTTGTGTCCTCTAGTTGTTTGTTTCTCAAGTTTGTCTCTAGTTTCTCCAGTTGTCCTTTTCACCCTTCAAGTTTTCTAGTTTTTTGTGTCAACTATCAATCCACAAGTAAGATCTCTCCATTACTCTTCACGTTCCGCCTGCATCACCTCACCCCACTCTGCTTACCTCTGAAAGGTCTCCGGTCGCCCACGTCGTCCTCACCATCCTCCGAGCTTCCCGCAAAGCTGTGTCGGCGCCGTACCTTATCTGCTGTCCCTGGGTTTACGTTGCCGATCACCTCTGGTTCAGGATCCTCACCCAATTTACCTTCAATAAACTTAATTATTATTGTACTCGTGAGAGTCCTCGATTTTATGTGGGTCCGTAGCTTATACATCATGACAGTATCCAAACAGCTACAGTTATTCTGCAGTAACTAACAGGCACACTTTAATGTCTCCAATGTGGGTCAAAGGAGGATATTTTCATTCTATTCAATTCTGTTCTATTGGCCTGCTAGATCAATATTGTATTCCCACAGTTACCACAATTCTGCACATCACCTGACTTACCAAGGTAATTTGCCTACTTTCTTACTTTTAATTTATATTGATTTAGTCAGCTTTACTGCTTTGTGTTTTTATATTGATTTAATTGTACTTACATTGTTGCATATTTAACTTTATTACCCTCTTTTAAGGTTTTTATTTCTTGTTATTGTTTTAATTATATTTTATGCACAGAACTTTGTTTCAGATACGGCTGGTCTTAAAGTGCTTTAAAAAATAAAGTCGTGGACGCTGATGAAAATATACAGCGGAGCATTTGCAATCCCTTCTCGATTGATGTTCTTACTCTTTAAGATTATTCTAACCAAACAGTTTTAATGCCTAGCAACACAGAACTAAATAAAATTACACTGCACGTGGTTTTGAGGTGGAATTGTTGTGTTTTAGTTTTCAGACAGTAGTATCAGGGCAAAGTAAATACCTTAATAACAAATAGATGTAATTCAATGGGTTTTTATTATTTACAAGATATGAAGTAACCAGACTCCTAATCATGTAAATAAAAGGGAAAAAATGTGTTACTCTCAAGTAGAAGCCAGGGGCTCCAGATCTCATGTGCATTTTTTTTTCAAACAAGCCTTATTTGTAGATTTTCCTCCATGGCCTTGGTGGTGAACCTGCATAATCTCCAATCACAAAATATCAGATCAGTTGTTGAAAGCTGTGGCAGCTAAATCGTCTTTTCCAAGAGGACAATTAATTGAACATGCAAACAATTTGTTGTGTGAGGCACACTTGAATATCACTTAGGTAAAAAACAACATCTTACTTGAAGCATTTTACCTGGATGAAGTCTGTATATCACATAAAAGATAGAGAAATGTGCCAAGAGTATAAATAATGGCCTTAGTAAGAGCAAAATTTTTCTAGACAAGCTGCTTTTTCTTACTTACCTAGATAAACGGCTTGGGAAGAAAAGAGATTACCTTATGCTATCATCAGGTAGCATTTGTGATATATTTTCTTCTTTAAGCACTGCAACCTTTGTCAGGGTAAATAAATAAATACTGGGAGTGTTAATTTGATGTAGGGTATGTAATTACCGTGGGACGAGAGATGACACATTAACATATGGCACTGGTTCAGAAATAGCTTGGGGAATATAACAACCCGATCTCTTTTATTCGCACAAGTCTGAGGGAATTTTCCCAGCGAATAATTATTTTAACAGAAATCCGGAGTGGGTTCCACTGTTGGCAGTTCAGAATGCTCCCATAACAGCCAAATGTCGGCTTTGGAATGTGCCGACATTATCAAATAGAGTGGTATGGATTTCATAAACAAGTTGAGCTGGAATTCTGCTCATCAGAGACTTCCAGTCTGAGTTTTTTTTTTTCTTGGTACCCAAAGCTGTTCAGGTGTTGAACTACAATTGGTACCTAAAAGGTTTTTTGTAATATTTAAAAAGGTGATTTCCACATCCAGATCCACCAGCTTTAACCTCTGTTCTTGTAAATGTTTAGTCTCATGCATTATGTGCTCTCTTAACAATATATGATTTGTTAATCTTCAAAAACAGATGTTTTAATCCTTTAAATACAGCATAAATTTTACACCATTGGTACTAATAGAACTAAAGGAAACACATAAACAATATGGACTGAGATTAAATATATTTAAAATAAAAGCTAGAGTCTCCTGCATTTTAAATATCTACATAAATGCATACTAAATATTTGCAATACTAATGACAAATCAGTGATGCAAAAAGGGCTTATATTAGCATTTCAAACCATGATTGTATATAGATGATTAATAGATTTGCTTAAAGCCGACTTAAAGCATGTTCACTACTTAAGAGCTACTTTCTGTAACTTTTAGATGCATCCTTTTCCAACAAATCTGAATCAAATGGTTAAAATCCCTCATCATAACTCATTCAGATCTACAGAGGTCTGATAATAAGCAGTTAATTTGCTTAAGGAGTGTTGAAAGGGGATGCATCTAAAAGTTGCAGCACTGTGGCTTTCGACGGATGGACTTGCAAGGCTATATTTGTGGTTTATAGTTTATTTA
Source organism: Orestias chungarensis (assembly GCA_032876305.1). Lineage (NCBI taxonomy): Eukaryota > Metazoa > Chordata > Actinopteri > Cyprinodontiformes > Cyprinodontidae > Orestias > Orestias chungarensis. The sequence continues at coordinate 1,049,694 of JAVLVB010000290.1, forward strand.
AGAAAAAAACTGTAGAAAGAAATATCCATGGTTTGGAACAGTAAAAATGTGTATTTTACCACTGGGTACAAGTCCAGTTACTTATGTAAGGTATTTAATATTTAAATCAGAGCAGCAAAATGAAGTTAAACAAATTCCTCAAGCCCGATCTCCAGCTTGTAACGAAACACACAGCAATGTCTATACAAAAGCTACCAACCATGTTTCTAAATTAATATATATAATCATTTAATATTTGAACCGTAAAAAATCTAGAATAGAAATCCACATATCCAAGCAAATTTACCCAGTATTTGACACTTGATAAAGCATAGGAAAATAAAACAGCAAAAAAACAAACCTTGGTGAACACAAAAACTGAAAAACTGTTGGTATTTGTGATTGTACAGCTGACAAAGAAACAGGAAATTGGGGCCTAGGTTGAAGCAAACCTAACTAATAACTTAATAACTAATAAATTTCAGAGAAGAGTAAAAATAGATATCAGATACTCAAGTATGAAACAGTACTACAAAGGATTTTACACTTAAGGAATGAACTGATCGTAAAAAGCAAAAAACTCACAAATCCTTAAACGTAACACACCATCTAGAGTCTACATAAATTACATGTACTTACTGAATGTATGACCTTTGATCCTATAGTAAAATCTAATTTATTCAGTTGCTTTGTCCAGGAAGTAATGGGTCTGCCAAGGGGTAATGTTACTTTGGTTTGTCAATAGAGACACATTCGATCTCATTCATTGTTCTAACATTTAATACATCCAGGATCTATTGTTGGATCAATAGAAACAGAAACAGTTTATGTTAGTTTCACACAGCTCTCTGGGAAAACAAAGAAGAAAAATAAAGTGTTATTCAGCTGTTCTCATGTTCAAACCCACAATAAGTTTCAATAACCTTCTATGATTGCCCTGCTTTTTTTGGTCTTCTTGCAGCCTCATTAACACTCTGGCTGATCTAAGACTAGGTTGAGGACAAACTGTCATTAACTGAATTATGTTCATATATGGTACTTCTAATCCCCTTAGGTGCTTTTATAAGGTTCCTATAATTTACCACATTTTTTAATGTATTTATGCTTTTTATTGCCCCTCTTTCAACCCTTTAACTACTTTGTAACGTTTGTTGATTTTTCTGCTCACAGTTTCAGAGCCTTTAATTTACTTATTTTGTCTGAGAGGAATAGGCAAGTGCTCTGAAAAGAGCATTGAATCATCCATCATGTTGTTAAAGTAATCTTTTAAAGTGGTCTCAACTAAGTGTGCTTCTGTTTTACTGAAACATTGTTAAGGTTTTCCCAAATTGAAGGCAAAGTCAATAAAAACGGAACTTGATCAATAGACTCAATGCAATTATAGATCAACATTAGCTCATTATCTGGCCATGGAGTTTTAATATGTCCAATGCTTTTTTAAGTTTTGAAAGATTTTGGCTCCACGTGTTACTCATTTTTGGTTTTATGCGAGATCAAATTAAAGACAAAAATGATTTTATTACCCCTGAATTAATTCTGATAGGGATATAAAATGAAAAGCTGACAATACACTAAAAGATGATGCACACCCAAGGTCTTGTGTCTGTGTTTTATTGAAGTTTCTTATAAAGACATGGCATTCAGACACTGTCCTTAAAAAAGACAAAAAATCTATGAATCAACCTTCAAAGAATGCAAGAAAGTCTGTCATCTTTGAAAGAAAATATATAAAAATTAAAGTTGGTTAAAAACCTTTGCACGGTGCGGTAGTTTTACAGTTCCAAGTGTATTTAACCATGTGGAAGCTTTTATTTCTTCCTCTGTTAGATGAATATCCCCCATTGAGCTCTCCTGGGTTTAGTCCTATGATTGATTGCTGCGCTTCAGAGCCATAGCCAGAAAAGCTGAGCATTTATATGGGAAGTATCTTATGAGAACCGTAAAGTGGAACCATAAAACAATTCTGCCTCTGTTCCATTCCTCTGCCCAGCGTCCCAGTCATGCCTTATATTATTCTCCTCAGTCTTGCAATGTGCAGCGTAATTTCTCTGGTGAATTACCACTTCTTGACCTTTCATGGTGTTAAGAAAGGGCACTTTCACACATTAATGGTGTGTGGAGACTTTCTGCAGTTTTCTTAACTGCAAACAAAAGAAAGCAAAAACATTAAGGGTTTGTATTCAAATATTAGTGATACCCATCATTCCATTACAGGTGTTTTTTGCTGAGTCTTTGTAGTGGGGTCACCAACTGTAAGAATTGTTTTATGCAAAGTAGGCTAAATATTAAAGGCTGTAATTATCCTATAAAACTGAACTATTTCACATTCAATTAAATAGTATTGTTTTGTCATTGTGTGCCATAATAAGAAAGCTATTAATTCTTGTTTTTCAGGACAGGTCATTTCAGAACTTCATAGACGGTCCCTAAATCAACAACCGTGTTTCTTAGGACGAAGAAATAGAAGGGCCGAAGTCACAATCAGTTCGCCTGCATCGGCCCGCATAGACATAGCTAACTCTACGGAGCTCATTAATTTTACCGCCGTGTTAAACAAGTCGTGACCATGGAATAGGATCCTGTTACCACGTCCCTCACACAATTCTTTTTTTCAACTATGTCAACAGAAAAAGAATGTCACATGCTACACTCATTGGCAAGACTGATGTTTTAGCTTTAACATAATGTTTTATCCGTCCATCCATTATCTAACCTGCTTATCCTTGTGGGGTCGCAGGGGTCTGCTTGTGCCTGTCTCCAGCTTACATTGGGCAAGAGGCAGGGCGTACACCCTGGACAGGTCGCCAGTCCATCACAGGGCAACACAGAGACACACAACCCAAACAACCACACCCGTACAATTTAGAGTGCCCAATCAACCTAACAGTCATATTTTTAGACTATGGGAGGAAGCCGGAGTACCTGGAGAGAACCCACACATGCACAGGGAGAACATGCAAACTCCATGTAGAAAGACCCAAGACCCAAGGTGTAATTGAACCCAGAGCCTTCTTGAGCATGGTGACAGTGCTACCCACTGTGTGTTTGTTGTTGAAAATATCAACCTCAGTCTAAAATAACCAAATAATTTGTTTCCAGTTATACTTAAAAAAACCTCTACATATTCCGTACATTAGCGATGTTAAGATGGAAAGATTTTTTATTGTTGTATCGCTCTAAAGCAGCTAGATAGTTCTCTAAAGGTTTGTACCTCCACTACCATCTTCTTCAGTTGACTCCACCTCATGGTTCCAACAAAATCTGTCCTTTCTTTGTAGCAATTTTCTTAGTGTATTTTTTTATTGAAAGGCTTGTTTTTAAGTATTTCTGATATGAAATACTGGTACAGAGACAAGCCCCTGTGTCAGATCATATTTATTTATTGTTTATTCTAGGTTTTTTGATTATCTGATCAACTTTAAAAAGTATAGCATTGTTATAAAAAGGTTTTATTACAGTTACTTTGCAAAATTTTTTAAAGGATTACTGTAAAAATTTTCATTTTCCAAACAAACTGATTTTTGATCATACGATGATATTTCATACATAATAAATATGATCAAAACAATGATAAAATATTTTGTTTTGCTTAACTGTTTCATTAATGATAAAGGGATTTTAAAAGATGTGCAGAAACAGAACTGATGAGGCTTTGATTAAAACAACCAAACCATTTCAGGAAGGGTGGAACCGTCCGTTTAACAACCATTTACTCTCCTAAATAAATGTTGGAAAAACTACAAAAACTAGTAAAGTCAAAGCATAAACAAAAAGACTAATGGTGATCACCATCTTGTTACTAACCAGTGAACAAGTTAACATAAAGATGGTTACTTGCTTTACTGGTAAGTTCACTTATAGAGAGAATGAGCACAAGTTTAAAGTTTTTTCTTTCAAGCATATCCCCTCCAGGCACCCAGTCAAACACTTCAAACCATTGGATCCATGTTCTCTGTCCCTCATTTACATTGATTTTACTGTTCAGCAGACATATGTTCAATTTCTAGTTTTGTAATTTTTTCTCTATTCACTGACTGATGTATCTTCATTGGTCCATGTTGCAGCTGATTTGGCCTCTTTAACCTCTGACACAGAAAGAACAAACCCTCATTTCCATAGCAGTGAGGCATCACACTAATCTCCTCTAAACCCTTGAATCTTGTAGCTTTGAATATTAAAGCAAAATGAGGGGGAGAGGGGTAATTTTTTGACCATTTAAATTGTAGACTTTATCCAGCAATATGTTTGTGTTTCTTATCTTTTTTATCTTGAGCAACAACAAAAGAAAATCTCATACTTCTATCATCCTCTGCTTTCATAGGAGCATGAGATTAGAAACTCTGCTTCTGGTTTAACAATGGAATAATGTGTTTCGGGGGCTAAGGCTTCAAAATCGTCCCTTTTATGTCAAAGTGTCAATCTAAAAGATGCTTGCAGGGGGAGCAGAATAAAAAAAGAAAAAAGAAAAAAAACAGCAAGGTAATTTGTAGAGCATCAAAGCTCAAGGAAATGCTAGTGTCATTATCCTCTAATAGCGGAGTGCTGATTGACTGCTCCTTGCTGAAAGCCATTAGCAGAGCTAATTCAGAGAGGACTGGGCCATGACTTTACTGATAAGCAATTACCGAGTTGTCATTCTGTCCAGACAAAGGGAGCCATGAATTAGGCCCCTCCGGGTCAAATAAACAGAAAGTTTTAATCAACACTCACCAAGCAACAAAATATAGCAATATGCATGAAAAAAAATAAGCATATGCAGGCTGTTGTGTAACATAATTTCACATATTTAGGCATCATAATGTGGGGAGCCTTTAAGTCACTTCTAGTTATTTAGAGGGGCATTTGGGGTAAAGTCAGATGTTATCTCAGCGCCACCGCCTGATCTTAAATGTCACTCCATCTACTTCTTTACAGTCTGTAGTTTTTTTAGGTCACATTACTAAAGTCTGAGCACGAGAAAAATAACCTCTTTGCTCCTTTTATCATTTCCACTCATATGGAAAGCTGTAAGGTTTAAAACATCCTATGATTTATTTTTCTTTTACTGCTGTTTAGAGCATATTTCTGATCTCCATTGTACAGTACAGAAAGGCAGCACAGATAGCTTTGCACTTGGCAGGAAAGCAAACACAAGTTGCTGAAAGATAAATTGAAAAGGTCATCATTTCAGCTTTTCTCACTCTGTTAGATATGGTGGATGTTTGTAAAGAAGCTGTCAAATTCATATGTCATAGTTAGACTGCTTTAAACGAGAGATTCCAAAGCAAACACTCATTGTCATCCTTCAGCATTTAATTCAAAGAGGACCTTACAAAAGGAAATTCTAAGAAATCCCTTTTAGCTGTAAAACTATGACCTGTAAAACTGTTAAAATATAATCTTTATTTTAAAGCACAACTTTGTCTGAATGCATTTATACCACTCCAGAATGTGACCATGCGTTTGATATTTTTGATCATTGTCACATTAACTATTTGAAGTAGTCTCATTGTTAGCAAATGTATTTTTTCTCTCCAACTGTTTCCTTAGAAAACACAGGAATAGACTAAGAATACAGCTTCATTTGTGATCCACCAAATGATCCTGCAAAGCTCTTTAAAACTGCCTCACGTTTGAGAAAATCACATATTACCGGAAAAGCTTCTGGCAATTTCTAAATGATACTAAGGTAAAACAGTAGTTAGTTAATAATTTACACTAATAAAATTCTTTACATAGCAGTAATCTGTATCCGATAACTTTGCCCAATATTCAAAAAATCAGTGCAATATGATATAAACTAAAGCAGACAAAACATTTGTGTGTCTGGTCAATGACTTGTAATTATATGCAAAGGTTTGATGTACTCAGGAGAAACAGCATTAATGAACAAGTTTAACATTATGTATTCTTCAATAACCTAAACTGACCTATCCATCCATTTTCCAAACCAGCTGTTTTTTTCTCAATTTAAAAGGCCAAAGTTTATTTGTAAAAAAAACTATTTTAACAACAATGCAATTCAAAGTGCTTTACATTAAAAAAACAAAGATAAAAAACTACAAACATAGTTGGAAACAACAAACAACCATCAACCTTTAAAACAATTTCTCAGTTTCTGGACCCAGAACTTCCGCCGACACAGCTTGGATATATCAAATGAAGATTTATTGAAGAAAATACAAAAACATAGACACAGACACAGGAGCGAGGCAGGACTTGTGATCAGAAACGAGGTTAATGTCCAGATTAATTAGATGCCAAATGGTATCCAGAGGGCAATACAAGACAGGAAAATTCCAAGAAGCAGAACTTGATCATGAACAGTGGAAACAGAATGGAAAATGCTGAACCTCTAGCAAAAACAATTTTAATAATCTGGCAGGTAGTCTGTGTAAAATGATTTGCTTATATGGCCAGATCAACAAGTGGAAACTATGATCACTGATTACTGGACATGGTTGAATCAGACTTCAGAGTGCCAGGAAGATTACAACAAACCAGCGTAGCTGCCAGAATCAAAACAGTTTCAGAAAAGAAAAGGGAAGAAGCTGGAGTGCCTCAACAAACTCAAAAAGATGTGTTTTCGGATTGGTTCAACGTACCACCATAATTATGACTGCATACATCTATTGTCCCTGCACGCCAGTATTAGGTCAATGTAGTCAGTGGGAGAGAGTTGGAGTACACCAGTAAATTACAGGGCAAAACACACTAAATGTAAACCCAGGAACCTTTTTGCTTGTAATGCAACAGTGCAACCACACAGACGTAATATTAATAATGGATTAATAGAGGTATTTATTTATACAGTCATGATTGCATTTATTGTTTAATTCTGAAAGTCTCCTCCGGATCTGACGTCACCAATGGCATTGAAGGAGCCTTTAGAGCAGATTCTCCTCCGTCAGTCGGAGTGAACATTGTCTCCGACTTGAGCGGAGCTCCGTAAGGGACCTGGCTACCCGAGTACTTGTTCCACCCGGACAGAGGCGACAACATGCGGCGCAGGGAGAAGAGGCTGCTGCAGATCTCTGGGCTGCTGCTCGCTGCAGCTCTTTTCTTCCCAAACGTCGGACTCTGGTCTTTGTACCGCGACCGGGTTCTGGACGGCGGCTCGTTGGACGGACCGAGCCGGATCACAGCGCTGCTTAAGGTAGGCGCGGAGACTTTTTGAGGGAATATTCCTAAAAAAACAAACAACACTTGTACACATGTGCAACCTAAAGCAAATATTAATCACAGCTCGGATCTTTAACCGAGCACCTCCTCCCTGGTATATCTGAGCTGAGAAATTCTGAAAAAAGGTATTGTAGGAAAGTTATCGTTTACAGTTTCAGAACCTTGGAGAGCGCAACGAGTTTACAAAAAGAAGCAGCAGCAGGATGTCCAGGCTGAAAATCTCACCCAGGGATAGATACTGTAAATTAACCCTCACCTATTTTAATGATCCTTTGATTCAAACTGGAAATAAAATGTATTTTTTTATTTATACCTTTTTTTTAGGTTTTAAACCTGTACTGTAGATGCTTTCCGGAACATGCCTAAAAGAGTCAGATCATGAAGAGTCAGATCATAGAAATAAGAAAACATAAAAAAATTTTTTTTTAAAATAAAAATAAAAATGAAATAAACCTGTGAAATATCATATTTATTAGATAACTGAAATAAAATGTTTTCTAACATATAGATCGATTTGTTGTGCTTTTTTATTCAAAAAGTAAATAGAAAAGATAATTTACGACACCATGTACACCAAGATAATATCACAAATTACATCACATTTGTAATTTTTAAGTGTTAGATCCGGGTCTCCAGTTAGAGTCCTTGAGAGCTACTGTCCAGCAGCCTGACCTAAATCATAAATTGCTGGTGCATGAATACATCTAAAACCTGTAGGCTGTATCTCTTAATGTTTGTAGTTAAAGACCATGATGTTAGAATAAATACATGAATGATAATATAGTCAGTGCAAAGACAAGTTTACTTACAATCTGTGGAAGAGGTAAATTTGGTTAAAATCTCTTGAAAGAAGGTGACACAATAATTGAAATTTGAATAGAAAGATGATTTGGCATTTAACATTATCAACACTCTCAGCTGTCTTCAGAAAAGCTTTTTCCAATAGTGAGACCTGCAATAAATAAATAATAAATAAACTCAGAGAAGCTGAGTCTGGAGAGTAAAAGCAGATCAGATAAAGAGGTTAAACTGAAGCTTTTCATATTTTAATGTTTGATAAATGCATAATAAAATCAGCCCTTTAACGTCATAGCCAGTATAACTACTATATAGTAGCTATACCTAGCTCCGATTTATGAAAAAACACATTAATTGCTGTTGTCAGATGTCACATACAGCCTTATTTTGTGCCAGAATAACTATAGTCATACAAGACTTAACCTGCACAGTAAAAACAAATAAAAGCGGGATGTTATCTCAAAACAGCATTTAAATGAGTTTTCTTCCTCATTATGAATAAAAAGTCTTCCAGTCTCTTAGTCTGAGTGAGAACTAATTAAACCAACATAATATAATTTAATAAATGTTTTGTTTAAGTAAAAATACACATAATTAAAACCCCAAACATATTTTTAAAGCTTTCACATTCTTCCACATTATGATAAATTCTAAAATAATATGTCAAAATTTAATTTGTCTTTACATCAATATTTTTTTATTTTATTTTTACTTGACAAGAGAATAAAAAATGGGAGCTGGTTTATTAGCCTGATGAGGAAAAATGTGTTTTTAGGACAGAGATCTGGGAGAAAGGTCTGGGTCAAAATACTTGGATGATTTTGGAGAAATTTGTCCTCCATTAGTGTTGCTTCTGAAGACATGAAAAATAAAGATATCTGAAGGCCCTAATGGTTCAAGCTTTACAGCAGTAGAGGTAGCTTCTATGAAACATATTAAAGCAGAACGTACATACTATAATAGGGAACATGAAGAAACAATAAGTGTGTCCATGTGCAAAGGCTCCTTGTTTCCTCTTATTGCTCAACAGATGTAGATAAAAATCAATACCTTAATCGAATTCTGGTTTTACAAAATACTGTCCTTGTAGAGACAATTGGAGCTGGTATTCTCCTCCTCCCTTAGTGCTGCTAAAACAGATTTAAAACAAAAACAACAGCGCGAGCTTACTAACACACTAACTGATGTATTAAGTGAAACAGAATAAAAATAAGACTAAGATTGATTTATTTGCAAACAAAATATGCTTAAATCTCTGGTCTGTTTATTTCACAAAATAATTTAGAGTAGTTCTGCTCTTAAACTTCAGTTAAGAAGACCAACCAATGTGTTTAGTATTGACTTACATTGAATAAACATCTCAAATAAGGCTCTATGTACAGTCTTTCCATAGCTATCTTTACAACAAAGGCAGACTTTTTATTTATTAGTACCACAAAACATTATTCAAATTAGTTTGAAAAGTTTTTAATCTAAGGAAACCAAGCAGATTCCATTAAGTCATTGACTTGCAACATTCAAAAACCCTAGACCAACATGCTGCAACATTAGACAGTCGCTCGCTTTGTGTCGTTGATTGTAAATGTAGTGAGAGTGTAGAGGAAAGAAAAAGCTTCAAGTGAAAAAATCCTTCAGAAAATATTGATCAGTGCAAGTGGCCATCTGCCAAGAATGACTGGGGTTTTGAGACACAAATCACAGAAGAAACAGAGAAACTAATCTAGGTTTACTTTCTATGTGTAAGGATGATTAGCCGGAGAAGGAGAACCTTGAGTTTCTGGCAGCACCATCTCAGCCAATGCCCCCTTCCAGGACGGTGTCACAGCTTACAAAAAAACGGGTAAAATGTAACTTGTATGAAGAGAAAAAAACTGAGAGAAAAGATAAAATGAACTTATTAGGACAAAAAATGCAATGGCTGCATAACTCTTGAGATGTCAAAATAAGAACCGTATGTAGGGACAGAATTCCCCCCGCTGGATCGGGCTGTACACTATGGTTCTGCCCATTAATTCAAAGACTTGGCTACATTTTTTACTGTTTGCGTTAAAAAGTTTTAGAGGCAAACATTTAAATAGAAAACACATGTTACTAACCAAATATTTATTCACCTAAATCCTTAATCTAGTTGTAATGAAGAAATGAAAATAAAGTAAAATCTTTTAGGCACAGTGGTGGCAGCACAGGCCTGTGGGTGTGCTTTCCTGGCAGTAGTATTAATACCATGCAAAAAGTCACTTTGTTGTACGAGGAGACAAACTCCAAACTATTTAACCTCAACTAAAATAAACAAGAATGAGGTCTGAAACCCTCATTCAGAATGATTTCGTGAACCCATCATACTTAAATAATACAAGCTTCTGGCTCGGTCTTCTGAAAGTCATGACCTTAACCATAACAAAAATGGATGGCTTTAGTTTATTCCAGAGAGACCCAAAATGTAGGTAACCCTCATTTTTCACAGGGGTTACGTTCCAAAATCCGTAAAGTTGTAACCTTTATTTTGTAATTATACGAAAAAATACTCTACAATGCACTAAAACTAAAGAACAAAACCTCTTTTCAGGACTAAGCATTTCTTTAAAAATAAAAGTATAATCGTTTTTTTAACAAAAAGAAAATGTTTTTTTACAAAATAACTTCCATTAATAAAAATGTAAAAAATTCTGCAAAGCCGTGAAAGATGGACCGCATTATAGTGAGGATTCACTGTACAGTCAAAATTTTTGTGTATGCACTCACAGACAACTTTAGTCGGTACACCTTGTTAAGTTGTACTCCCCCTTTAGCCATGCAGAACAATCTTAATTATTCATTACATAAATTTAATAAGGTTTAGAAAACATTTGTAACAGTATCAGTTATCGTCCAAATTTTCTTGAGGAAGAATGGCAACGATTGTCTGCTGCTGTACCCCATCTGCTTAAAGGTTTGACATGTGCATTCCGATATTCTGCATAACCTGGTTAATTAAGTTGTTTATCCTCAGCAATTTATTTGAAGCAACACGGAAGCTACTTGTAATACTATATTTTCTTTTAGACTATACTCTGTAAACCAGGAAGGTATGACTGTTTTTAAAAATCCCAAATATCAACAGAGTTTGAAATAGCCATACCAACCACTCTGGCACAAATGACCTTGTCACGTTCAAAGTCACTTAAAACCTACTCATTCTGAGACTTAGTGTGTAACTCTGCAACCCACTACATCTAGAAGTCTGAATGTTCTGAGTTGCTGTCAAGTGATTGGCCTATTCACAATTTTTGTTAAAAAGCAATAAAACATGTATACTTAAAATTGACCTGTGGGAGTGTATGTCATTTTGATCTTGAGTCCTCATAGGGGATTCATGGCCATAATGAGTGAATGAAAATTTCTGAGCGGACCCCCTTATTTATTTGACCCATTTTTAACTCTCCTTTATAGTAGATGAAATAATGTGCTTGCATATTGATCTCCTTTTTCAGATATAGTGTCTTAGCTGGTATTGTACATTTTGTGCAACTTTTGCTATCATGCTACAGTGGTACAAATAGACAAGTACTGTTTATGCAGTGGAAATTATTCCTGTTCTAAATGAAAATTATAGTGAATTTATACAGGCATTTTATCTGAGCCTTTATTGGATGCAGTTCTGCTCAAAATTAATTATCTAATTAACTACCTTTCATTCGGTGATGCTACTTGACACAAGCAGAAGAAATACTTGTTCTTTAAGCTTAAGGCATGTTTGTCGCATTTGTTTGTGCAGTTTGTACTTCCATCAACTCTGTGGATACTTGTTTACTGTATCAAGGAATCAAGGAATTTTATTTGTCATTTGACATTTTAAAGCGACATTTTAAAGTGTGATATTAATGTGAAAAGTGCCGGTTAAATGAGAAAGTGTTTTTCATTGAGAAAGTGGTTTTCTGAAGTTGTAAAAGTGGCTGTCTAAGCTCAAAAGTAAGTCACAAAATTATCACACAATGAAAATCAAAATACCGACAAGTCATATTTCTGTTGTTACCACAGATGATTGCAGGAGATGATTATTCTTTTAATCCATCACTTTAGTAAAAACAGTTATATAGTTTTCACAAGATGCTATCTTACTGGTTGTTTGTCCATTCTGCAGCTCGGTAGGATTCTGCATAAGGGGTCATAAAGATGTCATAAATCTTCTCTCATTATTTGTACTTATTTTTGATGTCAATATGCATGTGCATTGTCTGTTTAAACTAGCTAGATAACTTAACTTAAGATCAGGGGCAAGATTTTTGACCATTTTTCAAAGAATTGAATTAAATCCTTTAAACTGGAATGTTTCCTACACATTTCCTCTTAAGTCCTCCATGCCGATTTCCCGTTTTTGTTATCAAGCAGCTAAAAGCAGGGGTCTCCACCTCTGGTTCTTGAGTGCTACTGTCCTGCAAATTCTGGATACATTTTGTCCGACATACCTGAATCCAACATACCTTCATGGCATCCCATATTAACCATTCATTTGATTCATGTGTGTTGGAACAGTGATTGATCCAGAACTTACTGGATAATAGTTCTCAAGGACTAATATTGCTGAAGTTCACTTAGAGAAACTATCACTTGCAGTAAATCATAAATACAAACAAGAAGATATTTTACTTGGATGTTGGAATATTCTTGAACTTTCAACAATAATTGTTAAAAGCTATTTTTTTTCCTTACATCTGAACTAATTAATTTTGTATTTGACACATTTTATATTTTCACCCACATATTTTGTGTATAAAATACCATAAATATTCCATTTCCTGTTTTTGCAATGAATAGTTTGCATCTTGAATATCTAAGATACTAATCGTCTGTTACTTAAATTAAAAAATTCAATTCAGAGTAAATTTCACGTAAGCTAAGTACTAGGACTAAACTCAATGTTGAGATCAGAATTATGGCTCATACCATTATAGGAGATCTATTCATGTCCTGGACTGATAAATAAATATATTTTTGTGGTATTTTTGTGCCCACATTTTTTGCATTCCTGGATGAAGTAAAATGATGCTCACAGCGCAAATTGACTTGTCAGTGAAGAAGGTAGGGGAAGTATGGGAGCAGAAGGTGAGATAAAAACAGGAAAAGCAGGTAATTGTCTCCCTGGGGTTCTGTGATCTAACAAAAGTAAAACATTGAGGAAGAAGGAGAAAAAATCTCCTGCAAATCCAACCTTCTGAGGGCATCACTTTCAGCTTAAAAAAAAGGAAACAGAAAGGTGGTGCTGACCCAAGATGGTCCAAGTCTTTGGTCCACAGAGAACAAACTTTCAGATATGTTTTTTATCAAATCCACAGCTCTGCTGTTTCCCACCTACTAGACAAGGCGTGATAAAATGTACAAATCTCTTTTTCCTTTTTTTAACGTTTTATTCACCCATGGTATCCCTCTCCCCCAATTATTCTCCCTTGTCCAGAATTTCTTCTCACTCCTGGTCCTCAATACCCACAGGTCTTCATGTTAGAGATGTATATCTACTTCAGCACACCTGATTCCAAAGCCTTTTTTTTCCAGCAGGCCAGCAAGTTTTCCAGAGGTCTTTTTCTCATCTATTCATTTAAGTCAGATGTGTGGCAGAAGGGAAACACTTAAAGATGCAAGACAGTGGGCCCTAAAGACTGCAATTGAGAAAAGCTCTCCTAAGATGTTTCAAGGCCAAAATCTATATATTACCACTGATGAGATCTGGGTTTTCAAAGGTAGTCATTCAAGAGGCATCCTAAACAGATGCCAAAACCATCTTATCTGACTCATTTTTATGTGGAGAATAAATATTTCTTCTTCGAGTTATTCTCAGATGATCTTCATTACAAAACCTACTAGCAATGTTCCTGGCACTTACAAATTACTTCCTGGGATCTCCCAGGCTACATTTTAGAGCCCAAATAGTGTTTTTTCAAACAATGCTACATGCCTAATGTTTTGATTTTTTTGCACAATTGACTATAATATTACAAGGCTAAGATAAAATGCTAAGATGACAAAACAAAAAATTAAAGAATTTACATATCTTCTGCAGAGTCATTTAACAATAGCAATAAAGGTGGCTCAGGTGACAGGAGTTACACCTGTAGCCAATTGCCAGTTTAAACCCCCACCCTGTCATTGTGTCCTTGGGCAAGACCGACTTTGTCTGCTTGAGGTGTTCATAGGGCTCCTTCTGTCAGTCTGCCCCAGGGCAGCTGTGGCTGTACTGTAGCTGTGTAAATGTGTGGATAAATAGGTAAATGATTAAGGCCACATTCACACACCAGGTGTTGATACTTAATTTAGAATTTTGCCAAAATCCCCCAAATTTTTTGCATGGTCATTCATATTACTAATTAAAAGCGACTGTCAGACTTCTTTGACGATGGTTTATGACTCAAAATTATGCAAAGAAGAAAATAAATGTAACAGAGAAGCACAGTTTTTATGGAAGTAACAAATTATGCCGCAATCTGTGGATTGATGCAAAGTCGATTGCAGCTGAAGGTATTATCACAAACTAAGAGAAGCTGACGAAAAAAAATAAAAAGAGGGGAAACTGCTTAGCTCAGCAGTTGTTTACGTCCAGATTTGCCATGTCTGGCTTTTTTTGGTGCAGAATCATAATGCATGTCTTATATTAATGATGTAAAACTTGGATAAAATGCAACATGAACATTGTGAACTTTTGAAATTGCATATTCGATTTAGTAAAACCTATTGAAGTGGCACAAATCCAATCGTTTCAGGGGTGAGAGCATCGGAATTGAGCCATTTAGACTGCCCTAAATATCGCCAGCATTTGCCTGCTGTTGAGTCCATGCCATTTACCAAAAATAGCATTTAAGTTTTTTGAGTGGTGCAGCAGAAACTTTGAAAAGCAAAAAATCTGACCTCAGAGGGTCACTGCCATTTGTCCCTAATCATACTGTCTTGTTCTGTTTCCCTGGAGAAAGAGGTCTCATTTTAGCTGGAACATGTCAAAAAGAAAAAGTTAACATTTCAAAGCAAAATGAGGCAAGTCTCTGTTGAAAAGGTGCTGTCATAGATGTTAGCGTGGCATTTTCTCTCATTGTACAGGGAGTTCCTATTATTTTTGGGCACTGAAAGCCTTTTCAAATCCAGTCTTCTGCAACATTCGTTCTCCTTTTGCTAAGCTTCGAAATGAATATTAATTTAAAAGTTTTGTTAACAATAAGAAATAGAGCTTTTTCAGCATTCCTAAGGTTTAAGTCAAGATTACTGAGCCATAACCTTTCCTAAAATTAAGTAATTGATTTAAAAGATAGTAAATCCAATTTTTCTGTATGTATTGAAGTACATCAAGTACCATGACTATTGTTGGTAATTTTAAAATGTCATAAAATTATGTAGAGGTTAATTAAAGTCTCATTTTATCATATGATGTAAGTGTTGCTCTAGATTGGAACCCTTTCTAACAACTAATTAAGTGGAAATTTCCCATGTTATGTTACTGGTGAAAAACTACTTTTGGACAGAGAAAAAAATGCTTTAAATGCTTTATGCAGGATCATAATTGAAACTGTTGACCTGTGGGTAGTGCAAAAAAGGAAAAAAGACTTTGTTGTTTGTGAACACAGCATTTCTAACATGAACACCATGGAAAGGTGTGGAAAAAGCCATACTGTCATACAATTGCTAACTGGCTAACTGAAACTATATGTTCCTGGAACCTTTCTTCCCAATTACAGAACTCTGTTTGTAGTGATGAAATAAAAAACACAATTTAAAACAAAAACATATCCCATTAAAGGTTCCGTAATTAGTCATTCTCTAACTAGACATAATGAGGCTGATTTGAGTCATTAACAGGAGCAAATAGGGAAGTGTTAATTATTAATTAGAATTTATTCAT
Source organism: Orestias chungarensis (assembly GCA_032876305.1). Taxonomy (NCBI): domain Eukaryota; kingdom Metazoa; phylum Chordata; class Actinopteri; order Cyprinodontiformes; family Cyprinodontidae; genus Orestias; species Orestias chungarensis. The sequence continues at coordinate 1,065,490 of JAVLVB010000290.1, forward strand.
GAAGACATACAGAGAAGTTGTTTTTTTGTAGTTTAAAATGTGCTTATCCTTTTTAGATTCCTATCCACTCCCTTTTTTTGTTTGTTTTAAAGTCTTAGACCCTTTACATAAAGAGGGGCAGGGCATTGTTGGTGGTTGCATGTACTAAGATCCAAGATTCAGAAAAAGTAGGAAGAAAACATATGTTTCAGGATTTCAATTAACATAGAAATAAAGTTAGAGACAGTAACAGATGGATATCTGAACAAGGATCAGACAGGGCAATAGGGGCAGTAATCCTGGGGGAAACAGAGAGTAATGGAACAAACAGGATATTCCAGCAATATTGGAAAGTAATGAGCTTAAATTCTGGGAACTTGATTACTTGATAAGTGAAAGGGAGCTAAAAGGTAATAGGATACACACTGAGAGTGGAGACTAGACAAGCAGGCTGGTTGACTGGGAGTAATGGTACTAACTGGGGAACTGGTAAAGTACAAACCTGACTGAAATAAAGAATAAACTAAATATAAAGAAATAACCAAAATCCTAATATGAACATAAGTTAAAAAAACAACATCTATGGAATGATTCACATTAAAAGAAAAGCTTAATGGCATACAAAAAATTTTTGTGGAAGTTTTTTGTTTAAGTTTTTAAGTTTCTCATTCTATGTCCTATGTATTATATATTTTTTGAATGAAGGATATAACAGTCTTTTTTTCCCTACATACAAAAAATAAAAAATAAAAAACTAAAAAATAAATAAAAAATTGGCAATATTTGTGGCAATGGTTTAATTACCCTAAAATCTAAACTTAATGGAGTGAATGAAAGTAAATGCATGGTGGGAAAGAAATACGTAAAATACGTAAAAACAGGATATATGTAAGAGTTACACTAAAGCATTGAGAATCAGCTAAAGTATTTTATTTTGTGTTCTGTTGGTAAAGGTCAGGTGGGGTAGAAAGCCTCAGTGGAATAAAACATCCACAGTAGCTGAAATTTTTATTAGAACAAAAAAATTTGGCGTTGCATCACTTCCATTCATTTGGAAAACACACAGATGGACTCGGACTACTCGCACTCTACTTTACCCCCTGACGAGCGCGAAACAAATTTATTTAAAATGGATGGAGTATATTCCTCACTGTCTAAAAATTCTTCTAGGGAAACTTAAAACAACAATTCTTGCAATCTTTTTTCAAACCTACATGAGAATTTACTCCTGTTTTTTGGTAAGATTTATCTTGGTCTAATGTTAACATATCCAGGAGACTGATGAACTGGAGAGCATTTTACGTTATACACCTGAGCCAAAAGATCCCATGGTTTACCAATGTCTGCATTCCATAGGGGAAGGTTATCGTCCAGTGAAATCCTTTCATTTACAGCCTGTAGGATTGTAGCTCTAAAGTACTTGACTTGGGAACCCCTGTTTAAGGTAGAACAGGCTTATTTAATAAAATATTTTATAAAAGTCGTAATGTTAGTCTTTTTCTATTGGCCTGTGCATTAACACTTATGTCAAGTGAGTCCTATAAAGTTCTAGGTTGAATTATTTTTTGTGCACCTTATCTTAACCCTGGGTAAATTAATGTTGGGCTCTTGAAATGATCAGCCACTTTTTAAATTGATTTTAACTTTAAAAAAAAAATCAAATTTTTTTTCTGTAGGATGATGTACCTGAAACAGGGTTATTAAAGGTATCACATATTGCTTCTTCAGATTACATATCTGTACTCTCCTGAGCACCAAATCAGGGAAAATATCATGCTTTTAGAAGCACCTGTTTGATAATTTCCCTCCTAAAACATATGAGACATACTTACATTTTTCACTTTTTGTACCAAATTTCGTTGAAACCTTGCATTTCTTTGGTTAGATTTTCCTTCATGGCAGAGAAAAGCCTCCATGTTGAGCTGGGTAGATCTGTTATCTTCAACACTGTATAAGAATGGAACATCGATAGGAAGAATGTACTATACGAACGTCAGTTTATCTAGTAACATAAATCCTTTCCTGTATTTGAGCATTTGTAATCATGATTTGGTACAATGGGAATTCCAAGCATAGGTGATGTTCTCAAGAACAACCAGAAAAAGTTATTTAAAAAAAATGTTCTTAAAAAATGTATTTGTTCATCTTCTGGGCAAAAGATGGCTATCAGCAACTAGTCCCTGCAGCCCGGCCCTGGAATGGTGTATCAGTGCCCTTGACAATGATAATTCCTACGTCTTACTTATTGTAATTTTCCTGGAGTTATTAGAGCACTTTCCTCATTTCCCCAAAGCCAAAGTCTTGGGAGAATGTTTAAAATTATCCAACAATGGCTTCAAACCTTTAGAAAAGTTTTAAATATTAAAATGCAAGGATTCATGGATTCAAGCAGACTTAATTGTCATTTCAACACATGTGGTACATGAGGTGGAACGAAATTACATTTCACGGTCCAGTTCCACCCAAAAGCTAATATTAAAATAGTTAAAATAAAGTTAAAAAATTAAAATAAATAAAATAGAAGTAAAGTAAATAGAATAAATAAAATAGAACCCAGAATATACAGAAAATATACAGAATATACGTTAGTGAAGTCTCTCAGTGCGGGTATGGTAAGGTGTTCAGTTATGTATTGTCCGTGCAGTGGTTTGTTCCGGAGGAGTTCAAGAGTCTCACAGCAAAATTGAACAGTTAACAGCCAAAGTGTTTAACTGAGATTTGAAATTGAATTCGAAAACTGTCTCAAGTTTTTCAGAGATTCGACGCAGGCCAGAAAACAGATCATCAACTGTGTAGCAATTAAAAATTAAGCCATGCATGAAAACCTGCTCCTTTTTATGTTTTAATTTACCGAAAATGGGTTCTTGAGGTTTGTCTGTGAAGATAAAGGATTTAGAAATGTTTATGAAATAAGGTTATGGTGTTGATTGGATCTCTGGATTTATTAAACATTGTTGGTTTTATGTTTGGAAAAACATTTTTAAATATTGGGATCAATGAGTCAGTGCAGCACCAGAGGGAGGTTGTATAATAGTAGCATCATTGACAGGTGGTGTAAATAACAGGAACATGTTTGGCTGCAAGTTGTGGTGATATTTTTTTTTTCTCACTTGCATTTTGGATTTTACCTCAGAAAGGAATGTGATGCGCACTCAACTCTTCTCACTTCACTTAAATACATATATTTTTATTCTATCACTTAAACACTTAAAAATTACATTTATGTTATTTCTCTATAACTCCAACCTAAAGGCAAACAAATCAACAGTAAAGGCCAAGCCTACTAATTGAGTTAAAATAGACACTGGTCAATGCCAAATGATTACGGATTGTTAGAAGCAGTTGCTCTCTAAGCAAGCTTTGATCCCCTTACTCATTCAAGGAGGTGCTCTTGACCAGAATGGGTAAAGTGGCCGCTCTTGGACTTGTCTAAACAATTATGGATGATGCTTAACACTCTTCTTTTAGCTGCAATATTCTGAGCAACACTTCATTGCACAAAAGGCGGTTTTGACACAAAATGACTGCTGTCTTCTTTTCTTTGAAGTTAGCCATTGCTAAACAAGAAAACAGTGAATAATTACAAAACCTGCTAATTAGACTGATGAAGCCACATAAGATTGCTTTATAGTTAATGACATTACTATGAAGATGTTCTACTTATTTAGTATTTAGTAAAAAAGACAAATTAAAACCTTTTGGGGATTCAAACTTAATGGAAAGCGCAGATCAGAGCTGCTCAGTTTACTTAAAATTAAACACTAAGCTGTTATTAGATAGACTTTTTGCAGATAATTCACAAAACTTGTTTATGATCTATAAAAAATATATATATATATATAAAAATACTAATTTATCTGGGGAAATAGCTCTTTGGTCCCTGTTTCTGCATAGTGCAGCCAAAATGATCCATATTATGTTGTCAAGGTATCTGTCAGCGTAACATCTAAACTTCTTAATGTTATAGACGTTTGTGACAAACCATCTGGGTTTGTGGATGAATTCCCATCTATAGATAACCAAATAATTTTTTTTTTTCAAATCTTAAAGAAATTAAATTTTTAACTTAACTCCAGCTTTTTAAATTAACTCGAGCTTTTCTAGTCATACCTACCACTGACTACTTTTTTTTAAATATAGCCAGGTTTACCCAGTTACACCTGCTAACACACACATCACTGATATTCACATTTGGTGTTAAATGTCAACACATCATTCTCATAATTGAAAAAGATAAATATTGTTTTTGATTAATAACATTAAAGATTTGCATTTGATCCATTTGCACAATCATCAAAAGTTTCAGTAAGTGAATTTGTTCTTTGTTGTGCATATACAATTGGTAACATATAAAATGGGAAATGCACAACTGACTAAATGATTTATTGTTGTGTGGATTGTCTACCACATCCACTGATTGGTCTTTCTTATGAAGCCAGTGTGAAGCAGAACAGAAGCAAACAGAGAAAATTTGCAGAACAGCTGCTGCAGCCACTTCACACGGTCCCATGGCTTGCCACCATGGTTTGTTTGAGTGTGCAGTGCTATCAGCCAGCAGCCGGCAGCCCGGTTAACAGTATCCCACACAGCCAGGCATGTTTCTTGTATTAACAATGTTCCTCTAATTGCGTCCTCCCATGGAGCTAATTAATTTACCATTGTGTTGTGATCCTATAACATCTCCAGTCACCAAAAGTCATTTCTGAAGCAGGCGGGAGAGAATTTCATAAACGGCTGCTTGTGCATTTTAATGCATGGTGGAGAATAGTTGTTCATGGTGATGAATGTGCATTCATCACTGAGATGAGACTGAATGTCATTTACTATGTGTCAAACACATAAAAAAGCAGATTTCTTTTTCTTTCCTTTGTGTAAACCTCCAGCTGGCAGCAGCAAAAAAACTGGAGCAGGGTTTTGGATGGCAGCCAGAATTGTAAGGTGATGAGGACGTAACATCTGTCTACATTCACAGATGTTCCTGTTTGTTTAAAAAACTTTTTCCGTCTAAAATATATAACCTAACCTTACCTATAACGTGACTGGAAATAATAAATCTATTTTGTTTCAGTATGTAGTTTGGAGGTTAATATTTCGCTAAAACCCGCTGGAAGTCTTAATGGTTTTTATCTTGTTTCTGCTCCTGTAGGGGTTCAGCAAGAAGGTGGTTCAGGTAGGAGTTGATGGTGTGCGACGAGTCGACTGGCATGACTATGAAGCAATAAGGAGAGATGCTGCTCGGATCGGTAGGTCCAAACCCTTTGCTGAATCTGTCACTGCTTACACTTTTCCTTTTCTTTTTTTACTTTTTCTCTTGATTTCCTGCAAGTGGATTTTCTCCCACAGACCTAGCATGGATCAATATGGCTTGTAGCGCCCTGAGTTAATAATTAAACATACTTAATCTTCTACAATATGCATTGATTCTGCCTCTGGGATTGAATTAAAAACAAGTGTAAATAATTTTTTTGTCTTTTGTCTATTTTTTGAAGAAATTTAGGATGTAAAATGTCCTGAATTTTTGAAGCAAGGGGGTCTAAGACTAAAGATTGTATAGGGCTTCCCTTATACAAGTTAATACTCAGAAATTTGTTCAGACGTAGATGCAGCTTGGAGGTCATTATGAATACTGGGGGTCTACTGTATATAAATTAAAAGAAAAAATAATCTCTGTAATAATATTAATTTTCATTATATTCAGCCATTTTTATAAAAAAAACCTTTAAGAGTAGTTTTTCTACGTTTTACCGCTGACATTTGTTTCAAATCTGTAAAACAGTAATGCAATCAGACTTCAATTACTGATTTAGTAATGTATAAATATGTACATTGTTTATTCACAAAATACATAAATTACATCAATTTTAGAATTCAATCTAAGGGAGTCTAAATGTAATGAACAATTGGAAGGTAAACAGATAGATTTCTGTGAACAACATTTAGTGTAATGTACTAATTTTACTATTTGAAACTAAAATTTTAATTTAGAAGTGCTCTGCTGTAGTTCAGAACTTCCCTAATACTTGGAAAATGCTTGTGCTAGTGTTTCTCACAAGCAGGAAAAGGAGCCACCTTAAGTAAAGATGTTTGTCTTGGAAATTAGCCACTAAGTGAGAAGTAATTTTTCACAGTTGTTAACCTTCTTCAATGCATCCAGATAATTTCTGCATAATAGAACCAGGCAGCTCAGTTTAATCTGACGCTCTCCTCCAACTATAAAGCTTCCACACTTGCATCTGTGCATGTTTGTTTGGAAAGCAGTGATGGGTAGCTAATGAAACAAGCAGCTTGGTGTAATTTGGTGCACTTCTGGAATTAGTTCAGGCTTCGTGAAACTTTAGGAAAAAGAGTTAACTATTGTCAAGGTTTACTTAGGGTTTATTTTTATGAATATCTGAAACTCTAGTGACAGCTGTTATAATAGCAAAAACAAGTACTGTACAGTTTGGATCAACTGTATTAATGTAACCTAACTTTAATAACCCAAAAAAAACCAACTAAAAATTCTTGCAAATTCTAGAATTTTCATCCTTTGAGACTATTCTTGTAAAAATTTGGAATTTATATTATACAATATTTATTTGTTGAAATATATTCATCAATATATGTTTTTAGTTCATCAACAATTCCCCTACTACTTCATTGTATATTCTTTGGTAATGGAAAAATAAGCACCATTAAAGCAAAACCCTATAATTTTCAAATTTTCACATACAGATGTATGGGTTTTGTAGGTAACGGTGAACAGGGAAAGCCATTCCCTCTGACAGAAAGTGACCGTGTGGACCAGGCCTACAGGGAAAATGGCTTCAACATTTATGTCAGCAACCGGATTTCTCTGAATCGCTCACTTCCTGACATCCGCCATGAAAAGTGAGTCCCTTCAAAATATGTCAAGAGTTGGTGTGCATCAAAGTAACTAAATCACTGAAATATCTTACATTGTTTATCTATTGTTCCAATTCTGAGTAAGAATCTATCTTTAACAAAGAATTATTTTGACACAGGTTCATCTTCATAATAACAGCGGCTTCAATGTTGTGTTTTTGTACAGATGAAAGAACTAAAAATGTTTCCCTTTAAAAGTCAAAATTATCTAGACTATGTGGGAACTTTCAGTTTTTTAATACCACTAAGACCCCTTTCTTTTCTTTTTTTCTTGCAATGCCTTCCTTCTGGCTGTAGCAAGTACAAATGCTTTGTCCAAAATGAACCAGTTTTGACAAAGCATAAGCTATAAGAGATTTGGCTTTATTATTTGACTCCTAAATAATTTAATACTTTAATTTAGGACTGGAAATATGGCCCAAAGGAAATACACATTTAAATAAACAATACTAATTATTGCAGCTGTAAAAGGCTAGTCAGTCTCTAGGCTATCTTCCAACAGCAAGACCGAAGCAATCAACTTTATTGTGGTTTCCTTACATAGTTCAACAATAGTTGCTGTCTTTTACCAATACAGTTTCTGAAAAAAACAACTGTTTGTCTGCTCAGTCTAAAAAAATGTATCTACAAGATTGGCCATAACTGATATTTTAGGACAGATATAAATTCCTCTCATATGAAATTAGGCCGCACAATTTTAAAACAGTAGCAATATTTCTAAATTGAATGCCAAGGACCCTGAACACGGTGTGATAGTGCATGTATCAGCCAAGCTTTAAAAAATTTGACTAAGGTTATATAATGGAAAAAGTTCAGCCATACACAAAAGTTCAAAGGCAAATAATTTTTTTAAACCTTTAGAAGTAAGAAAACAGGAACTCTCCCTCAATGCAATTGAGGACAGAGAACAGTGGCCGAATAGTGACTTACAGTGACAACAGAGCTGACAAGTTAGTCCAATAACCTCTTCAACTTCTGATGGTGTATAGGAGAGCTGAATTTTTTCTCCTCGGTAGGTGTGGCTGGAGGTGGAAGAATTATGTCACTGTGTGATTTTAGTTCTGCTGGGAGAAAAACGCTTTAGCACTTAAACTTGTTTACACACAACCACAAAAAAAATTTGTAACTTATCTTCAGAAACTTTCATTCAAATCCAATCGCTTTGAAAATGTCAGAAACATCAAAAGAGAGAACATGGGTCAGAACATTGAAGACAAATTTAGTCGACTGGATCTATAGGTTAAGCAAGACACGATAGTGGGTGAACATAAATGGGGTCAGACTTGAGGGAGCAGATTCAGGCTGACAGATCCAGGGGCAAGGCAGGACAATGTAGCTAAAAGGAATAAACAAGGTCAATGTCCAGAAAACAACAGCCAATGAAGTATCCGACGAGGTTGAGGCAGAACAAGGAAAGCCATGAGGCATAAACAAGAAATGGATCAGGCATTTAGGAAGAGAAAGAATGCTGGACATTTACTTATTTACTGTCTGGAATAGAGGTGCTTATGAAGCCAGACGGAAAGGCGAAGATGGTGGAGTTAATTGCAGGACCGACCAGGTGCAGTACTACATAAAAAGGTAGGATATCTGGCAAATGGAGTGGAATGTTGGTACAGAAGGTAGATATCCAGCCAGAAACATATTAGAGTTCAGAGACTAATACATGTATCCATTCATTATGTATTCTTGTTTGTTCTTTCAGTAGTGTAGTAGGCGTTGGTGCCTAACTCCATTAGTTATTGGGCCAAAGTAAAGGTTTAAAGATTTCTATGAAGTAGATGCCCCACTTAAATAAGGATAGTCCTTCTTGCAGGCAACTATTTTACCTGTAAGTTAAAATAGCACAGTATCTCATGGGAAAAGTCATGTTTTGAGGCAAGCCTCTGGCCAACTTTCCAAGAAACAGGTTTATTGAAATGGAAAGTTGGTGACTTTGATTTTTGAGAAAGTTCTTTAACAAATATGAAATTCTTATTATGAGAAGGAATCATTGGCTGCTATGGGTCTCAGGCAGAAGATGGGGTCTATAAAGTCATAAGGCACTCAAGGAAATGTTGTGGAGCAGTAGGTTGTGGTGTAGCATCATAGGCCGGACAGACAAGAGCTGGAATATTCTGGGAAGCAGGAGCTCTGGAAGCTTATTGTCAAAATAGGCAATCCAGATGCCCATCATTGACAGATGGTGTTAATGTCCCTTACAAAAACTTTATTGACTGATGAGCTGACATAAGATAGCACGGATGCAAGCTTGGTTCGGATAAAAATTGTGTTATTGTTAAAGCACGCTACATTTTGTCATAAAAGGTAGAACTGCTTAGCTTTAAAAAGATTACTGCACATTGTGGAAATGAACTTAGATAACTAATATGAGATAAAGCATAAGGCATACCAAATGTTTCAAATGAATTCATTGATATAACAAGAAAGCACCAATGTAATTTAGAATAACTGTTTTACACAGCTACGGAAAATTACACATGTTCAAAACATTCTTCCTTTGACAAAGGTAGCGATTTTACAGTCCATCAGCTGTTGTCCTTTATAAACAAGTTGTCAGTCTATTTATCAAACACCTCATGAAAAACGTAACACTTAAATTTACACTTAAATTGTGCCCCCACTTCAACCTGCATCTCACCTGGTAAACAATCTGTCGCTTTATTTCTGCATGTTTAGAGGAGAGGGATGAGTGATGTCTTTAGTTGCATAAAGACAAAGTGAGCTCCCGTAAAATTAGATGCAAATTGGCAGTGGATAGACAGTTACCTCCATCTCCCCATGGAATTGGACATGGTTTGCTGAAGTAAAACCAAACGGTTAGCTGTCAATCACTGTAGATCTTAGTGTTTATATGTCAGTGAACAACATTCTGGCTGATATTCACCACCTGTATTTATTGACTGACATAGTTCACAAGACACTTTCTCACAGGGACGTAACCAGCCTCCCATGATTAACACCTCTGTAAGGGATGAGCCACCTGCTAGGGTAATTTATGAGGAGGTCCCCGTAACTCATCGTTTGGAGCATGTGTTGCAGCTGATAACCTCTGTACATGCTGCTCTGTTAATGAAATTAAAGCTGTCTGTTTTGTAATACGTATGTGGCATCACTAAGCTCCTTTTTATCCAATACTCAGAAGGTCTTTTGTTTGCTAATCATTGTGTACTTGTTTACTCATTTAATTACTGCACTTGTTTAATTTAATTTTACAGATTGTTTACATTTCAGTAATGGTGCAAATAAACTTCAAACAGAAAGCTCAAAGCCCCCCTAAAGATCAGGTATTCATTAGTGACTAATTCTTTGTCTGCTTATTTGCGCCATTATCTTCTATTCTTTGCCTATGTATGTAAATTTGGCCAAATTTTCAAATAGCAGCTGATTGTCCCAAATTGCTTTTGGCATCAGGAAGTGAAATTGCTTTAGAATTTTGACTGAAAAACAGTGTATTTTGGCTATATTTGTAATTGTGGCATCTTTAACCCTCTGATATGTAGACATATATTTTTTTTTTGTGCACTTTAAATTGTTAATGTTAATGCAATGTGAAAAGCACACAATCATACGTAAAATATAATGAAAGGTAGAGTTGTATTTAAATATGTTGTAGAAGCACTTGTTGTTGTTATTGTATATTTGTTTGGATACATTGGGTTAATTAAACAAGTGCCCTAGTAATTCCTGATAATGGATTCCATACCCTGGAAGAAGCTCCCATATCTCATGCATATATGCAAGTTGGAGCTCAGTACTAAACTATGTCATATATATGGTACACATCTGTTTAATTAAACATGTTCATTTGTTCACTGTTAGTTATGGGTAAAGAATTAATTAATCAATCCATATTTTCAAAATGTTTTAACTTTTTTTGTAATCTTGCTGGGGGGAGAGCAAGTAATGTTCTCTCTGAAATAACATTTTGTAGGTTGAATAATGTTTTTGAGAAGATTGCACCTGGAATGCAGTGTGGTGAGAGGAGCTGCTGTGAACAAGCCAAGCACATCCATTTTAAACTCTGAATAATACATCACCTTTGTGACCCAAGATCTCCTGAAGAACTGGCTAAGCAACTAAAAAGCCTTAGCTGGACGGCTGAGGGAAATGTAAATGAGATGATGTGCTTCTCCATGAAAAAAATGTTTAAAAGAGTAAAGAACTGTATAAAACTACCAAAATAAGTGGTTTTGTTTTGTTTGTGTTTGCAGTTGCAAACAGACGCTGTATGCAGAGAAGCTGCCCAACACCAGCATCATCATCCCGTTTCATAATGAGGGTTGGTCCTCCTTACTGAGAACGTTTCACAGCGTGATCAATCGCTCTCCTCCAGAGCTCATTGCAGAAATCATCCTGGTTGATGACTTCAGTGACAAAGGTACAGTCCTATACAATAATTGACCTGAACTTCAAAATGGGCTGTGGGATGCACATTTTGTTGGTCTGTTGCCCTGGAGGAAGGTCCTGGATTTTTTATTAATTGAGTTTGCAAGTTATCCTTGTTTACGCCTCAATTTATACCACAACCAAGGCTGTTACATGATTTGGTGTTGTGAAGTTGCTGTTAGAACTCAATGGGTGTGAATGGGTTTCTGCCTATGTGTAATAATCAGGAATGGAAGCCCTTATCTGAAAGTGGTGGCATGCACCAGTATTAAGTCTTTTGAAGTATTACTTTATATAACTATCTTTCAATGTAATTACAGTTACAGTTTCAGAGTGTGAGTCTACCAGACTTCTCAGAAGTTAATGAACATGCTTTTAATGCCTCAGTTGTACAGATGTTTCTTCTATAATCAACTAAAATCTATAATTACGTTTAATAAATAGTTATATTTATTAATATAAATCTCCCTGGCCCATGCAAGACGATGACGGTTTTTCAACCACTGTGCCATGGCACACTAGTGTGCCGTGGGTGATCATCAGGTGTGCCGTGGAAATTATCCAATTTCACCTAATTGGTCTAAAAAGATTTTTTGAAAACAAATTAACTATCTGCAAATAATATGCCATTTTTGAGTGTCCGTGTTGTAGTAGTGACAAGCCGCGTAATCATGTAATTTCCTTATGAAGTGGACATGTTAAGTGTAATTTGAAATAAGAGATATAAAATATGATAAAAAAATACATTTTTGTGTTTGTTTGATTCATATTCAAGACACTTTGATAAGAATTACTATATATTTAATATATGCGACTATAGACTATCATTTGTTTACATTTTTGGTTGGTGGTGTGCCTCGTGATTCTTTCAATGAAAACAATGTACCTTGGCTCAAAAAAGGTTGAAGAACACTGGTCTAGCACGCAGACCATGCTGATGTAAACAGTTTCGAATGATCTGACATGACACTTGGGTGCCTCTAACCTCGCTTAAATGTGCCTGGAGTTGACGGGTATTCATCATCTGGTTTATCAGGGCATTGTTCACAATGTAGCGGTCATCAGCATGTAACTCTTCCAGTCTCTCTGTATCTCTGTTGACACCTGCTGATGACACTCTGAGCTCAGTGGCCACGTCCTGTTTGAAGCATTGCAATGGCCAGGTACTGTTGATCCATTGCTCCATCTGGCCATCAGTTTGGGGGTCCTTGGCCTGGAAAACATCTAAGACCGCTGAGTTAGATGTTTTTTAATTAATTAAGTCTTAGCAACTAAAGCCCTGTCTCAAAATGTAATTAACTCACTGTAATATTTAAAAAAATAGTTGGAAGATAGTCTTCAATTTCTTTGAGATTTTAGACACATTTCTGGTTATCATCACACTCATTCCACTTAAGGTTTTTACTTACTTTTGAATAGATCCAGGTAAAACTGCAGCTTGAAACCCAGGATTTCAGGAGATACCTCTACTTGTAATAGATCTGCGAATATTTAAACTTATTTTTTATCAATACAAAGTATTTATGTGAGAAAATAAAACTTGACAAAGTGTGAAAAATCCAAATGATGTCAGATGTTTTATAAGGCATTTTCTAGCTTAAAATAAGCTATTGACGTAAACTGACTAAATGGTAAAATAAGGTGCCCTTAAAGATTAAAACTATACATGGGTTTAGCACCTCCTAGAATTAAAGGCGTTTCTCAGTTATTATTCCTTACAGCTCTAAATTAAGTGTTTTACACCATGTTAATTACAGCTTACCGTCACTGTCCCTCACAGAAGGATATGTTTACTTCCTGTCCTGTTGACTGTAATGAGATGTTCCACTGCCTCAGGCTCATTTAGAGGTTAACAAACATCAAGAGATTTGAGAAGAAATCATCCCACAGCCAAGTGGAGCAGAGACAAAAAATGCTGGTGAACACTGCTGCAATTAGTGAGACTTTGAATATATTTGCTTAAAACGATGGTACAAAATGTTAGTTTAAAAAAAGCACAGATTCACTTTTTGGATTGCTTTGAGTTGATATTGTCCTTTTATGAACAAGGGAATCTACACAAAGAAAACGTAAGCTTCAGTGCCATTATATCAATTTCAGAATGGAATAAGATTAATATGAAGATCAGAGCTTTGTCTGCAGGAGTAATGGAGTTTCTTCGGTTTTTTTCAGTAAAGAATAAACCAAGCTTAATACAAGCAACTTTTTCTCTAGCATTATTAAGCTTTATATTGGATAGGTTATAGCCTCACTGTAGAGCTACTGCTCCACTGCACAAACATCCTTCCGTTTGTAATTTTCTCACCAAATTCAGAAGGATACGTCACATTGGACCTAAAACTTACTTGAAACAGTATAATTCATTTCTGAGTTTGAAAATTTTGGAATCGTAAGTTGTAAAGTGTTCCTAGAAATGGAGATGTCTGAGTTGTTTTCCTGAAAATGTTACACAGTCAACCAAATCTCTGAAAATCCTAAAATGATAGTTGATGAGAAGAGGTTTAGTTATATACAATTTAACAAAAATTATATGTCATTTTCAAACCTGGACTAAAATCCAAAAACATCATTCTAGAAATTATTTTATCTTTTATATTTTATCTCTTTTTATTTCCTAAACGAATAGATGTATTCTTTAATTGCTTAGAGAATGATTATACTATTTGATCAAAATGTACTTACTTAAACATCAAACTTACTAGATACTCGGAATTACTGGTTACTTTGGAAATCATTTCACCAGCATCATCCAGCCATAGCAGGTTTGGTGTCTTTACAACCATTATGCAACTCTGCTCTTACACCACATTCCAAATGTGTCATGATTTTGTTTTAGTTCTGGCCCTTAAACATGTGACCACTCAGAAGAACCGGGAGAAAGTTTGAAGTGATTTATTTTAAAACAATGATCCTGAGGGTTTAATGTTGTAGGCTGAAGGTGGTATTGATGGGTAGACAGGTAGCACGGATCAGAGTTTGCACGAAGGAGCAGATGCAGTCATGTGTTTGAAGATGTCCAGTTTGTTTCTTGAAGGAGTGTGTTGATGGCTTGAGGCAGCTTGGCTCGAACCAGTACTATGTATGGTTAACAACCAGGCACTGAATGACTGCAGACTCGCTCCTCTCTTACTGCAGGTAGCAATCAGGGAAATAAGGAACACCTATGGCTCCTTAGGTACTGGAGGTTCAACCAGCCCAGCAAATCAGCCTCCTGAACGGCAACTGATGGAAAACACAATTAAGGAGATCAGACATAACCACAACAATCCAGAAAATCAATTTCCAGACAACATTTGCTTTATTGGAAAAAGATTTAGTGACTGTGGAGGCTATTGGTGTATAGAAACCTCACTGTTTGACTCAATTAACCATTTGACAATAACTGTGCAAAGTGGCAGGTGGCATCTTCTGTCCCTTGAACTACTAACCCTATGACTATAACTACTATGCTCTGAGGTTCAGAACTTGAAGCATTTCCACTTACTAAGCCCGACCTGGGAATTCTGATTTTGTGTCTTTCAAATTTCATATAGCTCTCTCCCAGAGAAGCTCAGGACCAAAGAAATCCGTCAAATTTCCGTCAAGCTTGTTCATCTCCATAAACTGCCGTCAATAAACCTAAATCTCAATCTATACAGTGTCAGCTAAAATTTTGGGTCCTCCTGACACCAATTGTTACAGGAGATGCTAATAGATCAAAAGATTTTACCCACAAGTCAATTTAGTTACTAATCTAAAGCTTGGTTTAAATGTGTAGATCAACATACCAAAATGTATCTAGTTTGTGCCTTGTCACCAGGCAGGTCTGTTAACCATGAATTAAACAGCTATGGTAAAAAAACATTTTAAGCTTTTTCTACATTTACATTTTTTTGAACGCAAGCTTAAGACTTGAGCTGCATAACATACAAGAATACAAGAAACAATAAAATTATCAACTGGAAAGAAATGGAAATAAACATTTATTATAACATTTTTACAGACACTAACTTTAAAAAAGATATACCATCTCTGTAATCTAAGAGTTAACTGTGAATGTTTGCAGCTGTATCAACTCACAGGTTTTTAAGAGCATCAAATTGTAAATTTAGACAACGTAATAATGGGTTAGTTACATAAATTATAAGAAACACTTGAGCTTTCCAAAACAAAATTATATTAATTTGAATAGTTTCTGTTTAGCTTTAGCTTATCAATAATGAAAGAAAGAGAAGGTTTAGGCTTGTACTTGAGTAGATTTCTAATATTTTACAGTGTTCAGTTGTGAATCAGAAAGATTCAGCGTTATTGTGTTACTTTGATGTCTCATGGCAGTTTTTGAACCTTTTAGTCTGTTGGTGAAAGACGTTTCAGTGAAATAGTCTCTTACTGTCTGAAAATGAAGAATATATCTATTCATTTTTATGTGTCTGCTTGTGTCAGATTTCGATCCAAAACCTATACTCTCCACTCCATATCCCATAAGCCTTAAAAGCATCAAGAGATTCTCATCTCATCTTTTTCATAACATTTGTTTTTACAATTCTTTTCAATCTGTCTCTTCCTGTGTTTTGACAGATAGATCTGCCACCACCTGTTAAAAAAGAAACAAAATCACATTTACCTAAAATCACATTTAGAAAACAAATACAATACATGTGGACATTATTTAAATTATAATAAATACATATTTAGAACTTGATAAAAAATTATATTTGATGACTACACATCTTTGAGGAAACACACAGGGTGACACAAACACTAGAATGCAAGAAGAAACAATTAAAATGCATGAGCTTATACACTAAGCAAAGAGCATAGAATGACACAGAATTTTATAATCAGAATATTTTTTTGCCTGTGAATTATCTTCACCCTTTCAAATTTTGGTATAATTAAATGAGTAAATTCATAAATTAGCATTCAATTATTTAAGTCACATTAATTAGAAGTTAAATCGAGTTTAATAATTTCCACAATGGTGCTAAAATAGTTGTGGTGAATTCTTTTTTCAATTCATAGCAGTTCGAAATTTGTAAAAAAAATAAACCTGCCTAATTTTCAAGTGCATGTTTTAAATTAGAGGAATAGTTACTAGTACAGGAGTTGTTGTTAAATTCTAGTAGACAGCAGGGTTACTCAGCCTTAATAACTAATATTCTGAAGTGTGGTAAGACATCTGGATGTAGGTTTTCAGAGGGCAGGCCAGTCTTCCTCAACACAGATTTTCTTAAAATTTTATTCAGACTAAGAGTCTTCTGGTTTAGGGATTCATGGAAGTTTTTAAAGAGACCTGTTTATGACCTTAACATTCAAAGTAGGGAGGTGGTGGGAAATACTAAGCCAATCATACAACAACAAAGACCCAAACAATGTGTAAAGACTTGAATGATTTTGTAAAACTTAAAATCCTGATTTGAAAATGACATTATTGCAACAAGCTAAGACTCCTACTTGCTAGTACAAACTGTTGCTTGGATTTTTTTATCCTTCCATTTGTTCACCTCTCCCTACATTCATCTATTCCTGGTCACTGATATAAGGTCCAAGACTCAAACCAAAAAATACATATTTCAGTCAGTGGTCGGCTTTATTAACCTCCAAACCCTTCTCAGGCCAGTAGCAATGTTTAGCACTTTCAGGGTAGCACCCCTTCTACTCCTCTCAGTGGGAGAAGACAGTAAAACCTCAAAAGGGGGCTATCCAGTAGATATCTGAGTCAGATACCTTTTAGCTCCCTAGGCTGACTCTCAGATTGCATCAGCATAAATTGTCTGATAAACCAAGAGCCTTGACCTTCCTGCAAAGCTTGTTTATTTACATAGATCAACGTTGAAGTGCTACTGTAGATGAAGCCTAGATTAATCTATCCATCTCCTTCTATATTCTGAAAACACTAATATGGGCGTGTGTGGATTTTGTAAACATAGTTTAGATATAGATGTGATATAGATATAGATGTGATGACAAATTAAAAAATTAAAAATAAAAATTCCTTGATTCCTTGATACCTTGATATTGAGTGAGCCTGACCTAATAATGGGCCTGATGTATGTGGCCTAGTTGGGTTTACTGAAAAACAAAATCCAGATTAGTGGAACCAGTTGGTTGACCCAATGTAGGTTTTTGTAGGATTTTAAAATGGAATTAAGCAAATTAGTTCAGGTTGTGTAACATATCTAATGCTTGTACC
The DNA here is from genome assembly GCA_032876305.1 of Orestias chungarensis. Lineage (NCBI taxonomy): Eukaryota > Metazoa > Chordata > Actinopteri > Cyprinodontiformes > Cyprinodontidae > Orestias > Orestias chungarensis. Next base: position 1,082,915 of record JAVLVB010000290.1, read on the forward strand.
GAGAATTGTCTGTCTTCAAATCAACATTTGCAGTCATCATAAGGATATTATGCTATGTCATTTGGAAGCCAGTTGTTACCTCTTCTCAACTTGTGTAGGAAATGCTCTTTAAAAGAGATATTTCACTGCTAAAGAGCCAGAGTCCTACTGATTTTAGATGTTTCCCAACCCCTCTGAATCAAATAAACGTTTCTACTAGGGCTCTTCAGTATGTGATGATGTGCAAAGGAGGTAATTCACATTTGAAAAATACACAGGACTCCATTTCTGAAAGACTGACACAGCTGGTTTCAAATTCCTACATTTCTTGCAAAGACTTTAAGAAGTACGTTGGGTATTACTGGTAAACAGAGCTCAAACTATTAAAGCTATCTTGCAACTGGGGGCAAGAGGTAGACCATATTTGACCAAAAATTGGCTAATATACGCTGTACTACAAAGTACTCATTGAAAATTTTCCATTTTGCTGATTTTTTACAAAACAAAGCAGCCAATTCATAAGCTGTTCAATTACCTTGGTGTGAATATTAGTGCTTATTTCAAAGCATAATAACTCATAGAAAAAAAAGCATTTATAAATGAAACAGCAGGTGATAGTCTCGCCCGGTGCAACCCTCACACCTGGCAGCCTGCCAGTGGGACCACCTGCATCTCTGCTGGCATATTAGATCAAGTCGAGGCAGAAACTTTGCTTAGTATTTAATGATGCAGGGAAAAGTATTATCCATCCATTTCCCCTGACCAAGGCACAGCCTTCTCCCAACAAAGGTACGGCTTTGGATTATTAACATAGTAAAAAACAGAACAAAACAAGAAAAACAAATTTAATGTGTAAAACGAATGTTTCAGATTGTTTTTCCTAAAACCAAAATGACACTTGCAGTCTCAACACTAACTTAATAAATCTTCTAGGTTTAATAATCTTAAGAGGGTTTGAAAAAACCCACTAAGCATGTACGTGCTCTAATTATTTTTTAATTCAGAAATACCAGAGTGTTAAATGGCCCAGAGGTGAAGCAGGAATTCCATAAACAGACACAACAAATAGTCCTCAACAGTTTTACAAATCCCGACCCCATACTAAATGCTGCATGTCATTTCAGTGTCTCATCCTTCTCCCTGTCAGTATACTGTTGTATTAATAACACTAATGCAATAAAAATACTAAAAACTAAAGAACAACGGAGTTAGCTGGAATAAACATTTAAATACATTTCTCTATTTGCAGCTGTAATTTCATCATAGCTGTATTTATAAAAAACATGTTTTGGGGATCAACTTGCCAAACAAAATGTTAATGCTTATATTATAGCTCTAAACTTTAGTAAAACTTAAGTATCAGACAATTTTGTTATAATGTTCTAAACTTTCAAAAATGTCATACTACTACATCTACCATCTACTGCTAACACATCAAAAGTGCTAATTGTCTTCTTTATTATTCCAGCCAATATATTACATTTTGAGAACTTCTGGTATTTAGGAGTTAATATATCTGACTTTCTAAGGATGAACAAGCTGATACAGATAAATTACATCTTTCTACTGAAACCATTTGAAGTAAACTTCAGTTGGTGCACTAAACTCCTAGCAGCAGAAAAAGGTGTAACTTGTTGGAGTGTTTTATTAAATCAAAGCCATTGTACTTTTAAAATAAATGTTCAGTGTTATCAATGTTAAAAAGCCACATACTTTATTTGAACCTTACATCTTAAAGCTTATTAAAACTTAATAAAACATTCAAGCCTACCTGCACGCAAGTTCAAAAATATTACAACTTTGCTTTGCAACTTTACTATAAAGTCCAAAAAGACCCTGACTGATGTATGCTGCTTTTGTTGTTTACAAAGATCGTTCCTTTTGCATTGAATGTATGGCTTGGTGTCCGTCTGCCTGGGGCTGCTTCCGTCTTTGAAGGACATGTAGACCTGCCTTTTCCAGCTCTTGGGTGTCCAACTTTTGTAAGAATTAAAATATGATTCAAAGACTTTTGCATCTCAAGGTATTAATTTGAACATACACATACTCCTTAACTACATTCCCTCTTTAAGCTATTAATGATTTTCTCATTTTAATCAATGAATTAACTGATAAATTCTGCAAGTTCTAAATTTAAAGTCTGTTTATGGAACAACAAATATTATATATTTCAGATTTTGTTCATATTTCCGTAACTGTGTCTTATATTTAGAGTGCTGTTTTGTTTCCTTTTGGACAAAGACATTCTTATGTTTGCCCACAGACTTGCAAACAGAACCCCTTGTCCTGTTTTTTTATTTGCCTCATGTGTAAATACTTCTGTCACATTTGTCAATCACACTGAATGCTCTTTCAGGAGTGAAAAAAGATGTGTCAAGTAATCAGAGTCAGAAACAAAGCCCACATAAATTCAGCAGGACAGCTCCGGCATGCTGCACTATCAGTTCCTGTGTGAAGGAAACCTGCCATCAGCAGATTGATTGTCCAATTACTTTCCCACTTTCTGCTTCCCAATGGGATCAGTTGAGCAAATGACTGCAATACTTCATTTCAAATAAGAGTGTGGGATGGATGTATGCAAAGGAACTTTTGATATATTTTCAGTTTAGTTGCAAAGGCAGCTTGGTAGGGACACAGAATGGCTCCCAGCAGGTACCAGTACTCCCTTTAGTCTCAAACAACTGTAGAGCTCTGTGCGGGAGTTCAGCAGCTACATGTGCAGAGATATATCAGAAACAGAGTTTTATGGTCTTGTTGAGTGAAATAAATGACTTTTTCCAGTGCAGGTTTACAGTCAAGGCAATGGATGCAGCAGTGAGGAAATAATCCCCCCTTTTCAGGCTGAAATTCAATCAGTCAGTTGGAATGACCACATCAAGAGGAGAAAAGCTTTTTCTGAATAAGGCTTTTCTTCTTACACTAAAAATCAAGAAAAGAATGACACTAATGGTGATCTAAGCTTTGACAGATTTTTGCTATTTCTTAAAAAAAAAAGAAAAAAACATGTCCCTTGAGTTGCTGTTATTATTCATTAGTTTTTAAATAAAGAAAATGTTTCTTTATGTTTGTGTCATGATTTATTTTCAGTTTTTATTAGGCTTTTTTATTTGGCTTGATAATATTTAGACATATTGTACCCCATATTTCTTACATTTATTTACATATTTTTAATTTATGCTATGTATAACCACAGTGACAAGAAAAAGGACCTTTAGCCCAAGTTCAACAAAAAAATCTTCACATATGTTTTCAGCATTGGAGTTGGGTACACCTGATGAATAACAGTTTTTTTTCTAAGGCTCTTTTCAGAATAGCTGTTTTGGTAACTCCTATTCAAGTTTGGAATGACCCTTTGTAGTTATTATAGATTTGTCTTGTCTGTCTTTCTTAGTTTGGAGTCCTGTTTACTTATTTCTTAAGAATGAAAAACAAAGGTAAAATATTTTTAAGGTCAGGGCAGCTTGGTGTGCTAAAAGTAAGACGTTAATAGCTCTCTCAAATACTTTTTTCAAGTTGTGAAAACTGCTGTCAATGAAGAATATCTACGCTTGGAAAATAGCTACCTTTTCCCGTTCTCTGTCATATTAAGAAACAGACTACAATTTAAAGTTCATTATAAACTATTCAAAATGAAAGGTGTATTCTGTTTAAGAAGCCAACATATTTTTTTTTTTGCAGTCTTTAGCACAGTAAATTATAGTTAGTCATAAGGCAACATTTCCTTGGTTATAAAATTATAGGGAGTAACATAGACTTTCAAAGCAGAGTATGAAACCTTTTCTTAACAGTTTGTTCTGGTTTTGTGTTTATTTCAAGTACATTACTGACTACTTATGACTACTAAAAAATAAAGGGTACCTGGTTCCTGTGGTGTCAGGGATATATCACGCAACAAGTAAACATTTTGTACTCAATTTAATGTGTGGTAAAGCGAAAAACTGGCATGTATAAAGGTTTGAGTACATTTGACAAAGACTTTATGATTTATATATGACTGGATTATTGCATCCATCAAACCGCTGTTTGGGGTCTGCGTTGGCCAGTATCTTTTAGAAGTTGTCCAATGATCTGACAGTGGGACTAAAGACCTTTGATACTGGTTCTCACACAAGGGTAACAAGACACATTTCACATTACACTAAGAGAATGTGCCATGTTACAACACAGAAAAAGTCCAGAAATAATTTAAGGAATGCAACAATGAGTTTGAAGAGTTTCCAGTGTTTGTGGGGACCAGTTTGAAAAAGACCACAAATGTTCATTTGAAGAAAAAGGTGATATGGATATGCTACAATAGTTCCCTGGTGAAACTGGAGGCCTTTAGCATTTGATACTGGATTTTGGCTGTAGTATAGCTTAATCACAGACTTGCAAAAGCTGGAAGCACTGGTTGCATAAGCACCAGCACCTGACTGTGGTGCAATGGAAAAGTTTGTTTGGCTGTATCTAGATGTTACTTTGATGCCTACTGAAACATAATTTTAGATCTTCATTTTGAGTAGTCTCAGATGGTTCTGAAGTCTTTCAGAATGTATCATGTTGCAACAGAGAAAAAGTCCAGGAATTATTTAAGGAATACAACAATGAGTTTGAAGAGTTAACTTGGCCTTACAATTCACCATATCTTCCCAGCATTGGGAGCAGTTTTGATTAGACCACAAACATCAAACAAACGGTGTTTTAAGTTTCAGGACTTATTTCCTAAATAATTTAGCTCCTTTAGCTGCTTGAGAGGGCTGCTGTCAGCATTGCAAAGCTACTTTGAAGCTTCTTATCAACACATGCAGCCTCTCCATCAGAATGATGGAGTGCTGGAAAGAGGAAGCCTTGGCGATGGGGGAGATAGGGGATGATTTGTGAGACAGGCGAAGGGAAAGGGAGAGAGGAAACGAAGCAGCAGTGCAGAAACATTGAACAAAGTTCGACATGTTTATTCATTCTGGTCGGGGTGTGTGTTTGTGTTCCTGACTGAGAATCAGGGGAAATAATGAGGTAATGGTGCTCAGCGAAGTGTGACAGGGAGACAGCGGATATGAGGCGGGAGACAAATGACGGAGGACAAAAGCAGTTAATTGAGAGTTGCCATTTAGAGATGTAGAGCCATCAGGAGGAAGATTTGTGTGTGCATTTTTCTTGTGTATTTAGACATCTTCCTGGAGAGCAAAAAGCCGTATGAGTCAAGTTTACTGCCAGAAAGCAACAGAAATGGCAAAATTGTAGATCCAGTGATATATTTACAGACCAATATTGTGTAGCTTTAGTTAAAGACCACCATTCCTAAGACCGCTAATTATCACATGTATTGCACCTCTTTAAATTTTGCTGATAAACACTTGGTTTAAAGAAAGACATTTTAATGTATTAAAGCAAACAAAATACCACACACACAATAAGTACATTTTTCAGTGTACACATAATGAAAACCACATTTTTTTTTTTCAGGATTGGTTTTGCTTTCTCTGAGATTATCATTACTCTCTGAATGTGAGACGTTTGGAATAACCACTGACATGACAAATACTCTCACAAATAAAATCCTTTTAGCCCCTGAGGGAAATTGTCTGTTTTGGACTTGGACTTGGTAGACTTGCAAAGAACACAGGCACAAAATGGCATTATTTGATTTTCAAGCAGTGTACAAAGGGTCTTGGATACTGACTAGGATTGTCGTAATAAATTTAAAAGTTTATAATGATACTAAAGAATGTGTATTATCATTCTTAATGTTGCCTAAAGATTTTTTAAAGACTTCGTGTGACAAAAATGTCAATGTCTTAAATAGACTATTTATTAGAGATCTCGATTCTCAACATTTCGCAATGGCTGCCAATTCCCAATGTTTTCATAAAGTTATTCATTTTCTACTAACTTTTAACTGCTTATCTGCCTTCCTGCCAGATTTAAACTTTTAGCAGAGGTTCACTGTTTTATATTCAGCCATGATCGTTGATGTGAGCCTTTGCAAGGAGAGAGGGAATGGGCTGAGGGAAAGGGCATGTATGTCAGCTGTGCTGCACTGCAAAGTTATGTGAAAACTTTTTTAGATAAAAAGGGTTCAGTTTTATTAATATTTTGATAAATCTGAGTATCATTAAATCATATTTTGTTTTAGTATTGATTGTGCTTTTTTTATATGTCAACCTAAGGAATCTAGGTGCAATACTAGGTTATTGAAACTGCAGCAAAAAACAAAAAGAAAAAAATGTAGTAATAATAATAAAGTTAAAAAAAGATGCTTACCTATTTCCATTGAGGCTAACTTTTTGAACAAAGATTATTTCTTATGTATTCAGAAAAGTAACACTAAGCTTTATAAAAAAATACCTATACCTTTATATAACTATAGTTATAATAAAATTATTAATGATAATAAATAATATAAATTAGGATGTTATGTTCTATCATGGTTAAAACTGATTATGACAAGATAAAGAGCAAGCAGTCCTGTCGACGTTCTTGATAAGTTTCATCTTTAAGAGGCTTCTCAAAGTAAAAAAATAAATAAAAATTTTTTGCAGTTAATTTACAGTACTATGCATAGATTTGGATACTGTAACTTTTAATGTTTTTTTTTTCTTTCGCGGATAAAAGAGAGAAGGATGAGACTCGAATACTGTGGTGTACTTATCAGAAGGGAGGCTTGGCAAGTTGCTGATTTCCACGGATGGCTCAGTTCCATCAATGTCCGATTCATCTCCAGTACTCAGTGTGCAGTCTGTCACTCTGTCTGTGCAATTCCCCACCATTTAGTTTTTGGAAGTTGTGCAGTACTTTAAACATATCGCCCAGTTTTGAAATTTATTGTTGGAGGATTCAATGGGTTTGTAATTAACCACATTACACAGGTAGTTGCTAAATTTTTATTGGCATCTGCCAGGGGTTTTTTCTTTATCTTTTCTCTTTAAACACAGCTTTAACAGATGCCAGAGCCACAAATAATCCACTATATATGTATCTCATTGTAAATGCTCTCACCTTCACCGATAATTTTAGTCTACATTTTTCATGTTCCACATAGAATATTTTCCTAACATAATATGGAAAATAAAAGCAAAATGATCTCCAAAAATGCTGTATGTTAGTCTTTGTGCCATACAGCTTCTATGCTACTGATGCAGATTTTTTATCATATGAGCCACATTCCCATGATTGTTAGGACCGACAATCTTTTTGGGATACTGAAAAATGGGAAACCTTCACTCTGCATTAATAAAGAAGGTGATAGTTTTAAATTATGCTTTTCAGGCATCAGATACTACTAGATTTAATAAATATATCACTCATGGTATATGTTGTGCATGAAGATTTTTGTTAAGCACCCTTACTTTGACACCTTCATGGCTGTATTATCATTAGCCTGCTCTTTATACCTTTAAATCGAACACTGAGGTTCTTTAATGTGTCCAAAATCAAAGATTACAACGAAGAACTTCTGTTTCAGGAATCATAACTTCTGTTTCTTTGTACGTGTTGACTGTCCTTAAGGTCATAGGCATCTGCTCTTTGTGACTAACATCAGGTGTACAATTATAATCATATGAATGGATAAGTAGTCTGCCTAATATTAGTCACTGTGTGTTCCAATTTTATAAACAGCAGTAACAATTGGTTAATATAGCATCAAAAGGTTTTCCGAGTCTCTATAACTGTACTTTAAGATTGCCCTAAGGTTTTTCCTGTTTGCAAAGGTGGTTGAAATTCTTTTCATGTAAGTTTTGTGGTCAGGATAGCTTGACTTTTTAGAGGAATGCTTATTGTTGTCCAATAGCTCCTCTGACAACAGTCTGTGCTCCTTTTTGGAGAGTAATTTGCAACAGAAGTGGAAAGTGTATAATTTCTTGTAAGTTGGGAAATGAGGTCAATTATTTCGCTCCAGATTCACTGATGTGTGTTATAAACAACGATAATAAAAACGTCTATCCTGAATATTTAACATTCATATTAGTTGCATAGATATTTCACACAGTGTTTGAGGGAAAGAGCAGCTCTATTGTTTGAAAAGGTTTCACTAATATTTCACAATAAGGACATCAACTGCCTTCAAGGTCTTACATTTATGGTTTGTACTTACAGAATTACCAACAGCCGTTTCTTAGTGTTTTCCCTGAAGAGTTGACAGCCCTATTTAACTCAGTTTTGAGATACCCAAAATATTTTCAACATTTTCATATTTTTCCGATTCCATAACATTTAAAATTAGATGTCTAAAAGTCTAAAACAGAGCATCTTTACTCAAAATTGTGACGGTCATGGATTCAACAGCTTTCTTTGCATTGATACTTTCTTAATATGATTTGAGATGACTGTGGCACAGTGGGTAGAGTTGTCTTGCAGTTTGCAGATTCAATTCCATGCAATACCGTTCAATTTGGCTTCAGTGTAAAATGTTTTGACTGTTAAGTATTATGAGCAAAATAACTATATGAGCTTAATTCTATTTATCATTTTTCCCTTTTCAACCATATATAAAGATTCCAATTACCTCAAAATTCACAAAAAAAAATAATTTTTATTGTTTAAATTAATTAATTTCATTTGAAAGCATCATATATCTAGAGAATATAGTCCACGACTTGCTAAACATTCATTATAGAACTCTCTTGAAAAACATCCAAAATATATTAGGATATATGAATTGACTATTGGGTTCAAAATTTCAGTTAAGTAAATAATAACCTCAGGGTCTGGAGGCTAATCAAGAGAGCAATGAAGTTCTCCGTGTCAAGGGAAGGGTTTGGGAGAGAAACAAGCAGCCCAGGTTATTCATAATGGGCTTAAGAGTCTGGGAAAAAATTTAACTCATACCACATTGGATCCAAGATATAGTAGGGTTTGGTTAAATGCCTCGGGCTTGCTGTGGCCACAGGGATTTTACATTGATCTGCTTATCTGAAGCAGTGAACTAAAACGTATAGTCAAATTCCTTATGACAATTTCTTACCAGAACTAAATAAATAGCCAAGTAATTTAAACTAAATTAGGAGCTTTAGCCACTAATTTCTAATAAGATTTATGTATTAAAATGGTTCTGGGTGAATGTTGTAAAACATAGATTTAAAGAATGTAAAAAGCAATTTCCAGCATTAATGCTACATTGGTAATATTGCTTAAGGTTGTGCTTTGTTGTAGCTTTGAATAGCTTACAATGCTTTGGATTTTAAGTAGATGTATTTAATTTCCCTGGGGATAAATATTTTTGAATGATTTTGTGTACCACAAGTTGGATGCTTGAGCTGATTAAAGTCCCCTCTGCCACCGCTCTGTTTTTGCAGATTTAAAATATTTTGATGCATTGTTCATAAGTGATGAAAAAAAATGACAGACAGAGACAGCAGCTGTTGATGTCAAATTCCATTTTAATGCAAAGACACTTTATTGCCATGCTAACTGAAAATAAAGAAATTAAAAACTAAATGGCAAACACAAATCTTGAATGTTACAGCCTATCCAAATTCCTACCAAAATATGATTTCTTTTGGGAGATTCCAAAATCTTTTCAAAGCTCAATATTGACCTTAGCATCTTTAGCACCTCCTCCTCTGCACATTTTAATAAAGACTAATGTGCTTGCAGACATCCACTCTCTCTCATTACATTGATTAATGGCTTCCTTGCGTTTGATAAACAGTACGAGCTGTATTCCAATTTATTCAGGGAAATTAACCAATCATAATTAAATGCTCTGATCATATTCCCTCACCTCTACATGAACAGAGCCTTTTCACACAAGGGCCAAATGTGCTCTGATTAATTTTTCCATCTTTTTCTGATGCTACCAGGATGATGTAAGCTTCTCTTTGTTAGGCACAGCATTCACAAAGACACACAACTCTCTGTTTAACGGTCCATTTTTAATGGGTGTGCAGGAGCACACACAGCGGACAGTTTTCTTTACCGTATAAATCTGACCCCTGAGAAACCCTCTATCCTTGCTGCAAAGTCAAACTTCACAGTGTTTTTCAGGTCAGATAGGGGTGAAGAAAATAAAGATGCTCTCAGTAAACAGAGGTGACAGATACAATTGGAAAAAAAAAAACCTCTACCGTGAAACAACTATTAAAAAGGATGGAAGTATTTGATCTGGGATTAGTTTTTGATGCACTGATGAGGAGGGAATTTAGTTCTACAAAAACAAAAATAGCTTTTCACAACACAGTATTTTCCCTCGGACTAAACTGAGATATTCAAAATAGTAGCAGATTTTTGTAAAACTGCCCTTAAATCTTAGAAAGTTGTGTAAGAATCAGAGTGGGGTTTAATTCAGTTTGTACAACTTAAAACACAGTTGTTTCTGTGTTTGTTTGGCTTAAATCTTGTTTTTGTTTTTTTTGTTTGTGTGGTTTTTTTGGGGGGTGAAATCTCTACAAAATAGAATTCCTCTACTGGCAATTATCGGAAGCCTTTATTCACATATGCTTGTGTCCATTTTCAACACCACAGTTTTTTAATCAGTCCATTTATATCTAAAATCTTCTAATAATATATTAATTCAGTACTCTAGCAATCTGTGATGTCGATCCATCCAGTTGTTAACATCCATCCATCTACTTTCCCCATCTTCCTTAGATGTATTCATCCATCCATTCATCCACTTTCTTACAGTCTGTACTTTGTACAGGCCTCACTACTAAAGTTTTAGCATTGTAAATCGTCTTTGCTTTTTTCATCATTTCCAGTCATATGAAAACCTGAATGGATGGAATCTTCTTGCAATTTCCTTTTCTGCTACAACACATTAGAGTCTATTTTTGATTTCCATTGTACAGTGCAGAAAGGTGAGACAGATAGCTCTGCACTAGGAACGTTTCTGAACAAAATTGAAAAGGTCAGCATCTCAGCTTTTTTCACTCTGTTAGACAGGCAGCATTGTGGCTGTTTATAAAGGAGCTGTCAAACTCATATTTCATGTTTTGACTGCTTTAGACTATTAAGGAGCTTCCAAAGCCAACATTCATATAATCCTTCAGCATTTAATGCAAAGTAGAAAATAAAAATCTTAAACACCACTCGTTTTACCTGTAGTATAATCACTAAAAATATATTGGTATCGTATGTGCTGCCAATGGATTTTATTTATCATTGACTTAATTTGTTAATGCAAGTTATAAGAAGGTTATATATGGCTCAGATTGACTGGTACAATGGTGTTTCATCTCCATTAAAAAGAGGGCTGTTTTGGTCTTTTGTTGAAATATAGATAGAAGTATTGAACCTCCATTTGTGACTCATATTCTTTTCTGTGTAGAGCACCTAAAGGGGGCCCTGGAGGATTACATGACAAGAATAGCCAAGGTTCGCATTTTGAGGACTAAGAAGAGGGAGGGTCTGATCAGGACTCGGCTGCTTGGAGCAGCTGCAGCTAAAGGGGAGGTCATCACCTTCTTGGACTCTCACTGTGAGGCTAACGTCAACTGGCTGCCTCCGTTGCTGGGTGAGTAAAGGAATTTAAGACATAAAGCAATTAAAATTGGAGAGACTTAAAATATCCCATTTCTTCCACTTACCTCAAACTAGGATGCACATGTATCCTGAAAACTATGTTATAAATATGTTTTTTCTAAGTATTCTCCTCTTGCATCTGTAAATCATGTTTATATTGCAGTGTAAACTACTCCTTGTAAAAATTAAGTATATAGTGAGCTGATTTTTTTTATGCATTTAATTGTGCCATTTTTGCATTATGGTTAACAAAATTCTA